>JAYWMT010000309.1:0-110624 GCA_039090855.1 Macrothele yani
CATAAAATAATTTTTTCAATCGCATGTTTAGAAGATTTATATGGAATAAGATGCATTTTGAATTTGACATCATCTACGTTTACGCCCTCTAGCGGTGAAATTGTGCAGCATATAGAAAAAAACGAAATAAAGGATCGTCATTCGCATATTTCAAGCTTCCCAATGCAAAAAGAATTTTTGAAAATCGGACTAATTGACGGACGGGCTGACAGAGGGTTGGACGGACAAACCCGAAGGCTATAAGTACGGTCGTTTTTTTACAAAAAACATGCTAAAAATAAGTCTCGATTCCACAACTACGGAAAAAAAAAATAAGAAGGAAAGGAGGGAAAACGTGTTTCCTGATAAGGAATAATGCACATAAAAGGAAACAAGAAAGATGACACCGAATTTTCGGATGTAATGAGCACCTTTTTTGAATCCGTTCCGACGTGATTTAAATTTATCAAAGCTATTCAAAGTCAATGGAACTAGCATAAAAGAAAACAGTAGTATCTGACCGGAGAAAGAAGTTTTTCAATCGCGTTTTTAATTCCGCAGATATTGCTGTGAAATGGAATCGTGAACTTACACCATCTGGTTGCAGACTTCCGCGTTAAGAAAAATATGGAATTATAAAGAGGAAACATTTCCTGCAGCAAAAACGCTCTCCAACAAAGAAGGAATTTTTCAAATCAGACTCTTAGAAGCAGAAATATCAACAAATATAAGATATGCATCTACGCCCCCTGGCGCGAAAAACATTCATTATTTTAAGAAAAAAAGTATTCTCAAAAGGTTTTTCGATGCGAGTGCCGGTCCAGGAAATAATTTTTTTTTTCAGTCGAGTTTCCAGGAGTCTCAGATTTTGCTGCAAATGCATCAGAAGCAGAAATTAACGCTTATGCACCCTGGTGGCCAAAAAAAAAAAACTATATGAAAAACATTTGCTACATCAGGAGCTCGTATGCGATACAGGAATAATTTTTCAAATCCGAGTTTTAGAAGCAGAAATATCAGGAGGAAACGCAATTTACCTTATCACCCCCTAGCGGAAAGTCTATGAATTACTTGAAAATTTTGAAATTATATGAAAAAAATTTCACACCAGAAACGCTATCCAACTAAGAAGGAATTTTTCAAATCGGACTCTTAGAAGTACAGTTATTTACAAAAATGAGATATACATATTCGACCTCTTTATTTTCTTATTAAAATCATCATCATCATCATCATCATTGTCAACAATTATCAATCCACTGCTGGACGAAGGTCTCCCAAGCTTCCTCCACAACGGTCTGTCTTGTGCCAGTCTCCTCCTAGTCACTCCTGCATACTTTCGAATTTCATCCACCCATCTCCCATGTGGTCTTCTTCTGGGTCTTTTCCTGTCCCTTGGAATCCAATCTAAAATTTCGGCTGTGTCCGTCGATGGTCTGTCCTTCTGGCAGTATGTCCAGCCCATTGCCATTTCAGTGATTTAGCTCTGATCATGATGTCTTCCACTCTTGTCATTTTTCGGATCCACGAGTTCCTCTTCTTATCTCTCCTGGTTACACCAAGCATGCACCTCTCCGTGCCTCTATGAGTTCTCTGCAGCCTTGGTATGTCTCTTTTAGTTAAGGTCCACGTCTCTGCACCATACGTAAGTACTGGAAGGATGCATTGATCTAACACTTTTCTTTTAAGACATCATGGCATATTGCTCTTGAAAATTATGCTGTTTCTTCCAAAGGTTCCCCAGGCAAGTTTTGTACGGCGATTAATTTCTTCATCAATGTGACCCTCACTTGATATCCGCTGTCCAAGATAAACGTACATGTCTGTGATCTTCAGCTTTTCTCCATCAATCAATAAATCATCATTTCTTGTAAAAGCATTGGACATCACTTTTTGTCTTCTGAAAGTTCATTTTTAATCCCACTTCTTAACTCTTCTTAGCAAGTTCCTGTATCATACTCTGCAGCTCTAATGGAATAGTTGCAAAAATGACTACGGCATCAGCAAAACCAAGGTGGGTTAGATAATCTCCATTAATCTTTATCCCTTTGTTTTCCCAGTTCAGTGATTGAAAGACATTTTCCATAGTGGCATTAAAGAGCTTCGGAGATATGGTGTCACCTTGTCTCACTCCCTTTGCAATTTTTCTGTGTGTTGTATTTTCAAACAGCCAAATCTTTGCACTTGCATTTTCATAGATGTTATTAATAATATTAATGTATGCATCTTCAATACCGCAGGATTTCAGAGCCATTGTAACTGCTTATGGTTTCACCGAATCAAAGGCCTTTTCATAATCGATAAAAGCCATGCACAACGGAAGTTCATATTCCCTCGCTCTTTCAATTAGTTCTCTCAGTACGTGGGTATGATCTATAGTGCTGTAGCCACTCCTGAATCCAGCTTGTTCTCTCGTTTGAGCCATGTCCAGTGTTACATTCAAGCGGTGTGAAAAGAACTTTAGTGAAGATTTTATAAACCACTGATAGGAGGCTGATAGGTCTGTAGTTCCTGTGATCCTCAATGTCACCTTTTTTATGTAGCAGGATCATTGTAACGTTGTTCCAATCCTCAGGAATCTTCCTTTCATTAAGGCATCGAGTAAAAATTTGGGCGAGTACTGTTTCGATTTCTCCACTTGCTTCTTTAATGATGTCCACAGTAATTCCATCTTCTCCTGGAGCTTTTCCCCGCTTGATTGCATGTGCAACTTCTGCTGGGAGGACTGGAAGAACTCTGGTACAGGTACCTTTCATGATGCCGGGAGTACATGTACCATCCCTTTCATATAATTTGTAGTAGAAATCTTTCACTCTTGTCAAAATTTCGCCTCTATTTCTTGTTACAGAACCATCTTCTTTTCTCAGTGCCATAATCTGTTTTCTTCCTTTACTGAGATGTCCCTTTGCTATCTTTAGGCTTTGGTTGGTTTCAATTTGCTTTCCTCACTAGTTCACAGTTGAATTTCCTTACGTCTTCAGTGATACTTTTTCGTACTGTCATGCATAGCTCTATATATTTCACTTTGAAAGTCACATCTTCTTTAGTTGTCCTCATCTCTCTTCTTTTTGCATCAACATTTTGGTTTTTCCTGATAATTTGTTCACGTGCAACTTGTTCTTAGACCCAGCTAATTTTGTTGCTGTTTCCATAAGAGCTTTGGTTACTTTTTTGTTAACTTCGGAAATATCCACTTCTTCCGATGTTAGGCCTTCTAAAGCAGAGAATCTGTTCTTCAGTTTCAACTTGAAGGTATATTGGTGTTTTTTAAGGTTGGTTATGTCAATACATTTTGTTTGTCTTATGAGCTTGCCACGTTCTAGTTTAGTGTTGAGGTGCATCTTACATCTCAACAATCTATGGTCACTACCTGCGTTGAACTTGTTTAGCACACTGCAGTCTTCTATGACGAATTTTTTGTTACACATAATAAAATCAATTTCACTTGTCGTCCCATTTCACTTGTCGTCCCATTTACTGTGTGGCTTTTTCTTGAAAAAGGAGTTCAAGATGAAAAACCATTCTGCCTCTGCAAACTCAACGAGAGTATTTCCACGCTGATTTCTGTTGCCGTGACCGAATTTACTTACTGAAGTTTCATTGTTTCATTCTGTTGCCGTAGCCCTATTTTTGCATTGAAATCTCCCATAATTATCTCCAAGTGCTGCTTACCTTTATTATTTAGATGACGAATTTCTTCGTAATATTCTTCAATTTCTTCTTCAGGATGCCTTGTGGTGGGTGCATAAGTTTGAATAATCTGAGCCTTGTATCTTCTCGAGAGTTGGATAACGAGTTGTGCAGCTCTGTCAGAGGAACTTTCAACTTCTACAACTTTATCTTTCAGTTCCTTGTTTATTATAAATCCAACACCACTAGTTCTGCCAGTATTTGTCCCACAATAGTAAAAGAGATGTTCACTTTTCAGTTCAATGAGATCTTCTCCTTTTCTCCTTACCTCACTTAGCCCGACGATGTCCCTCTTGATCCTTTGTAGTTCCTCTTCCAATTCAAGAAGCCTTGAATCAGAAGATAGGGAGCGTCCATTATACGTAGCCAAGGTCAGCATCAGATGGTAGCCTCGTCTGGTCCTCCGGGGATTCTTAGCACATTTTGCCTTCATGTCGCACTGGCCGCTGCCTTGGCCAGGCACATTCCAGCTGCGGGAGACTAAGGGCCAAGATTTAAGTTGTGGAGTCATTTTGGAGGGGCTTGGCCATAACTCAACACGCTGGCCAAGCAGGTTGGTGAATGTGGGATAGCATTTTTTCTAATCCCGATGGTATAGTTATACCGCTAATGGCGGTCGTCAGTGAACCTTTAGTGGAAACAGGATACACCACGAGAAGGCGGGGTTGACATTTGTCAAAGAGAGGCTGTGATGTTACGCATCACCTGACCTTACATAAGCCATGAATTATTTTAAGAAGAAAATATTCCGAAAAGGTTTATCGACGTGAGCAGTATCGCTCCAGGAACGATTTTTTTTTCAGTCGAGATTTTAGAAGCTCAGATTTGACATCAGAAACGGAAATTAAGGCTTACACTCCCTGGTAGCCAAACCGGTTATCACCAAAAATTAGAAATTATATGCAAAATATTACCCATCAGGAGTTATATACAAAGGGTGCTAAGAATCACCGGAGAACCGGACTAGGCTGCCATTTGATGCTGACCTTGGCTACCTACAACGGACGCTCCCTATCTTTTGATTCAAGGCTTCTTGAATTGGAAGAGGAACTACAAAGGATCAAGTGTGACATCCTCGGGCTAAGTGAGGTAAGTGGAAAAGGAGAGGATCTCATTAAACTGAAAAATGGACATCTCTTCTACTATCGTGGGACAGATACTGGCAGAACTAGTGGTGTTGGATTTATAACAAACAAGAAACTGAAGGATAAAGTTGTAGAAGTTGAAAGTTCCTCTGACAGAGCTGCACGACTCGTTATCCAACTCTCGAGAAGATACCAGGCTCAGATTATTCAAACTTATACACCCACCACAAGTCATCCTGAAGAAGAAATTGAAGAATATTATAAAGAAATTCGTCATCTAAATAATAAAGGCAAGCAGCACTTGAAGATAATGATGGGAGATTTCAATGCAAAATTAGGACAATAGCAACAGAATGAAACTTCAATCGGTAAATTCGGTCATCGTAACAGAAAACAGCGTAGAAATACTCTCGTAGAGTTTGCAGAGGCAAGAAGGGTTTTTCATCATGAAATCACTTTTCAAGAAAAAGCCACGCAGGATATGGACATGGAGACATCCAAATGGGACGACAAGTGAAATTGATTTTATTATGTGTAACACAAAATTTGTCATAGAGACTGTAGTGTGCTAAACAAGTTCAACACAGGTAGTGACCATAGATTGGTGAGATGTAAGATGCACCTGAACACTAAACTCGAACGTGGCAAGCTCATAAGACAAACAAAATGTATTGACAACCTTAAAAAACACCATAATACCTTCAAGTTAGAACTCAAGAACAGAATCTCTGCTTTTGAAGGCCTAACATTGGAAGAAGTGGATATTTCTGAAATTAACTGGAAAGTAACCAAAGCTCTTATGGAAACAGCAACAAAATTAGCTGGGTCTAAGAACAAGTTGCACGTGAACAAATTATCAGGAAAAACCAAAATGTTGATGCAAAAAAGAAGAGAGATGAGGACAACTAAAGAAGATGTGACTTCCAAAGTGGAATATATAGAGCTATGCAAGACAGTACGAAAGAGTATCACTGAAGACGTAAGGAAATTCAACTGTGAACAAGTGAGGAAAGCAATTGAAAACAACCAAAGCCTAAAGATTGCAAAGGGTCATCTCAGTAAAGGAAGAAAACAGATTATGGCACTGAGAAAAGAAGATGGTTCTATAACAATAAATAAAGGCCGAAATTTTGACAAGCGTGAAAGTGTTCTACTCAAAACTATATGAAAGGGATGATACACGTACTCCCGACATCATGAAAGGTACCAGTACCAGAGTTCCTCCAGTCCTCCAAGAAGAAGTTGCACATGCAATCAAGCGGGGAAAAGCTCCAGGAGAAGATGGAATTACTGTGGACATCATTAAAGAAGCAAGTGCAGAAATCGAAACAGTACTCGCCCAAATTTTCACTCTATGCCTTAATGAAGGGAAGATTCCTCAGGATTGAAGCAACGCTACAATGATCTTGCTACATAAAAAAGGTGACATTGAGGATCTCAGGAACTACAGACCTATCAGCCTCCTATCAGTGGTTTATAAAATCTTCACTAAGTTCTTTCACACCACTTGAAGGTAACACTGGACATGGCTCAACCGAGAGAACAAGCTGGATTCAGAAGTGGCTACAGCACAATACATCATATCCACGTACTGAGAAAACTAATTGAAAAGAGCGAGGGAATATGAACTTCCATTGTGCATGGCTTTTATCGATTATGAAAAGGCCTTTAATTCGGTGAAATCATCAGCAGTTACAATGGCTTTGAAATCCTGCGGTATTGAAGATGCATACATTTATATTATTAATAACATCTGTGAAAATGCACGTGCAAAGATTCGGCTGTTTTAACATACAACACACATAAAGATTGCAAAGGGAGTGAGACAAGGTGACACCATATCTCTCAAGCTCTTTAATGCCACACTGGAAAATGTCTTTCAATCACTGAACTGAGAAAACAAAGGGATAAAAATTGATGGAGATTATCTAACTCACCTTCGTTTTGCTGGTGACATAGTCATTTTTGCAACCCATCAGAGCTGCAGAGTATGATCCAGGAACTTGCTGACAAGAGTGAAGAATTGGGATTAAAAATGAACTTTCAGAAGACAAATGTGATGTACAATGCTTTTACAAGAAATGAAGTTTTATCGATTGATGGAGAAAAGCTGGAGATAACAGATACGTACCTTTATCTTGGACAGCAGATATCAAGTGAGGGTCACATTGATGAAGAAATTAATCGGCGTATAAAACTTGCCTGGAGAGCTTTTGGGAGAAACAGTATAATTTTCAAGAGCAATATGCCATTATGTCTTAAAAAAGTGTTTGATCAGTGCATCTTTCCAGTGCTTACGTATGGTGCAGAGACGTGGACCTTAACTAAAAGAGACACGCAAAGGCTGCAGACCACTCAAAGTAGCATGAAGAGGTGCATGCTTGGTGTAAGCTGGAGAGATAAGAAGAGGAACTCGTGGATCCGAAAAATGACAAGAGTGGAAGACATCATGATCAGAGTTAAATCCCTGAAATGGCAATGGGCTGGACATAGTGCCAGAAGGCAGACCATCGATAGACAGCCGAAATTTTAGATTGGATTCCAAGGGACAGGAAAAGACCCAGAAGAAGACCACATGGGAGATGGGTGGATGAAATTCGAAAGTATGCGGCAATAACATGGAGGAGACTGGCGCACGACAGATCGTTGCGAACGAAACTTGGGAGACCTTCCTCCAGCAGTGGGTGAATAATGGTTGGCAATGATGATGATGATGATGATGATATGGAATAAAATGTATTTTGAATTCGATATCAACTGCATTTACGCCCTCTAGTGTCGAAATCGTACACCGTAGAAGAAAAGGAAATGAAGGATGATCATTCGCATATTTTTAAGTTTCCCAACGCAAAAATATAATTTTTCAAATCGGACAAATAGTTATAGAGATATGGTTTCCACAGACTGACTGACGGACAGACAGACGTACAAACCGATAACACAAGCACGATCTTTTTTTTTTACAATAGATGTGCTAATAATAATAATTGGACGTTGCTCTGGAAAGGAATGTCGTTCTGCCGAACTGTACTCGATCGACCGACCGTTCTACAGACGAGCTCAGCTTGATCGAATGACCTTCGAATCCCTTGACTTGTTTGAATGTTCTTCGGAAGAGTTGTCCATTTCATTGGAATCGGCTCGGCATCTTATCTGGTTTTAAAATCGCTTCCTTGGAGCTGCGGAGGAATTTGTCTCCAGCCACTCCTCTGGCTGAATATAGTCTGAGACGTATCTTTGTAGTTCGTAGTTCGGACTATGTCTGTTCTTGAGTCCCTTATGTAGCATGGGAAGTGTGTTTGACTTACGGCACTTGCTGTATCTTTTCTCTGAAACAAGTGGTTCCGAATTAGGCACTGTTGGAACTGGTCATACTAGACCGTATGGTCCAGTCCTTACCGAATGAATAGTCCCAGATGTCAAGTTATGTTTTTCAGTAATACTAAAAATAAGCAATGGAAATTAGTTTACTTCTTTAGCATAATATTTACCAATGGTAGGTCAAGTTGATGATGCATGCAGGATACACTCATTGTCATAAAAATCCGCGCAACAACAAGGAGGCGTCGGATTAAAATGAGATTTTAGTACTGAGATGGTACATACCAAGGACAGAAGTGATTATAATATCACAGCAGGAATACGATTTCCCGCGGTGATACATTACACACTCTGGCACGTTGGTCATCCGTTTCCATACAGAAGCGGAATTTGTCGCAGAACACTATATGTCGTCAGTCCGTAGCATTCCATGTTGCTCGCTGATGGAAACCACTGCAATCGACGCCGACAATGGTCAGGTGCCTAATGGCAGAAAACGCACGGGCCATCGAAAGTGCAGATTTATCTCTGCCAGGCGTCTGGAGAGTGGTTTTGTCGGACACAGGAGTCCCTTGTACAGCGACCACATGTCTTTGGATATTGGACAATGACGTCGTTGCATCTGCGCGTGCCGCTCTCACGATCCCACGGTCCTCTCTGCTGGTGGTGTGTCTGGGTCATCCAGAGCCAGTCCGCTGTGTTCTGTGTGCTTTCTGGTGTCCATTGCTCCCAACGCGATCGCACTGTACTGTCCGACCGGCCCAAATTGCGGTCGAACTGGCTCGCCGGCAAACCTTCCTCTCTTATCCTGACGATACAGCCTCGTTCAAACTCCATCAGTTGCCCGTACGCACAGCTACGGCGGCTCCTCGGCATGTCTGTCGGCTCAGGGATCTCAACTGACTCTTACCGTGCACTGCGGCACGAATATGGAGTCTCATGACCGGCTCCTTATAAGCCCCAATGATTGCGATTGCAGCTCCGGTCTTGGACGCGCGGGCATACGGAATCGCACGAAACTTTAATCATTTCCATGCCTGCCATCTCCATAGCTATACGTCTGGTTTCGCGTTAATCGCATGATTTGGGCCGCGGGTTGCGTGGTGGTCAGCGTTAATGACTGCCATGGAGATAACCTCACGTTCGATCCTGGGCAGGTACGAACGTTCGAACCACTAAATACCCGCAGTGCGTCGGTTGGGCACGTTAAGCCGTCGGACCCCGGGTACTGGCCCCCTGGTAATAAATAAGGACGTCTTCCTCCCCTTTCTACCTCGCTTTCGTGTCACTTTCCTATCGGGCACTCTAGCCCAAATCTCCTAGCTTCCTATTTCTAAGGGTTGTTTAAGACCTGGGGTCAGACACCCCCTTCCTCAAACCCTCTACATAGGATCTGATCTTAATCACACGGTTTTTTATTGGTGCGCGGATTTTTATGACAATAAGTGTATGCACCGAAGTGAAAGCATGCAGAGAAGCCAAACTCAGTCTCAATGTTTAGAACAAAAATTTCAAACAATGTCATTAATCATTGTTTGAAATTTTGTTCCAAACATTGAGATTGATTGTGGTTCCTTTGGATATTGTTACGCATTCTGCATACATCATCCACTTGACCAACCATCGGCAAAAATTGTAGATCAAATTGAACAATGCCATTGATCATTGTTGGGAAGGTCATCATTGTTGATAATTGTTGGATAATATTTGATACAATTAATATCTTGCAACAATAATGAAGGCGTGTATAAAAAGGGCGTTTCTGCAGCAATTTTATGATAGAATTTCACATCTTTGCTCTGACTGTTTGGATCTTCCAAAGAACATTATTGCTTATTTTGCTGGTAGATCTAGTGTCTTGGTGTAAACCATCGTCAAGCATTACTCGCTTCATTTTTGACGAAATAAATTGTGTCTTGGAGCCCATCTGGCGATTTCTGTAAAAGCGTTGCAGAATAGAATCATGAATATTAGTCAAACAAAGGCTTACTTAAGGACAAAAGGTGCGAGATGTTTGTTATTTATTTTACCGCAAAAATAATTTAATAAAACATTATTTTCTTGTAAAAAAAGGATAAATTACTTTCAATAGAATCTGTGTTTAAGCATTTTTTATTATAGCTCAAGGCAAGTTTGATGTGGACATGAATAATTATTAGCAGAAAAGAAATATACATATCAACAGTATCTAATAATCCAGTAAATATATGAATTATTAATAGCTAAAGTAACGTAGATGAAGCATAGGGAATAATGTATTAAATATGAACGTGCGCAAGGTCGCCTAACGGTTGTGTTGTGCAGGACAAATGTTCTTGCCATTTTGAAGCACGGGTAAGGCATTGGATTTTGGGAACACTCTTATGGTTTTGTTCCCAGAACACCACGACAGTGAATCAGGGACAGGCAATTCCAAGGAGATTTCATCGTAATAGTTAATCATTTCCTCAAAAAAACTAAAGTGCATCATTACATTCCTTCTCTGCTTTACCGAGTATAGACCGAATACATAAAAGGGTCGAAACTTACAATGAAGAAAGCATTCCGACTGATGAGTCCAACTTTATACATCACAATAAGTGTTCAAATATTCTTTTTCTTTCGGTTTGATCTTTAATAACATTACGTTATCGCCATTTCCCTAGACCAAAACAGTATTTTCAGAACTCATATAGTACATAATAGTTGGCATTTTTCGCTGTAGTTCATGTCTTTAAAAAGTAGTAACTGTCAAACCTTAAAAAAAGTTTTAAGGTGAATTTGAGACGCCTTATGTAAGACAATTGTAGCAACTTTTTTCTTAGATCAGTTTTGGTCAAAACTAGAATCGTCGTGTTTCTTTAAGAACGCAAATTTCTCAGGAGAGATGCACTCCAGTCTAAAAATATCGTACTCTTAATTTTGTTCTTCACAGGTTGTTGCGTCTTCGAAATACCTTTATTATGAAGATGTGCATCTGAGGCGTGTTCTTTTTTTTATCACCACAGCCAATGTTGTGATAAAAAAAGAACTCGTCCATGATACACATCTTTTATGGTATCTATTACTTTCACTGGTCTCTATTTTTCCAATGGTGAGTTCCTTACGCATCGCCAAGGATCGCCTAAAAACAGAAAAAAAATAATGCCAAATTTACACCGTATGCTGGGACAGAGACATACCTCCTTTGTTCTCCTCTTACTTTTCCTTCTTCTCAAGCAGCTTCCTGTGATGAACAGTAGCCATAGCCAATTTCTGCACAGAACCAAATACTTAGGACAGCTGTTAGGAAGAACCGTTTTTACGGTTTTTTGCTTGTGCAGAGACATCACACTCACTTTCCCATCATCGTGCGCCAGTCGATCCCCCAGAAAGAAATATCAGCTTCCGTTCCTAAAATGTGGAGCATTGTAACGACATTCACGGGAAAGTTCTGGAAGCAGGAATTTTTATTTGCTCGATTATCTATCTATTCATTATTTAATGTAAGGTTTTTCCTGGAAGGCCAGCAGATTCATTCATACTTTGGCTTTCTTTTTCTCGTGTTGTTATTGAATTCATTGATCTAAATAGAAACAACAGCATTCCGACCCACTTCCTGAGATGACATCGGCAGAAAGTGATTGAAATCTATCAAAGATGGAAGAGTATCGGTTGAAGATCCAATGACAAACGTCTAAATTTTTACATACATATATACCATACGTATCACTAAGCTGTTTCTCAGAGATTCCAAGAGTTAGCTCCACAAAGAAATTCAAGCTATCAGATAAATTTTTAACTGACTATTTACTTACTGTTGCCGCTTCAAACTGCTCCATTTACAGCGATCTTGACACACAACTCGGGCTTCACTGGCACCCATTACACGACGTACACATTACCTTCTATACTTCATACTCATAATAATATATTTCTCATGCAGACACTCCTGAATCTGATACTCCCATGACTTCCTTGGAGTTCCTCTGCCTTTTATGAAGACACAAATTTGTCCGTGACAAGATCGAAGACGCGGCCCCTCACTCCGGAGTAAGTTGCTCTCCCAAATATTGTATTACAGGAAATTTGTTGGCTTGACACGTGCTTCACCTCTGTAGTACGTTACACTTTCCTTCCTGCCACTTGAGCAAAAAAAAAATAATTCTTAATAAGAATCTCATCACTCATTCTTCCAACATGTCCAAACCACCGAAGAACATTAGTCTCCACCTTGCTAACAACATTTTGCTTCACATTACCAAACTGCAACACACATTCATTCCTCACACGATCAGAACGTGTCTTGCCACAAACCTTCGACTTCGATAAATAACGCATTCCCCCAGCATACAAACGACCCTTGTCACTTATGTAGTACCCAGGTTTCACTGCCATACATAGGAGTAGGAACAATTACACTTTCATGCACAGTCATGTGGGACTCTCCTGAGAATCCAGAATTCCTGTGAAAACCTCCCAAAGCAGCTATGACTTTCAATGAAGAATTCACTCGCCTACTAATTTCACCATTCAGTTTGTTTTCTCTGTCAATATGCTTCTTAAATACATAAACTCATTCATCTGATCAATCATTGTGCCTATTAGAATTATATTACATTCAGTGCTAACAGTTCCTCGCTGAAAACCATAATCAAAACAAAACTGCTTGATCAAAGCAAAACTCTTCGCAAAACAACATGACCTGAGAAGTAAATAAAGTATCCATTTAATGATAACTCGCGTTTTGCGGTTAACACAGATGTAAACAACCAGAATTGTGGTATTGCATTTGCATAAATAAAATAAAACTATTGTGTAGAATGTTCAAAACTAATAAAGGACAGTATAAAATTTCAGCTCTAAATGAGCTCTTTAAATGTCAACACATCTCAATCACTCACTTGATACATTGCAAATAAACAGATTGCCGTAAGCAACTCTCACTCGAAAAACCGAACAAAAAAAAGAATCACAACCGATCACAACAACCGCTGATACAATGCCAATACTCTCTACAGCACGAGAGCAAACCCGAGACGCAGCTCGGTGTTGCCATCTATTGGCTACAAATATAACAAATAAAACTAAATATCTTATATTACTCCCACCTTGAAAGCTCAAGCTTTCAACACATAAAGTAATGCAATGGTCTTCAACATTATAAATTAAAACACAATAAGCTGAAAATTACAATGCGAGAATTTAGTGTCAACTAACAATTCAATGATACGAAAAGTACCTTACAGTCAATCTAACGGTAATGGACACAGTTTAACTATGGGTCTCTTGAGAATTCCGGAATCATTTCGAACAGTCACCACTCGCACCTTGCCATCACTGCCGGGATGTGTTTCTATAAATCTGGCAAGTGCCCAAAGAAATGCAGGCATCAGTTCGTTTTTGATCAGCACAAGATCCCCCACTGTAAGGTCCGGTCTAAAAGTGCACCATTTAGGCCTAAGTTGAAGTTGTGTAAGGTATTCTAACCTCCATCGCCTGCAAAACTGCTGAACTAAGCGTTGGATCAATTCCCACCTTTAAAGGCGAGAAGTCGGAACTGCAGTGAGATCTAACTCAGGGAGAGCCGTCAAGGAAACTCCCTCAAAAAGTGTCCAGGCGCAAGGAATCCAGATCATCAGAGTCTTCAGAAATGGGAAACAAAGGCCTAGAATTAAGGCAAGCTTCAACTTGCGCTGAACGTGTGAGGAACTCCTCTAGAGAACTGTCCGTTTAAGGTGGAACTTCATTGCCTTTACCCCAGCCTCCCGAAGACTCCCAAAATGAGGCGCTGAAGGAGGGTTAAAATTTCACTTGATGTTTTCGGAAGAGGAAAAGGTAGCAACACTGTTGTCATCGGTTGTATTGAGCATTTGCTCAAAAACACTACGCAAATCACCATCTGAACCAACGAAATTCGTCGCGCAGTCACTAAATATCTCACTATGTTTACCTCGACGTGCAATAAATCTCCTAAGCGCTGCAATGAATGCGTCAGAAGTAAGATTCTATTATATGAGGCCTTCTAGGTGAAAGTATAGGGTGTTTTCCTTTATCTGCAACTGAATAATTTCTAAGTCTCCGACCAACTCGCAAAAAACCCCCAGAGTCCACAAAATGATTCAACGGTAGTATTTTACTTGATGATTTAATGGTTCTTCCAGCATGAAGGCATGCCAACTCATCAGAGAACTCAGAGGATTGGACGAACTTCACTATTGCATAAGTGGTCTTAAGAAGCTCATCTCTACTCGAATGGCCAAAGTTTCTTTTAGATAAGGAATTAGCACAGTTTTGTGTAAACCGCAAACATCAGGCTGTCACGCGGCACAATATGGTCCAAGACGAAAACTTTAAAATAAAGGACATCTATACTTTAGCTGGCTGCTGTCACATAACTCTCCCTTTCTTCTCTCACATGTAGTTCAGAAAACGAGAACTCCTGAAGCGCATCTCCATCGGCTGCTGTAGCCAATATGGACCTCTTAACCGCAGGTCACACTGAACCAACTCCAAAGCTAAAATACCTCTGGTGGCACAATCAGCAGGTTCTGCGTACCAGAAAAGTGATTCCACTCCACAAATTGAATCGCTTCCTGAATTCTTGCCACTCGATTACCTACAAAAGGGGCCAGCATTGTGGTTGCGACAAAACCAAGCGAGCGTAACTCTTGAATCTGTCCATGCAAAAACCTTCTTGATTGGAATGTTGAGACATGAAAGAACAGCTTCCAGCAGATTTGCCAACAACAGGGCAGAGCAAAGCTCCAGGTTAGGGATCAATTGCTTCTTTAAAGCAGCAACTCTGGACTTTGCAGCTAGTAAAGGTACGTGCACCGCGGAGTCCAAACGCACTGAACGAATGTAAATCACTGCACAGTAAGTTTTCTCTGGAGCATCACAGAAGGCATGAATTTCAAAGTATTTTGACATTGGAGTCATCACACATCTTGGAATTTTGAGATCTCTGTGACAGGAAAGTTGTGACTGGAACTTGATCCAACGGTTCCTGTACTGTTGTGGTAGCTCATCGTCCCAACTCAGATTAGAACTCCAGAGCTCTTGAAGAAAAATCTTAGCCTTAATCACTATTGATGACAGCCAACCCAAGGGATCGAAAGTCATGGCAATTTCAGAAAGTATGACTCGCTTAATATACTCCAAATTCTCGTTGGTAGCCACAGCAAATTGGATTATATCCCTGGTTGGACATCACTCAATGCCAAGCACCTTGATTGATTTGTCGCATTCAATTCTCAGGGTGTCACTGAGAATCATCAGGAATCGTGTCTAAAACAGATGCAGCACTCGATGTCCACTTACGCAATATTAAGCCACCCTTTTTCAACAATTCTTGCAGCTCATGCGCAAGCTCAGAGGCTTCCTCCAGTGAATTGGCTCCTGAAATGAGATCATCAACATAGAAGTCTCGCAAAACCACTCTGGATGCTCCTGGGAAAGCAGACTCTTCATCCAAAGCCAATTGCTTCGAAGATCTACTTGCTAAGAATGGGGCACATGCAGTGCCATAAGTGACTGTGTTCAATATAAAGGTCTGTGTAGGCTCTTCAGGTTTTTCTCTCCATAGGATTCTCTGACAGTCAGTGTTCTCTGGGTGCACAACTATTTGTCTAAACATCTTTTCCACGTCTGCACACAAAGCCACCTGGAAAGTTCTAAATCTCAAGAGAATGTGGAACAATTCTTAATGAACTCTTGGACCCACCATTAGGAGGTCATTTAACGATAGAGAAAGGTGCTCTTGGCCGAAGCATCAAACACCACGCGGACTCTTGTAGTACTACTAGAAGGCTTCACTACACAATGATGTGGAAGATAATAACTCACTTCTTTACAAATCTCAGTTTCTGGCACTCTTCTCATATGGCCCATGTTTTCGTATTCTCTCATAAAGGAGCAATACTGTCTGTATAATTCAGGGTTCCTTGAGAGTGAGTTCTCCAAAGACCTTAAGCGCTTCATGGCTAGTTGCTTTGAATCAACCAGAGGTGAAGGAGGTAAGTGAAAAGTAAGCGTCACAATGTATCTGCCATTCTCGTCTCTTGAATGCGTATCTTGAAAATGAATTTCACATGCTTGTTCAGCCTTCGTAAAGGGACTGGCCACAGGAACGGAATCCAGTTTCCAAAAATTAGATACACAATCGTTAAGATCTACTTGAATGCGATTTACATGAAGTGTAGATAACTTCTCACGAGAAGTAGGCACTTCACCTGAAACGATCCAACCCAGATCGGAACGTACCGCAAAGGGTTTGCCATCTTTTGCCTTAATTGTATCTCCCTTCAGCAAGGGCGGAGAGATATCTACTCCCAGCAATATATCAATCGCTGAAGGTTTGTAAAAGTTGGGGTCAGCTAAAATCACATCAGAAAACAGTTCGTTTAAAGAGGAATCAAGTGTAGAGTGTGGCAGTTCTCCAATAATTTTGCTGAGTACAAAGACTGAAGTTGAAAACGTAGGTGAAGTCTTGTACTGCGGCCTAAACTTAATCTGTGTTATTCCATTAACATGCTAGCTTGACGAACCTAAACCTCAAATAGCCACTCTTGTTTTCTCTCTGCACAGGCGAAGTCTGTTTGCACAAGATTCTGAAATAAAATTTGCCTGGGAACCGGGATATAGGAGCGCCCGACATAACGGATAATTCCCTGAGGCATCCTCAATACGAATGACAGCTGTATATAGCAGAACTTGTTGCGACATATTAAAATCTGAAACACAGGACGCAATCACCGATGATGTTAACTCGAGTCCCTTCCCCCAAAGTTGAGTGCTTGGGCTCTTTACTCTCAGCAGGACCGGTCACTCTGATGCCGAGAACTGATGATTTCAACCGCGAGACGGGTTTCATCCCGATCTCGCGATTTTTTCTTTTAAGAATAGGTGTAACTTAGGTTCCCTATCAATTAGAGCAGTGACGGGACTTAGTGAAAAACGCCCTTGTGAGGGCGAAGTTCCGTTCAGCCAGCATAGAGACTCTGGCATCCGTTTCGGGTACGTCGACGCCGTTCCGGTCCCACTGACGAAGCAACTCTTTGATCCCTTGTCAGCCCAAAGCCCGAGCGCCCGGTTTCTAAGGTTAGACTTGAGTGGGAGAACCCCAGGGTGCCCACTCAGTACTTAGAAAATTTTTTGTGTTTTTTCATCTCTCTCACATAGTGTCAACTACCCAGAAGGGCAAAGTGAAATCAAAGGGGCCAGTCCCCAAATCGTCCGGGTCAACCCGGACGCAGAAGGTAACGGCAGAAGCACTACCAAGCCATGTCGGCAGTGCTAAAGGGCTTAGCCCTTCTTCCGAGAACAGCCGGAAGGTAGAGCCCAATGCCAGGAGGAAACCGTCAAAAACGCTTCCCCCAGCGAAAGGCTCTAAAGCCGCTACACCCACGAAGGGAGCCTCGACTGAGCCCTCTCAGTCAGCTAGTGGTGTAAGCACGACCTTGCCAGTTCCGCCCATGGCAAGGAAGGGTAAAGCACCACCCCAGCCCGAACCCTCTCGGGCACCTGAGGGGTCGTCCGCTGGTCCCCAGAGATACCATTGGTGGGATACAAGCATCCCTGGACACCCCCGGTGCTTACACCTGAGGCTTTCATGAGCTGCATTTTCGCCCTCATTGGGGAAGTTGAGTCCGTTCTCTTGGACTCGCGTGTCACTTCCTCAGGTAGAGAAAAGGTGAAAGCGGCCCTGAATAGTATCAATACGGCTTGTTACGAGCAAGCCGATCGGGTAGCCTATATTGAAGGCAGGCTGTCCGTTCGGCAGGAGTTGAGCTGCGAAGCCGACGCGAAAGTGGTTTCCTACGCCGAAGTCTCTAGGAAAGGGGCTAGCACGGCGAAAGGGTCTTCGCCCGCCCCGATTGAGAATAAAAAGAAGAATAAGGAAAAGTCGGGAGACAGGAGACACGTGCTTTTGGTCTACCCGACAGTCGAGAGTGCGTCCTCAGAGGACACGAAGAAGACCCTGAAAACTGCAGTCAACCCAACTAAACTGCAGATAGGGGTCAAGAGCATTCGGAGCATTAGGAAAGGTGGGGTCGCGGTGGAGTGTTCCCGTCCCGGGGAGCTCGGCCGCCTTGCCCAGGAGTTGAGGAGCAATCCGTTGACCAAAGATTGCACACTCCCCACGGCCCTACGAAAGAAACACCCCCGGTTGATAGTTTATGGGGTCGACGGGGATCTCTCAGGGAAAGAGTTCGAGCAGGCGGTTTGATGGGCAGAACCCAGATCTCGAGAAAGGGTTCAAAGCCTGTTTCCCCATCAAGGGCAAGGGAGGTAGGGTCCACTGGGTGGCAGACGTGGAGCCCAAGGCCTTCAAGCACTTGGTGAGGCGGAAGACACTGAACTTGGGTTGGTCAGTGCTCCGCCTAAAGGAATTTTTGAGGGAGGTCAGGTGCTTTCGGTGTAATAGCTTCGGTCATTTCCGAGGCAACTGCCCCGAGTCAGAAGCAAGATGCGGCAATTGCGGTGAAGTTGAGCACCAGCACCACCAGTGTGCAGCCGCACCGAAGTGCAGCAACTGCACTGCTGCGAATGCCAAGTTCCGCCTGAAGTTGGACGTCGCTCACTCCAGCTTCAGAAAGACATGCCCTAGTTTTATCAGGGAACTTGAGCAAAGGAAAAGCCGGGTCAACTATGGTTGACAGATGGAAGTACCCTCGGAGGTACGTCGCTCTCGATAATGAGCTTTTGGGTCTATTGACCAAGGTGATCCCGATGACCCTGGCCCGGGGTTATCACCACAGCCCTGGCCCTAGCGCTGTGGACCATATAAATATTTCTGTGTGTGATCAATGTGTTTTCAGTGCCTGAATATTTGTGAGAGGGGTGCATGCGACCCTCCTAGTGCAATGTCAATGTAATTTTTCATTTAGAGACCAAATAAAGGACTTTTGTCCCAAAAAATCGCGTTGGCGGGCGATCTCCCGGCCACGAGATGGGATATTTTTGAAAAAGTTGCTTGCCCCAACTGCCCATAGCACGTCGCACACACGGGTTGTGACAGAAGGGTGTAAGGTACCAGTCCGTGGGGGAGGCATATCCCCACAGGTCTCTAGACCGAATCTGTCCGAGTGGAAGACTGTGGTTTCCGGTGACTGACAGGCTAGCTGTCGGAACGCCGTCAGGGATCCTATTAATCCCAAACTATTCGAGAGAGTTCCGCATTTTCCTGCGAGGTCTACACTAAGACGGTGCAGGTAAAGTCATCAGCCTAGGTTACGCTCAGCAGTAGTAGTAGTTGGAGATACAAATTGTGTCCTAAACTCTGGTTCTTCCTTACATTGCTTAACTTCATTATTACGAAAGCACAATAAGGTATTATGATTCTGAGCAGAAATTCTGCAAGAATATTTACTCTGGCAACGGCTCACTAGATGATTTGGTAATAAACAGTTGAAGCATGATTTTTGATGTTCCTCAAATTCTCCTCTCTTCTGAAAAGTCAGCTTTAAGAAATTATTACACTTGTTCAAATGGTGATTCATTTTACAAAATAAGCACCTACCCTTTACTTCCGAAACAAAGATGAAACCATAGGTTGAACAGGCCTTTTATAAGAGATCACTTTGTCACCTTTTAACGTACGCACATGCCTCTTTATAAACTCCAACAACTGATTTAGTTGCGGAATGTTGCCTGCTTCCAAGGTTCTCTCCCACCATCCACGAGTTGTCATATGCAACTGTAACGTATACTCTATATTCACTTTCCTTTTGATTTTACTATCTCTGGTTATTTTATTTTACTATGTAAATTATCTTCCTACTGAACGAAATATTATTTCACCCGCTGAATGAGATCTGGCAATGAGTGTAAGTCATGACGTGGTGGTAGCTAGTATATAGGCGCGTTCATCGAGACTTAGGGGAGCGTCTGTGTTGTTATGAGGAGAGCTTGTGGTCGTTAAGAGAGAGCGTGTACAATAAGAGGAAAGTTTATTCATTATTGTGTACAAGAGTTATGAGTGCCTTAGTTGACCAAGAGTCGTTCAAATAAAGAAGTTTTCAGTAAGTTCAGTCTTTCTCAATTCATAGTTTTTGTCAGACCTCTGTCTGGCTGTTAGGTTAATAACATTTATTGATTCCTATAAATAACCAGCGTTGAGACTTTGTTTTAAGTTCGTAATTAACTAGTAACAACACCCTTTTGAATTCATTATTTTGAAGCTTAGTACAAGTATATCATTAGCTAGCTGGTAGGAAGAGAATCATTCATAATAATTAGCTTAGCGGAAAGTAAAATAAAGCTAATTCATTATACAACTTATTCTGCACAACAAACAGCAGCAGTGTCGGCAACTCCGTCACACTTCAACTCAAGGTTCTCTAAAGCACGAACACATTCAATAATGATGTCTATAATATTTAAAAGCTGAGCTGTAGATTCAATGTTGACCTCTGGCAGCAAAACTAATTTCCTTATACATGTAATATTTTGCCTTAATGGTATAATGACCAACTCACATTTTTTAGAATATCTCTTTGGCAAATTTCACGCAACTTCGAAATTAGTATCACACAATGACAATGATTGGACGATACGAAGAGCATCTCCTCTCTGACAACCTTTCAAATACTGAAGTCTCTGTGAACCAGACAAATTAATTATCATTCAATAACACAGACGCTGTAAACTAATCTTGGAAAGAGAGCCACTGAGTGGCATCTCCACCACTAAAAATTGGAATTGACAATTTCGGCAGGCAAAGCGGCACTGAATTTTCACTCGCCTGACAAATAATAACATTTGTCAGAAGCACAGGTCCAGACACTTTCCTCAGCATTATCAAAGACAAATTATCAATAATTTCCTGTATTTCCTCTGCTTCGGCTATAAATCCTTCCACTCCTTCCGGAGCGAAGGACTCAAAACTTCTTCCAAAACCCTCTGTTTTCTTTGACTTAATAGCGTATCATTCGGACTAGCACTGTGCAATTGCTCAAAATCACTCGATTCAATCTTCTCTCAAAGTTTTGTCAACGACGCCGTAAATATGCGTTTTTTTTTTTATCTTTAATGCCTCCATAATTATAATGTCACCAAAAGCACTCTAAAACTATAGGTTTAAATCATTCTGGAACACTCACTTGTTTTTATCGCGCACCTTTCAATCTCGTCAACGACTTGCCGATGATCAACACCGAACATAAATTCGAATAGCAGCCATTATCCAAAACGTTCGAAGATAATTCCAGCTTCCATAATTAGAATGTCAGCAAAGCACTAAAAAAACTATAGGTTTAAATCATTCTGGAACACTCACTTGTTTTTATCACGCACCTTTCAATCTCATCATCGACTTGCCGATGATCAACACCGAACATAAATTCGAATAGCAGCTATTATCCAAAACGTTCGAAGGTAATTCCAGCTTCCATAATTAGAATGTCAGCAAAGCACTAAAAAAACTATAGGTTTAAATCATTCTGGAACACTCACTTGTTTTTATCACGCACCTTTTCAATCTCATCATCGACTTGCCGATGATCAACACCGAACATAAATTCGAATAGCAGCCATTATCCAAAACGTTCGAAGATAATTCCAGCTTCCATAATTAGAATGTCAGCAAAGCACTAAAAAAACTATAGGTTTAAATCATTCTGGAACACTCACTTGTTTTTATCACGCACCTTTCAATCTCATCATCGACTTGCCGATGATCAACACCGAACATAAATTCGAATAGCAGCCATTATCCAAAACGTTCGAAGATAATTCCAGCTTCCATAATTAGAATGTCAGCAAAGCACTAAAAAAACTATAGGTTTAAATCATTCTGGAACACTCACTTGTTTTTATCACGCACCTTTCAATCTCATCATCGACTTGCCGATGATCAACACCGAACATAAATTCGAATAGCAGCCATTATCCAAAACGTTCGAAGATAATTCCAGCTTCCATAATTAGAATGTCAGCAAAGCACTAAAAAAACTATAGGTTTAAATCATTCTGGAACACTCACTTGTTTTTATCACGCACCTTTCAATCTCATCATCGACTTGCCGATGATCAACACCGAACATAAATTCGAATAGCAGCCATTATCCAAAACGTTCGAAGGTAATTCCAGCTTCCATAATTAGAATGTCAGCAAAGCACTAAAAAAACTATAGGTTTAAGTCATTCTCGAATACTCACTTGTTTTTATCACGAACCTTCTAATCTCACCAACGACTTGCCGTTTGAAGTAACAGTCATCATCCAAAAGGGTAGAAGATATTTCCAGTTCCAACGGACCAAAATGTAGAATGTTCAACCCACTAATAAAGGATTGTATAAAATTTTAGCTCCAAATGAGCTCATTTAATGTCAGCACATTATCTCAATTACTCACTTGATACATTGCAAAAATAAGCAGATGGTCGTAAGGAACTCTCACTCGAAAAACCGAACAAAAAAAGAAGTCACAACCGATCACAACAACCGCTGATACAATACTAATACTCTCTACAGCACGAGAGCAAACCCGCCGCCCCGGTGGCGCAGTGGTCTAAGCGGTGGCCTCTGATCATTCGCCCGAACGGGGTCCGGGTTTGAATCCCGGTGAGGCATGGATGTTGTGTTTGTCTTACGGCACTGGCTCTCTCCCTTTCCTGGAACCAGTGACCCTAAATTAGGGACGGGCGACTGCTTATGGCCCATTGAGTTGCTCACGGTGGTCGTTAAACCTCCAATCAAAAAAAAAAAAAAAAAAAAACGAGAGCAAACCCGAGATGCAGCTCGGTGTTGCCATCTGTTGGCTGCAAATATAACAAATAAAACTAAATATCTTACATATTGAAACAATTTAATTAAAGCTTGCCAGCATTGGTGAATACAGTGTATTGTGGGGATTCAATATTGTAACTGATAGAAGACAGAAATTCGAGGCTTTCTAAGCCGCAGCAGTGGCGCAGTGGTCTAAGAGATGGCCTTTGATCATTGGTCCGAAAGGGGTCCGGGTTCGAATCCCGTGAGGCATGGATGTTGTTGTGTTTGCCTTACGGCACTGGCTCTCTCCTTTCCTGGAACCAGTGACCCTAAATTAGGGAAGGGCGACTGCTTATAACCCATTGAAATGCTCACGGTTGTCGTTAAACCTCCAATAAAAAAGGCTTTCTAAAAAGTATAATTCTTCTCTATTAGAAAATGGTGGGCATCTTAAACGGATGGTTTGGTTTCACATTGTAGTGGCAGTAGGATGGTTTTTCAGATAGCGTGTTAATGATGATTGCGGTGGTGGTCCGTTGTAATTAAGTGTTTGGTTAATTACCTTTCGATGTTCGAGGGCACGTTTAGAGATGAGTCGGAACATGTGTGTGACACAAGAATTTGTGGACCCCTAAATTTGTGGGCCCTAGGAAATTGCCCCGTCTGGCATGCCGATAACCGGGCCCTTCTGATGGCCATTTCCGTACCTGTAGACGACGCAGCATGGCAATGGATGATTGAGAATGACGAATTCGTTTCTGTTCGAGCGGCTATCACAATCACTCGACCACTGTGAGCAACTCAATGTGTTATAAGCGCTCGCCCGTCCCTAATTTAGGGTGACTGGTTCCAGGAAAGGGAAAGAGCCAGTGCCGTAAGACAAACATAACATCCATGCCTCACCGGGATTTGAACCAGGACCCCTTACGGACGAATGATCAGAGGCCATCGCTTAGACCTCTGCGCCACCGAGGCTGCGCGAAACACGTTAGGAGGACTACGGCACTGTTTCAACTGTTATAGTTTCGTAAGCATCTAAGTACGGGAGATCACCGTCGCGTTAGATAGCACCAGTCCACTAGGTAGGGCGGTCACGCAAGGTTTTCCTCTGATGACGTCAAGAACTGGTGCTGCGGCCTTGTTTCAGGGGGCGTTGCCCAAATGCATGTCGATACGGCAACTTGACCAGCTAGCCTCTCTTTGCCCAATTATATCTTTCTCAAACCCGATGAACTGCTCGTATTGTGCCCGGTTCCGACTACGAGACTTCCTCACAGTCCGTGCAGATTAATGCAATCGCAATCCGCTGTCACAATTGTCCCTGCGTACGAGATTTGCTCTTGATATACGCACCTCGCTGCGTGGTCACTAATACGCTGTGGCGGACTCATTTTTTAATTATTGGTCATTGTTTTTTAATCATTTGCATATTGGTGAGGTACTTACACGCGGAGTTTCATCAGAACGACTTTCACCGGGTGCTGCGTTTTTTTTTGTTTTTGTTTTTTTGGAAAAGAGTGCATGACAATATTTATTTCTCAAAAATGCCGAACCAATTATGTGGAGTAGTGAAGAAAAAAATCTCTGAAGAGCATATGAAAATTATGAAGTATTTGAAAAATAATTTACTTGTTTAGTTTCAAAGATGGCAATGGCTGCCCCGATGGCGCAGTGGTCTAAGCGATGGCCTCTGATCATTCATCCGACCGGGGTCCGGGTTCGAATCCCGGTGAGGCATGGATGTTGTGTTTGTCTTACGGCACTGGCTCTCTCCCTTCCCTGGAACCAGTGACCCTAAATTAAGGACGGGCGACTGCTTATAGCCCATTGAGTTGTTCGTGTTAGTCGTTTAACCTTCAATCAAAAAAAAAAAAGATGGCAATGTCCTTCCATTTCGGTTTTCCTTCATCTGTAAAGCGTAGAAACTGTCGGCGCATTTCGGATAACACCAAGCAATATCTACGTAATCAGACATCGCTAAATTGAATGTATTTTTACTGTCCTCAAGTAATATCAATCGCTAAGAAAACTTGAAAGTTTCATCTCCCTGGAGGGGGAATCGAACCCGCATCTCCCGAGTACCGTTCGAGCATGCTATCCTTTGCACCACTTATAAGGAAGAAGTCCCAGGTATCCGAGTATTAAGAGCATCGGAATATTCTCTGACCGCATTCTTACTCGAAGCAAACTGTGCTGCCATCTAGCGTTGTTAAGTATATCACCAGTCGTTCAGGTATAGAGCCTTTGCACATGACGTCATAAAACTGTCCTCTAGACTTCCGGGTGGTTAGAAAGTACCCGAGCTGGTCTCTCTCCATGCTTTTGAGTGGCTGCTGCTGCTGTAAATAGAGTAAAAAAAACTATTCTTTCTGACAAAGTTTGCCACTTCAATTTGGTGGAAAAGCAACATTACGAAGAAAAGCATAGAAATAATGGCATAGAAGATTCATGTGACATACCTGCAAGATATTTTTATCGTCTGGAAGTTTGTGTTGCTACGGACCTCCCTTATCCGAACTATCGCGATATTTATAACTATTTAATAGGCAGTTTTTCGTGTTATACCGGAAAAGCTAATAAAAGCCTTGATGCATATAAATATTTTACTAATGCGTGGGTTAGAGATGTATTCATCTGAAGACTGAAACCGAAAAATTTCTTATCCGGTCTAAGATAAGTTGAATGATTCCAGTGCGTATTGCATTTAAAAAAAGAAAATACCGACTTATAAAAAAAAACAGACTATTTTAATACAAACTAACAGACTAATTTTTTTTAAACAAACTATATTTTCACAAAAAAAAAAACAAAAAAAAAACAGATCAATGGAAACAGACGACACCATAATATATGACAACACCCTCTAATTCTATGTGGACGTACATCTTTGAATTTCGGTTCAGATTGTGAAAAAAAAGGCATTTGTTTCAGTATTTAGAAATCAGTAACAGTACAAAATCTTGAAAGTTCATGAAAGCAATTTCCGATTCGACAGCAAAGTTAATCCGTCATAGATTCAGAGCATTTTAAACAGGATAGCAAGGATTTACGTAAAAACTTGAAAATAATATAAGAGTGAACAAGAAAATGTACCGATATAAATTACACTATCACTGAAGACGTAAGGAAATTCAACTGTGAACTAGTGAGGAAAGCAATTGAAAACAACCAAAGCCTAAAGATAGCAAAGGGACATCTCAGTAAGGGAAGAAAACAGATTATGGCACTGAGAAAAGAAGATGGTTCTGTAACAAGAAATAGAGGCGAAATCTTGACAAGAGTGAAAGATTTCTACTCCAAATTATATGAAAGGGATGATATATGCACTCCAGACATCATGAAAGATACCAGTACCAGAGTTCCTCCAGTCCTTCCAGCAGAAGTTGCACATGCAATCAAGAACATGAAGCGAGGAAAAGCTCCAGGAGAAGATGGAATTACTGTAGACATCATACAAGAAGCAAGTGGAGAAATCGAAACAGTACTCGCCCAAATTTTCACTCGATGCCTTAATGAAGGAAAGATTCCTGAGGATTGGAACACCGCTACAATGATCCTGCTACATAAGAAAGGTGACATTGAGGATCTCGGAAACTACAGACCTATCAGCCTCCTATCAGTAGTTTATAAAATCTTCACTAAAGTTCTTTCACACCGCTTGAAGGTAGCACTAGACATGGCTCAACCGAGAGAACAAGCTGGATTCAGGAGTGGCTACAGCACAATAGATCATATCCACGTGCTGAGAGAACTAATTGAAAGAGCGAGGGAATATGAACTTCCATTGTGCATGGCTTTTATCGATTATGAAAAAGCCTTTGATTCGGTGAAACCGTCAGCAGTTACAATGGCTCTGAAAACCTGCGGTATTGAAGATGCATACATTAATATTATTAATAACATCTATGAAAATGCAAGTGCAAAGATTAGGCTGTTTGAAAATACAACACACGTAAAAATTGGAAAGGGAGTGAGACAAGGTGACACCATATCTCCGAAGCTCTTTAATGCCACATTGGAGGGTGTTTTTCAGTCGCTGAGCTGGGAAAACAAGGGGATAAAGATTAATGGAGATTATCTAACCCACCTTCGTTTTGCTGATGACGTAGTCATTTTTGCAACTACCCCATCAGAGCTGCAGAGTATGATCCAGGAACTTGCTGACAAGAGTAAAGAAGTGGGATTAAAAATGAACTTTCAGAAGACAAAAGTGATGTTCAATGCTTTTACAAGAAATGAAGATTTATCGATTGATGGAGAAAAGCTGGAGATAACAGACACATACGTTTATCTTGGACAACAGATATCAAGTGAGGGTCACATTGATGAAGAAATTAATCGGCGTACAAAACTTGCCTGGAGAGCTTTTGGAAGAAACAGCATAATTTTCAAGAGCAATATGCCATTATGTCTTAAAAGAAAAGTGTTTGATCAATGCATCCTTCCAGTGCTTACGTATGGTGCAGAGACGTGGACCTTAACTAAAAGAGACATACAAAGGCTGCAGACAACTCAAAGAAGCATGGAGAGGTGCATGCTTGGTGTAACCAGGAGAGATAAGAAGAGGAACTCGTGGATCCGAAAAATGACAAGAGTGGAAGACATCATGATCAGAGTTAAATCCCTGAAATGGCAATGGGCTGGACATACTGCCAGAAGGACAGATCATCGATGGACAGCCGAAATTTTAGATTGGATTCCAAGGGACAGGAAAAGACCCAGAAAAAGACCACATGGGAGATGGGTGGATGAAATTCGAAAGTATGCAGGGGTGACATGGAGGAGACTGGCACAAGACAGACCGTTGTGGAGGAAACTTGGGGAGACCTTCGTCCAGCAGTGGATTGATAATGGTTGACAATGATGATGATGATGATTAACGGAGTACAATATGCAGATTTACGAAACCTGAAACGAAGTGTTTACTGCAGATCCTATCCTACGACCTGGGCGACCTTCTGATTTACGGCTATCTTCTATACATAATGTGGCGTTTTTCTGCCGTTAAAAAGCGATAAAAGGAAATTCCATTACGGTACTCGTACTTCGATAAGCACCCATACGTTACAGAACTTCTAACCATTTCTAAAACTTCAAACAATCGAGTGACAGAGGGTCCAGAAATCGCTTCCCCATGTTAATCCTATGGGAACCTTAGCAGCCGACCTTTCTCTTAACTACCCGGAAGTAACCGTGTCGTCAAAAATGGCGTGGGTGAAGAGGCTCTATTTAGTGTGGAAGACATATTCTTCTCATAATACGTGAAAAATACGTCATGATAATTAACCCAGCAATCAGACATCTCTGCATTGACTGTATTTTTACTGTTCTCACAGAATATCAATCACTCAGAAAACTTGAAACTTGTGTGCAACGGTTAGGATGCTCGAACTGTAATTGGGAGATGCAGGTCCAATTCCGGTTCCAGGGCGAGGAAATTTTTAAGTTTTCTGAGTCATTGATATTACATGAGAACAGTAAAAACACAGTCAATTCAGAGATATCTGATTGCTGTGGTAATTACCATGACGTGTTTTCCACGTATTATGTGAAGAATATTTCTTCCACACTACATATCTACGTATTTTGCCGATTTCCGAAGAAAATAAGATCTTAGAATTAAATTTCACAGTTCTAATACACACAGAATACCAAATAAATAAATAACTTTACATAGCGTGGTACCTCCCGCCTCTCTAAAAATTTATAAACCCACTTCCCTTTTTAGAAACGTTGCTTTTATTTTCTCTTCACTACTAAAAATTCAACTCCAGGGTCAATAGAAATGGTATATATAACATACGAGGAAAAGGAAGGAATATAGTTTCTAAATTGTTTTACGTGGCATTTTTTTTACTTCATGGTATTATCGAGTTTGTGTGTATTTTCACTTTCGCGATTTTGTTTAACTGTGTACTTGAGTATCATGTATGCAATATGTATTGAGTCGAAATTTGACTTACCCAATGAAGAGCAAAATAAATGCATAATTTAACAAATCGGAAAAGGCGTAATTCATATCTCAGGCGATTTCACTCGTTCGGTACGACCAATATTTAAAAAAAAAATCTAAAATAAAAAACGTAATCACTCAGTAAAGTTTTCACAGCATTTACGGACACGGTGAATATGCACTGGTATCTGAAACTAAAGGCCGGAAAGAAATAGCGGTCAAATACTCAAACCCGCTCAGTGAAGTGTTACGATGTTTTACGGGACACAGTGTATATGCACTGGTATCTGAAATTAAAGTCAAGAAAGAAATAGCGGTGAAATGCTCAAACCCGCTGAATGTAATGTTACGATGTTCACAGGACATATATGTAAGTGGAAACAAGATATCCTTGCCGCCCCGGTGGCGCAGTGGTCTAAACGATGGCCTCTGATCTTTCGTCCGAAAGGGGCCCGGATTCGAATCCCGGTGAGGCATGGATGTTGTGTTTGTCTAACGGCACTGGTTCTCTCCCTTCCCTGGAACCAGTGACCCCAAATTAGGAACGGGCGACTGCTTATAGCCCATTGAGTTGCTCACGGTGGTCGTTAAACCTCCAATCAAAAAAAAAAAAAAAAAAAACAAGATATCCTTGCCGGGTGTGAAATTTGCATATCATTGAGCAAAATGCTGTTCAGTATGAAAATTGAGTTGCATACTCAAAGCTAACGGCTATGACGTTTCTCGTTGACAGATCGCGTAAGTAGTGTTCCGGTGGCTGCTAATGTTTTCCTTGTGCCTCATTCACGTGAATCTGACGCTGTGTAATGTCGAACTATAGGACGACGAGAAAAAGGCCAGTCCCTGGCTCAGGTGAAAAGAGACTGGAATATCTACCGCACAGTGGGTTCACGTAGTAGCTCGTCAGCTCTATCCCAGAACCTCCCCGAGATACTCACCTGATCGCCCTAATTGAGGAATGGCATAATTTTTCTGTGAAGTTCCTCCACAACCTGGTGATGTACTGTAAATGTGTATCATCGTTGTGAGATTTGTCAGCCCGTACGAGACTGACAACTCTCACAACGATGAGAGTTGTCAGCCTCGTACGGGCTGACAACTCTCTTATTAAGACGCTTTTAGGTAAATACAAATCTCACCTCGGTGCTATTTGCGGGTTTGACTTTGCATACGCAAAATAAGTGCATCTTTGTGTGTAATTATAAAATGTTTAATACCCTTATGATTGTGTCTCTTTTGATGTCAAACGTCTCTACCTGATGTTACGTGTTTTCCTTTTTATCCCCGCGAATGTCTTCCGGATTGTAATTTTGGAAACAGGTGTGCGAGTGGCGTCGGGTCAGTCCTCTTTCCGTAAATTGCTCGTTCGATAAATTTGTTTTCGATAAATTCGTTTTCGATTATTTCGTTTCGCTTTTTGTCTTTCGGTAAACTGTTCGTTCGATAAATTTGTCTTCGATGAATTTATTTTTCGATGAATTCGTCTTTTTTGTGAAAGACTTCGTAGCAACTTCTTCGGTGATGCCAACATCCTGTGCTTCATCTCTTCGATTTTTTCTTCCGCTGTAGGAGGACGCCCGACACAGTATTGGTTCAAAATACTGCCCGTGGTTCCCAATTTCTTCGCTAACATAGCGATGTAATGTTTGTCGAGTGCTTTTCTTTCCCGATACTTCTCAAAGAATTCATGCTGTGTTACCTTGATAGACTTTGTCATCCAATAAGGTTTCACAATAAACACCCGCTCCGCAACGGTACACACAGCCATCCTGAACGACGTTCAACGGAGATTGCATCCGGAGAGAATTAGCGTGCACGGCATCTGGTGGGCTGACGTCACAATGAGACATCGCCTTATCAGGGAAATCACTCCCGCGCATTTCTCAAAGATCAAGGTCACTTGTAAACCAAACGTTGTGTTTCTATGTGGAGTGGCAAGAAAACAATAGTTGGTACTATGAGGGGAACAACCTAGTGGTACACCCTGTACTTGTATCACTATGTCATACGTAATAACATTACAAAATTAGGATGCATACATTACTCAAATAACTGTTCACTATTTGTTTTTACAATACATATGCAACCAGAATCAGAATATTCTATGAAAGAAAATACCTTATATTCTAATTTTTTCTTTAGCTGTTCTCACACTGAAACTTTTTCTGAGTCCCTAAGAGACTCAGGTGCACACATTACTGATAAAAGAACAAAAAAAAAAAAAAAAAAAAAAACACGATATGCATGATTTTAGAAATGTCTGAATATGCAAAGGCCGTTGCATAAAAACTAAGAGTAATTTTTTTTGAGTTGGAAACAGTGCGAAGAAGAAAAATAACCACGCAGACGACTAACTGAATTAAGGAAGTAACAATGGCAACAGTTATTAGCTGTGGCAGACGATTCTGGTTTTGTTATTGCGTAGTTGTTTTAGTCTGCATTTCTCCATACACCTATGGAGGTGAGTGATTTGAGAGTTAAAAAGTAAAATGTGTTGAGCGATAAAATTTTGCTATCGTTTGGGTAAAACGGCTCCAGTAACAGTTGATTTAACGAAAAAAAAACTTACAAAGATAATTGTTTCGGTGAGTCATCGATTCTTATATCGCAACATTATTTCAAAAACGGGCGTTTTGGGGCAGAACTCGCCTCTAGGCCTGGTCGACCTGAAAGTGTTGTTACGGAGCGTATTGTTAACACTGTTTCAGCAATCCTATAAGAAGATCGACGAATGACGTGAGAAGACATAGCGGTGTCAGTTAATATTTCAAAGACGTCGACATTTCACAATCTACGCGACAAATAACTGTTGCATTGTACGTGTTGCAGATGGGTACCTCATCACCTGACGAGAAAACAAATGTTAGCCAGAGTTCAGATGTGTCATGAGTGGAAACAAATTATTGCAAAGAATCCAAACATTTTAAACACAGTAATACCTGCCGATGAAACATGGGTCCACTATTTCGACCCCCTCACGAAGCTCGCAAAGAGTGTCCGGAAACACACAGGCTCGCTTCCTCCAAAAATAAAAAAAAAAGTCCGCCCAACCAAATCAGCTGGGAAGGTGATGATGATAATTTTCTTTTATCATAAAGGTGTAGTCTACTAGCATGCCGATCCTCCACAAATTACTGCCAATGCTCAGAATTACATTTCAGTCTTGAAGCGTCTGCGACGACACATATCGATTAAGTGACCGGAACTGGTGGGCAAATGGACCCTACACCATGATAACGCCTTCCTATACATGTGGCTGCTTGTGTTCAACAGTTTCTTACGAAATGCAGTACTGAAATCATGCCTCAGCCTGCCTACAGTCCTGATCTCACCCCGTGAGATTTCTGGTTGTTTCCAGCCATGAAGGAGAAGTTCCGTGGCGCAACATTCAACTCAGATGCTGACGTTATTCAAGCTGTGCAGGAGTCGCTAAAACAGCTTCTACAAAATGCCTTCGCCACCTGCTTTGAAAAGGGGACTGAACGATGGGACCGTTGCATATCTCCCGAAAGAAGATATTTTGAGAGAAAATAACATATATTTTGCTGTACCTATATTTCTTCATTTTGTGTGATTTTACTCTCAGTTTTTATGGAACGGCCGTTGTAATTGCGTGTAGTTAAAAATTGGACTCTTCATACACCTTACTTTTTAGCCTATACAGTAGCGAACAAAAGTATTTGGCGAAACACTTTTTCGACCATAATATTTTTTCTGCTGGACCAAATTGGGTCATTTTGGGATATGATATGTGTTATTCAGTGGTAAACATGACCCATATGCAGATAGGTCGGAAACCTTAACACAGATCAGGTACCGAGCTTAATCGCAAAGATCATACAAATTGACCAACAAAGTAGGTGTGTATCACATTCATTTAATGCAACGACAGCAGAAAACAAGTACAAGAAAACGACAAAACAATAACTAATACATAGTGGGATAACCACGAGACTTTATAACAGCTGCACAACGGGCCGGCATTGAGTCCACTAGCTTCTCGACGGTGACCTGCGGAATTCGCGCCCATTCTGCAGACAGCTGGTCGAACTCCTGGACCCTATTCCGGCAGGTTTTTTTCGCTCATCGTCTCTCCAGCTTCTTACACATGTGCTCAATGGGTTGAGATCTGGAGATTGGGTTGGCCAGTCTAGAAGTGTGACTTGTTGCTGCTGGAAGGCTGCCTTCGCTACTCTGGAGGTGTGCTTCGGGTCGTTGTTTTGCTTCATGATCCATCCGGGTGGCATGTTCTGGTTTCCCCATTGGAAGATATTGTTGATGAGCATGTTCGTGTAGCTCTGGCCGGTCATTATTCCGTCAATCTTGATGATGGGGCACATTCCATTGAGAGAGAAGGCGCCGTAAACCATGAGCGATCCTCCTCCGTGCTTGACAGTCAGCTGAATGAACTGGGGTTGAATCTCTGGCCACACGGACGTCGTACGTATCGGATGCCATCACTTCCGAACAAGTTGAACTTGCTCTCGTCGGTGAAAAGCACCTTACTCCAGTCCGCTGCGGTCCAGTGTCGATGACGGCGCGCGAACGCGACTCTGGCTCGTCGATTCTTGACTGCGATGAGTGGTTTCTTGGCGGGGCGTCTTCCATTTAATCCACCAGCAATGAGACGATGGGAGATGGTCATTCGGCTGACGTTGAGGTCGTCGCTGTCGCGGAATTCGGTGGCGATGTCCACAGCAGTCAAGGTGGGATCAGCACGAGATCGACGGAGGATGCGTCTATCCAGACGCAACGTAGTGGAACGAGGCCTACCACATCACGGACTGTTCTCGACGGTCCCAGTCTTCATATAACGTTGCAGGATAGCTGAAATTGACTGGTGTCGGATTTTCAGAGCCCTCGCAATGTCGGTGACGCGCATTCCGGATTCCATCACGTTCATGGGCGCCTGGCGAGCTTAAACAGGGATCTCCGCCTTTTTACCCATTTCTGAAATATTGAGATTGACTTTTTATCACACGACACATCAGAAAACCCACAAAAATCACAAGAAAAACATTAATACATACAGCACACAAATGGGTAATAATTGGCGACTCTTGAATATGGCCCATTTCGAACGACAAATTCTCTCTGAGCGAAATACAAACTACGCAGCATTGTAACCCACGAATCAACACATATCATATTTCAAAATGACCAGATTTGGTCCAACAGGAAAAAATTTTGGTCGAAAAAGTGTTTCGCCAAATACTTTTGTTCGCTACTGTAGATCAGGTGACCACATATCGGAATACTGATTTGGGACAAAACAGCGGGCTGTGCCGAAATCGGAATACCATTCTGGGACACATACGTATTCAGACTAAATACGTAAAACTTTTTGTCACCAAATTGTCTTCCTTATGTAAGTGTGGTATTACATTTGAAAATTCGCATCATAAAAAGACATGTCTTGTGGAAGGCTGAAGTAGAAAAGCAGAGATGTGATGGAGAGAACATACTCAACAAAAGTGAAATATTTTACTATTTTTTAGATAAAAAAAATAGCAACGATAATTTAGAAATGCCGCGAAAACTCTGGGAAAATTACTATTAGAACTGACGAAAGTTGAAGAAACAGCTAGAGGAGAACGAGAGGAATCCGAAAAGGCCCGCTGAGTCATCAACCGAAAGGTCACGGGAATGTAGGGAACGTCAAAACTCCGCACGTTAAGATGCGTTTCACTCGAGTTCGACTCTAGAGCCACAACCTTCCACTTCAACTGCACAAATTGAGCCTGAACAGCAAGAACAGGTGCAGATTGATGTCATCGATGCAAATTTTTAAATTTTCACAACAAGCATGGAGCATCAATGTGTATCGCCAGTAGTAGTATAGGAAATGGGGGTTCTGAAACAGTGGAGGAGCCAATGTTATCCTATGGCTCCTCCACCTTCCCAGGTGGAGTAGCGGTGGAGGAGGCGGACGCTTGGGTGGTGGAGGAGGCAGTCGATCGGTGGTGGAGGAGGAGGATGTGATGGTTACAATTTGGAAAACGCGGCTGGTTGGGTGTATGTGAAGAACGTGTTTTTTTTGTTTGTTTTTTTCCCCACACTTGATTTGTTGTCTTAATACAACATAGCTTGCCGAGAGCTCTGGTTTCATAAGTAATGTGTTATTCCCCTCTATATATCTTTAAATTTTGGGTTTATAATTATGGTTATTATGACGTAACTATTGTAGCGTTTAAAGAACATATATATTGTACATTTCACACATTTGAATGGTATTCGCAGGTCTGGAAAGATGAACATTTCATTCAGTGTGAAAAGTGTTGAAATGAAAAGTTGATGTAAAGAACTACAGCTGATATTTTTATTCCTAACTTGTGTATTTACAACACTGCTTTCATCCACTGCTTTCGGCGATGAAAGCAGTGATTTGTCAGGCGAAAAGCTACATCTGGTCATCAGCAGGAAACTGTGTTATTTACAGCTGAGGCCCACTCAGTTAAGAGCGCCCCTGTGTAGCCGCCCATTTTTCCTTTTCGGCCTCTACTCCTGAAAGGATGTTAAGTTTCAATATTTTTCAATGTTTAGTTTGATAATTAATTTTAGGAATGTAACGGAAAAAAAATCAAGATTTTTACCTATATGCAATGAAACCGTAACTCACCAAATTCCAAGTGAAATTTCATCTGGGTTTAGTCTCACATCCGAACCCATCATTTGCATTTTTTTCGGGTTTAAGAGCAATTATGTCTCCTTAACAGCAAGTGTGTCAACCTCATCTCTCACACAAACTTCAGGGTTACAGATAATTATACCATTCTAGAATCTCCCGCGCTAACACCGATTTATGCAAATTTTTAAGGTTACAATTCTACTTTCATCCAACATAAAGGTAAAAATCTTCTCATAGCTCTTATTATCGAGCGATTTTTCTTCATTCTTTAATTATAGAATAATGGGAAATTATACTTAACACCCTTTTTTTTTTTTTTTTTTTTTTTAAATATTTTTAGGAATTTTATAATGCCCATAAGCTAGAGTATCCATTCCATTTGAAAGAATATATCTTTTATCGTCAGCAGGACATAAACTCCGCTTTCTTATTTTCATGGTATAGAGTTTATGCTTTTTACTTTGAATTTGCTGCATTGTGGTATAGAATATTTTTTTCTGAAAGAGGGATGTTTTATATAACTCATGTCGTAGATTTTTTTAATTGCGGCTTTAACAACACCTTTTGCAGTTAATTTTTCTCCACATTCACTGTCTATACTATACATTTTCGATCGTAGTCCTATAAATTCTTTTATCACTCTTCCATTCAGCTCATCTTTTCATTTTTCCAATCACTTTTCTATTTACCTGACTATGTAGAAAGTGATTGGTTGGATACTCAGAAGTATCAAATTTTTCAGTCTTCTAGCATATCTGCATAGACATCATCAGTACATATCTCGTAAGTCAGTGAGTCTGTGTCCGTAAACAAAAGTGTAACACACTTATCATCATATTTCTGTTTTACATAAGTGTAATGAAAATTATACATTAATGTTTTACTAATATCCAAAATCGCAAATCCAGCATAGATAGGTCTATTTAAATACAAATTCACACGTTTCATATTAACAGCAACTAAACCATCACTAAATCTGGTAAACGAATCAAAAGCTGGTGATGCTATTAACTTTAGCATTTGTTTCTCTGTCTGCACTAACTTTAAGTTTACACGTTTTCTGATATTTTCAATAGTTTTACCGAAAACGGCATTATTTAAAAGTTTAAAAAAATCCTTTTCAAAAGCGGTTTTCGCCTGTGCTCGTTTTGCTGTATTAAAATGTATGTATTCTCTTAACCAAGGACTTTGTGTGAATGATAGAACTTTGTGAACTTTTCCCAGCTTCATCCCTAATTCTAAATAAAGTTTCAGATTCCTGTAGTGCAAAATATAATTATTCTTGTTGTGTAAAGTAGTCAGCAGTTTTTCATTTTTACTGTAGGAAATGAGGTTAAGATCTTCCATTAGCTGCTTCGAATAACTGGAGAGCATATCGTGTGAAATATTCATTTTTTCTGGTGCTAATGGATAATCACTGTGCGTGTCATGAAGCTCTGCAGGATAAGAGAGATCTACCTCTAAAATGTATCCTACATCGCTTTCATCAGATACCTGGGAAATATTGAGATTTTGCACTTCTTCATCTGTTAACCACCGGAAGTCCTTCATTGGTAAAAATTGGCTAAGTCCATAACCATATAAATTATTAATGTCGAAGTACATTATGTATTTAGAGGGTTCAGACGGGTTATATTCTTCAAGATATTTATTATTGGATCTAGCATATCTATTGCTGATCATCGATACACCACCCCTGATACCTTTTTCAATGAAAAGATGCATGTCAATGTCTGTTAAAAGCTCAAGCTCAACACCTGTCATTTTCAAACAAGCTTGAAACGCCATCCCAGGGGCACTGTACGTATGCAAACAGTCAATTCCATAATAAGAAAGGGTTAGCACCCTAAAATTCTCGAAGACGTCTGCTAACAGTAAAACATCTGTTAGCATATATAAATCATGGTACTCTCCAAGATTTCTAATTTGAAAGTGCTCCCATACATTTTCTGCGTGTGCGTAATCTTCATCACATATGTTTTCCTCTGTCAGGGTGTTATAGAAATAACACTTATCGGGGAGACGAATATCTTCAAATTTTTTTCCCCATCCATGTGATCATAGGGATAAACTCCCTTTCGCAATAGAAGTTCTACCTGAGTACTAGAAAAGTTTTGGTTTAAATTCTTAAAACTATCTTTTCCCTCTTGAGCTAAATTTTTGACTAGTTTCTCCAAAGAGGTGTTTAAAAATTTCAAAGAATCCATAAAGTGTAGATTACCCAGTGAGAAAGAAATATATTGCTCCGTGTTGGATGGAATACACCCAATGGTTTTATCCTTTATTTTTCCTATTTCTTGCATGATTGAGTGGGAATCATAACCTTGAAGATTATGAAAAATTACTGGGATTTTGGATGAGTAACGAAAATTTAAATTACAGCTGTTATGTGCAGCCCCTCGATATTTGGAAGTTAAATGACAGTGATCTCGCACTTTATCACCATTCAGTGGTTTCTCACAAATATGACACAAAACTGATTCTTGGAAAGAAATTTCATCCTCTTCAGTCATATCTATAGGTTTATTGATTTTTAGAAGAACACCGATCTTTTCCTCTTCAACAAATAAAGATTTTAGAAAATGATCCACAACGTTTTTTCCACGGTATACAACAGGTTTAGTAATGCATTCCCCATCATTACCAATAACAGCATAGCAGTATCCTGACGGGGTATGTTTTGCAGTCTTTTCCGTGAGTTTGTTACCCACTGGTAGTTTCTGAACAAAACATTCGAAGTCTGCATAAATGACAAAAGGAATTCTCAATTGAAAAAAATAGTTTTTGAATTTTAACAATTTTTCATTCTCTTTTGGAAGTCTAACTTTTTGTGCACCGTGAATGCTACATAAAGTCTTATGTTCTTCACACAGAGACTGTCGAGTAAACCCATGGAGACAATACGGGCAGAAATGTTTTCGTTCTTTGTGCTTTGTTATGGAATATAAAAGTCTGTTTAAATCTCTTATGAGACAGTAATGAGTTTTATCACCATCTGTGATATACAGGAGGTCTACATGTCGTGTAAACTTCTCTTTGGTAATACGTAATGGGAAAATTTCATTTTCATAACCAAAAACATTTATTGAAATAGAATTTAACTTTTCAAATTTTCCTATTTGTTCAATTTGCATGGGAAAATTTATACCCTCACACTCTAACTCATTTTCGTAGGGTGTATATTTAGTAACCCGATTTGGATTCTGCTCTTCAGGGTGAATTGATGCTAACACAGACCAAAGAAAACATTTCTTATCATCATTTTTTATGTTTACTATTGCATGCTTTAATTCTAACTTCACAGGCAGCGGAATATAACTTGATCCTCTGAGAGGGAGATATTTACCTATTTTAATTTCTAAAAACTGTATACAATCAAGAACCCATCCGCTTCCATCTCTTTGAAAATTTTCTGAGGAATCAATTATTTTTTGCAAAAGAACTTGAGATAGCATCATCAATATCTTGATTCGAAAGAGAAATGTTACATTTACTCCGAAAACAAGGTATAGTTTCCTGTTCTTCATCATCGCTATTAATACGAGTATATCTCACACGAATGGAGATATACCATTTAATTCCCTTAACTTCATTAAGTTTCTTTCTTAAAATTCGTTCTAACTGAGACCGATGAGTATTTAAAAATATATTAATATCTCGGTTTTCAGGACTATTTCCATTCAGCGTGTGTGTCTCAACAGCTCCGTTTAATGCAGTGTTAAAACCACAAGGTTCATCATCATCATCATCATCAACAGCAGCAGCAGCAGTAGCAGTATCATTATCATTACGATTACTATATGATTCGTTAGCGTTCTCTGAACAACATGTAGTACTTCGGTTCATTGTGTTACGATATCCCGAACCTCCAGATGCAGTAACCGTAGAACTAGCAGATGGTAACCGCTCTGTCTGTTTCTTTTTAATGTGCTGATATCTTGAACATCCAGCGACAGCAGCAATAGAATCAGCAGAAGGTTGATGTTCTGTCTTTTGTTTTTTAACACACCGATATCCAGAACTACCAGGGTGTGTGACGACTGAATCAGCATCGGGATGAGAACGCTTTTTATGCAGATTCAAGTGCTTTTGCAGAACATCCTTACGGGAGAAACTCCGATTACATACTTGACACTGATACAATGACGTATTATGGGAAGACTTGTGCCGTTCTAAATTATCATGGCGGTTGAAAGTTCCTCCACACTCTTCACAGGTAAAATTTTCGTTATTAACTGAATGATTGATCTTACGATGACGTAAAAGATTTTTCATGTGGGTGAAAGTCTTTCCACAGTTTTCACATGTACAATTCCGCAGAGGATGTAGGTTTTCTACAGAAGTTGAGGGTCCGTCCGGGATGAAACTATCCGAAATATCATCTGGACCGGGCAGTCCACCGGTGGCTTCAAAAAATTCCAACTGACCCAATAAAATTTGCTCGGTAATTTCGTCACCAAACCAATTGAACATCTAGAAAGAAAAGAAATGTGACCCCTATTAAGTTTTTGTAAAATGAATATCGCTGAAAATTCACTGCAAAAGAAAACTACTATTCAGTTATTCCATTTAACCTGATTTTCACTATGAAAAAAAAATGTGAGGTTCTCCCATTCTGCTAGTTTCAAAACTATTGTCTTTACGAAAACGAAATTAAGCATTACAGAAGGTGATTCCTGTCACTGAAAAAACGTTTAGAGAAATATCTTACCTCATCATCCATATCAACGGTGGTGATGGCGCTGTCGCTTTTCTATTTGCAAGATCCTGGAGATGAAATTCGCAGTTTTCGCAGCAATAAGGATGAGGAATATGAGAAGTTTTTCAATAATATAACACTTATTTCTCAAATTAACTCCTCCTATCTGAATCATCTACGAATGAAAACTTCGACACGGGAGGGGGTCTACCCTCACCCCCACCACCCACCCCATCCCAACCTGAATATCTGGTGTCGAGGAGGAGAACATAAAAGAAATATTCACCATCGTAGTGGTGGGAATGGAATTTACGGGAATGCTTGTTATTCTCAGTAGCTATAAATGCTTATAACTATGTATCCTATACGAAGCAGCGCACACACACACACACACACACACACACACACACACACACACAGAGAAAAGTTTCATTGCTTAGACAAGTGTGCATCTGCTTCTCTATCGTAAATTTTTATTAGTTTCATCCGTTGTGAATTCTTATATTGAGTTGATTCGTAACAATGGTTACATCACACAAAAGGCTCTTTCGAAATACAGCCCACAGGTGGTGAGAAACGTCTTCTCGTTTAAAGTTACATTTCTCAGTATGTAGAAGAATTTATAAAACTTCAGCAAACTAGAACAATAATAGGTTTCACCCTTACGATCATAAAATATCTCACAAAGGTATGGATTCTCCCCAATCGTCGTAAAATTTCACTGGGTCATACAGGTAAAGGAGTCACAATAACAGTCTCGTCACAACAAGTACAATGCCAATGACCTGAACCGACGTGGTTGTACTCACCTGGTAAGATTTTACCAACAGAAGAAGGAGAGAGGGTATCCATTGTGCCATGCAGCCGCTAGTCAATCCTTCTTAGAGTGTGAATAATGAAATTCACACATTCTCCCCCGCTTTCACTCAACTATAAAAGTAAAAGATGTCTGCTGTAGTCCGACCGGCGTCTGTGAAGATATTTATAAAACTCCCACAGAATCAATAGCAATTGTAAAATATTTTCACATTATAGCTGAAGACATTTAAAAGTTTCCCAGGATCATAACAAAAGAACACATATATTTCCAGTCTTTACATAGGGAAATATGACGTTTCTTAACGTTCTTGGAGTAGATATTATCGCTCTCAAACATTTGGTGAAGGTGTTGGATCGTAAAGCTAAGTGCTTAAGAAATTCGAGGTTGTAAATTTTCTCACAAATAAAGCTATTTATGTCGGTGGAAAAGAACTAGATGCAGGGACATTATGTGAATAATCCAGTGAGCAGACTCTGACGTAATAGGGGAGGGGCGTTTCTTCTCCGGCTTCTCAATACGAGGGAGCACCTCTGATTTCGAAGGCATTCTATCGCTGCTTTGCCTGGTGGAAGGATCTTAGAATTCACCTTATCGTATTGCTCTTTAGAACTTAGATTGGGAAGATGAAGCGTATGGCTACTACATCTTTTAACACTGTTAGCAAGAAGATGTTTTCAACTACATCGATTAGGGATGATGATGATGATGATCTACCTCCAACACAGCCTACTATCAACCCGACTAATAGCGATCTGAAGATAATTAAAACTTCTGCATCGTCTGATGAAATTTTTGAAGATTGTTTACCGGATCATCATTTTTCGCTGGGTGGTGGAAAATTCATCGTTGTCAGCGAATATACAGGCAAACTACGAATTCACCTAAGAAATTATCACTTCAACGGATTAGGCTATCTACCGACAAAAAATGGCATTACTTTCACCGCATCTTCATTCCATTCGCTCAAGCGAGGTATTTTTTTAATTAATGGATGTGAGCACACGCAAACCTTTGGAAGAGAGTTATTCATTGCATGTAAGCCGAATTCAAGAGGAGGAAGAGGTGGAGGATATGTTATTAACTTCCAAAAGCTATACTCGGATAGTGATGGATTCTTCTACTTTGCCCCTGGTGGTGGCGTAACACTCACCAAAATTGAGTTCGAAGAACTTCAACTGATATGTGACGACATCTGGAACTCGATAAAAGATCTGATTTTCGGGAATGTGTTTAAAGCTCTGGTTAAAGAAAGTAGACTCCCCGAGTCTGATTGCGTGAATTTAAAAGAACTTGATACATGCCGCATCTTGCGAGATGTAGTCACAGAGGTGTTGGAATCGCACATCGGGAAAATCTTCCCATGTAGTGAATGTAGAAAGCCTCTAGAACAACAACTACCTAATCAAGAAGCACACGAGTGCATCACCACAACTGATGAAGACAAGTGGGTGTTCTATAATACGGAGGCTATTTCACTTTTAGAATCACGACTGCTCGCCAGAGCATTTACTAAAAAGGCGAATCAGCTAAAACACTTTATACCGGACGCATTTCTGGAGTCCCTTAAAGGAAAGGATGTATTAGATGATGTCTGTGCACACTATGTAAATAGATGGTAAAAAAAAATATATCAAAATTGGGGTTGGGTGTGGGTGGGGTGTTTGGTCTGAAGCTTATGACCGAAACCGTAAAGAATCACATTTTCAAGGTCTTCTAAATTCTCAATGTTTAGAAGTCGGTCAGCCAGATATCTCTCTTTGGAGTATCCGGTGCTTCATTGATAACTTGATGTGATTCAAAGTGAGTATAGAAGAACACACACACACACACACATACACACGATGCTTAAAAAGTAACCTTGACAAAAACCTAACTCCAAAATATCGACCCTACACTTGTCAGAATCAATTTTTCCGTTTTCACAAAATGTTTAGACAAAATATCATACTTACATCATATGTATTTTCTAATGTTATTCTATGACATTTTCAGCAAACCACAGTCATCACAAACACGAGTTTCAACCGTAGAGTAAATTTACTTTCCAAAACCCACCTTAACAAAATATTCTACTCCAATATTGACTATATGAATTTTTTATGCTTCAAAATCTTACCTTAATACTACCCATAAGTTATTGATTTAAGTAAAATTTTCATGATATAAATTACAGTTCTAGCCTAGTGTTAAAATGATTATGCCAGGAGTAGGTGTGAAAATTATCGTTAGTATTTTCATGACAGTCAAATTACATATTTTTAGCAAAACACATGCAAATAAAACAAGCAAATAATGAGACCGAATTCATATTATATACAGAGAGAAAATATGTAATTCTTTAATAAGGAACCCACCGCGGTGAAGTGCTTTTACCGGATTGCGATGGTTTTTCTGTTACAAACATTTTCTTATTTTTCCGATATCTTAAAGGTAAATTAACTTCGTTTACAGCGTTTGCAAACACATTCATTGCAGGGATATCAGAAACACTTTGAGGATTTAACATGTGATCTACCAAATCAACAATGTTTGAATTTTTAAACGTTTTACCGCGGTATATGAATTCAGCTTGTGGTGTCCAAGATATAATGTTCGAATTTTCTTTAAAAACTTTCAAAACATTCTGGGCAGAACGCTTCGAATTTTTTGGAACCGTTAACACTAGTAAATCTTCTACAAAATCACGCTTCACAGTTTTCTGTGTTTCATCAACTTCTGTTTCTTCAACTTCATCCTTAGACTGTTTTTCCTTTCCGCTCGTTCGGCTTTCGTGTTCAAACTCGGGGTCTTTCGCCATTGAGTTCAGGAGAGGCATCTGAAGTCGTTTGTTTAACACTTGATTATACAGCATTACTTTTACATAATCAGGTTGTGTACTAAACAAAATTTTTTTCATTTCCTCATCAAGTTTGGATAAAAAATTCTCAGTTGGAATGTGACGCAGCATTCGTTCTTCAGGAACTAAAACAACCTTGCGTGTATATTCCATGGTTATTTTGAAAGGATTGACGTTAGTAAAGTTAGTGCAGCCGGTACTAATATATTTAAAAACCCTCCACGTTGTACAATGAGTTTTCTCTTTAAATATAATGGCGTCTTTTTTCGTACCAAAACCCGTAACGTGTGTCTATGACGGTGTAGTTTGTCTTTTTGATTTGGAGAGAGTGGTATATTTCCTTTTAATACATTCAAACAACACTCGCAAATGCAGCGTAGATTTCGATTCGAACATTTCATTAGCAGTTCCCTTAACACTTTCTTAGGACAAACTTGAATTACGTGAAGAAACTGGAGTTCTTCTTTCGTCATCGTCATTGTGGATACTAATAAATTAGTTAGGTTTGGGTGTACTTTTAACTGCTTTCATCGTGGTAAATAAGCATATTGGGTTTCTCCTGGAAGGATATTGGTTCGTAAACGAATTTCCTCAGGTGTATCACTTCGAAGATCAACTAGTAGATAAGAAAATGCGGGTTTGGTAGCATCTAAAAATGCTTCTTGAAAAAATTTTACTTTAGAAGGATACAACTGCCTTCCTAAATGAGTAATCTGGGCAATATCTCTTCGAGATTTAAACAAAAGCAAATAGTGTGCATTCAGTGAAATTTCTCTCATTTCTTTACCTTTATGAAATATATTTTGCGCGATAAAAACAACTGAAGTATTATAATGATGACTCCCCCTAGTGAATAAATGGGCTAATTTGTTATCATGAGCGCATTCAAACATAATATCATCGAAAATAAACAAAGTCTTGTCTTTGATATGTTCTTGAAAACTACTAGGGATTCCTTCAACAAATGTGACATTAGAAATTTCATCATATAGAGGTTGATAAACACCGTAGAACCATACCACGTGTGTTGGAGTAGGTTTAATGATTTCGTGAATATGAGTCAAGAGTTTGAAGACAAACTGCGTTTTTCCGCATCCGGTCGGACCACTGATGACTGCCGTAAATGGATGGTGTAATACTGGTGCTTCCATAATTCCAACTAAGCAAGTGAAGGAAGTATAACACAATTTAAGGACAGACATAGAAAAGAGAATTTAAAGAAATAATTTTTATTTAAATTTTACCACTACTCCAAATTTCTTTTTGACAAAATTGTAGACACGTTTGTCATTTGACATGCTTTTGAAATTGAATGATCTTAAAATAGATTTAAGACTTCTTTCACGACATCTAGAATACAAATAAAAAACACAGAATTGTCCACATACAGTAGTAAAAGGGTTCTGAAGAGATATATCGTTATAGTTTACATAACCGAATTTGGAAGTGAACCTCGCAATATGTCCACCAAAATACGCAGGTGAATGTCCGTAGGAATCAAAAAATTCTAATCTTACAGGACTTTGTATATACATAGCTATCCAATGTTTTCCAGGTTTGTTGTGAGGATCTGTATTCACCACAATACAGGCAGGGTATTTTAAAATTGTTTTAGGAAGTCTATCGCACGGAAACACGTCGATAAAAACATGACGAGTTACTGGATCTTTTCTAAGTATGTTGCGAATTTGAATGTTATCCATGTCTTTTTTTTCCCCCCATCTAGTTGGAAAAGTCACAGAGAACACTTCTAGACTTCGTAATTTCTATAATATTCTGAAATTCAGCATAGATTAGTACACTCACCGATGCAGATAAAGCAGTATTGAATTTTATTTCCACTCTTAAATTCCCTTGACGAATTAAATTCATGTGACCTCCATCGCACAAGTCAGGAGACAGATCGAAAGCATACATCGTATAACCTTTTCCATACTCTTCTCTTGAAATATCAATTCCTCTGTCTTGGTTCAGTTTTTCGGTTCCCTGGAATAAACTGTGATAGGATCGAATAGTGTTTTCAGAAGAAAAATCCGGTTCAAAAGGTTTATGAGGTACTGGTTGGCCGTCAACATACACACCCATAAAGTTGACATCATAATGTTTAAATTCGAATGGGTTGGTCTTATATGTACCGTTGAAAGCTTCATTATCGACGCATGTGATAATTACTCTTTTAGGCATTTGACCTAGGAATACATTATCCTGTACAAAGGACATGCTCCCTTGAGAAATGGAATACACTTTGCACAAAATACGATCAACTGGGTATTTTGCAGAAGCCTTTTCCAGAGCCTTAGCATGACCGATTAAAATTCCGGGGTTGACTTGAACTTTTCTCACAAAGATTGAAGCATGTTCTATACGCACTTTATAATCAGGAGTGGCAGATGAAGAGATGAGACAAAATTCGGGTTTACTTCGAATAAGTTTGATTTTCAAATCCATCAAATTCAACATTAACCTGTTTTGGTAAAAAACATCACAGTGTAGATTTCCAATAATATCTAAAGTTTTACTATGTTTCACTAGTTCGTAACGTTGATTCAAACCTTTGTTAGTTGTGACAATTGTTGGATTTGTTTCATGTAAATTACCTGCCGTATCTTTGTAAAAACATTCGGAAGATAAGATAGTTTTCTTTGCCTCTGCTCCGTAATTCAGTAGAGTTTCAATATAAGCTCTGTAAGGATACGTATTACTGGAAGATGATATTACACGTTCATTTAAACTCACATCGACCTGTGAAAACAGAGAATGAAGAAATAAATTGACTGGAGCAACAGGCTCCTTGTCAGGCAGTACTGCTCCGCTACCTTTTAGGATTTTTACTTTCACATATAGTTGTGTCATAGACAAATCCATATATTCTTCACCACTTCCAGAAATGTTAAATTCCAAAGGCCCCCATCTCGAATGTTGGCAAGTGGGTGAAATTCAATCCATTGTCCTCTGTCTATACTTGTCTGAGTTGGTGGTAAAGCGAACAGATCTAATTCTGATTTCAAGCATACAGTGGAGTTTTGGTGAATGAGTGCCATAATTTCTTTATATTTAGGAATCGAAAATATCGTGTGCTACTCTCTTGGCTTTCTTAGAATGAATGATCCGTTTCTTTGGTAATTTCTTTCTTTTAATACGACCTCCTAACATTTGCTTCACCTTGCTAGCAGCTTTTGTAGCTAACACCTGCCCAGCTTCCCGAGCTCTTTCTTTAGCGGCCATTTTTATGTCCTTTCCATTAATAATATCCTTGGTGAAATCAGTTCCAGCCCGCAAAGCTTGCTTTCCTATAGTTTTTGCACCCTGCTTCAATAAAGGCATCGCAGCTCTAAATAATGACCGAAATAACCCTCCTAAGCCATAACCCTTTTGTAAGGGAATTCCTTGGTAGTATCCTAATCCATTTCCTGTCTGATTGACATAATATTCTTCAAATGATTTCACACAACACTGATATGGTTGATACATGTTTTTCAAAGATGTTTGAGACGAAAATGAAGTTTAGCAATTGCTCTCCCACGTTCAAATGGCACTATCTGACCCGAGTGACTTCTTATAAGGATTTCGATAGTTTGAAAAAATTTTCGAGCGAGAGGTAAATAATGAGGTCTATCGTATAATGCACTAACCATCTCTCCATCATCCCCAGTCACTTTCACAATACGTAACAATGGAGCGTGAATATCTCCAACTAATTGTGGCTCGATGATATCAGAATAAATATACAGTAATGAGAATGGAGAATTTATGTCAGCTATGAAGTTTCCGCTGATGGTTAAATCTCCGTCTTCTGCTGTAAACAACAATGACTCTACACCTAAAATTTCAGCAAGTCCAGAATGAATTTTGAGACGAGTTCCAGCTAAGAGTGTACATTTAATTTTTCTTGTAGCTTTATTAGAATACATGTAAATTTTTTTATTAAAATGCTGAGACATGGCTTTGAAAACATCTGAAACCGACTCGTAGTACCCCGCATGGATTTTTCCTGGCTTCATCTGTCCTCCACCTAAGTCATACTCAAAATGATTAGATCCACCATTAATATTAAACCAGGAGTGGGGATATATCAGTTCTGCAAGCCCAACTTCCCACTCTCCGTTTAAATCAACTGAAGATGGTAAGCGTACGCAAAAGTGTGATATTTTGTTATTCGAGAAATAATCCATTGAACTATCGCTTGGTAGTGTCAGGTAAAAACTCATCTTGAAAGTGATTGAAAATCATAATTTCATGTTCTTTTATAGAGAGATTAAATTCTGAGCGGAAATCCAAGCATTGAATTTAGTGGGATAGCCTTTGAATTTTACGTAATACTCGGATTTTCCTCTTCTGTGACGCTTTTTTACTACTTTTTCAACCGCATAAAACTCGTTCTGTTTAACTTTTTGCAATTCCTCCGCATAAAACGTTCCTTCAATTTCTTCGTCGAGTAAATCCTTCACTTTATAAACAGGTGGGTACCTTGGAAAACGCTGAGAGATAATGAATATTTCATATGTCCAGTTTGATTTATATCCCTTTTCGAATGTAATTTTACTTACAGCTATGCGTACAGAATCACCAATCTGGAATTTGTATGAGGTAATCTTCTTCGCATCATTTCCGTATAAATTTTTCCAAGCTTCTTTTTGATTATGCTCGTTTACATCCACAGGTTTCATTTTAATACTGCTATGTAGGGTGTTGTTATACCCCTGAATTAAATCATCTAGTACATCTATATACTTAAACGTATTTCGACTTGTGAAATATCTTCACATACGAGTTTTCAACGTGCGGTTGAAACTTTCGATTATGGAAGCTTTTGTTTCGTTGTTCGTAGTAAAGAAATGAACATTTTTCTGCTTTAAAAAATTCTGAAATACGCTGTTTTTAAATTCAGTTCCTTTATCTGTCTGTATTTTTTTCGGTAGTCGTTGACCAAATATCTGTGTAAAAGCTTCCATTATGCTTGTTCCGGTCTTTTGTTTCAACGGAATAGCCCAGGCAAACTTTGACAGAATATCGATGCATGTTAATATGTAGCGAAAGCCACCATTATACCTCCGTAAATTTGACATGTCTACGAGATCGGCTTGCCATTGTTCATCTAATTTGGAAACAAAAACTCTATTTCTCAGAAAATTTCGCTTCACGGGTTTGTGAAGAGTGTAAGCATTCTGACTTTCCAGCCATTTCATCACATCTTTCTTCTTTATTTTTCCTTTCACGGCACGGTATAAAGCATCGACACCACCAAAACTGCCGTTTAGTCTCGGATTGTGGTAAATTTGACTCAGTTCGACTACCATTACAGCAATTAATTTCAACACTTTTCACACTGAATGAAATGTTCATCTTTCCAGACCTGCGAATACCATTCAAATGTGTGAAATGTACAATATATATGTTCTTTAAACGCTACAATAGTTACGTCATAATAACCATAATTATAAACCCAAAATTTAAAGATATATAGAGGGGAATAACACATTACTTATGAAACCAGAGCTCTCGGCAAGCTATGTTGTATTAAGACAACAAATCAAGTGTGGGGAAAAAAAAACAAAAAAAAAAACACGTTCTTCACATACACCCAACCAGCCGCGTTTTCCAAATTGTAACCATCACATCCTCCTCCTCCACCACCGATCGACTGCCTCCTCCACCACCGATCGACTGCCTCCTCCACCACCCAAGCGTCCGCCTCCTCCACCGCTCCTCCACCCAAGCGTCCGCCTCCTCCACCGCTCCTCCACCTGGGAAGGTGGAGGAGCCATAGGATAACATTGGCTCCTCCACTGTTTCAGAACCCCCATTTCCTATACTACTGCCAGTCTTCACAACTTCTCTGGATAATGAACGCATTACATCTCAAACCTTTGCACCGCCGATACATTCTGAAACAAGAGCAACAAGAAGGAGAGTACATTTGGCCCGAGACGTATCTCCAAATTTATAAAAAGGCAATTAAGGAGTTCGAAAAATTGTTTCTGAAGAACTATTTCTTCAGAAACAATTTCAGCAATAACTACTGACAACGATGATACTACGCTGTCTACTGCTACTAACATTGATTTATAATCAGTATACATACTATGAATTGTATTTAGTATAAGTTGCTTTTAAGTAAATAAAGTAAAACATTTCTTTCGTTTTATTTCTTAAAAATTTTATATCTGAAAAAAAAATCGGAGGGACACAGTAGTAACTGTGCCCAACCTACAACGTAGAGCAACATTAACTGCCCTTCGCTGAATACTTGAAGGAGATAGAGCCAGTGAGACAGTGCCATGAAATAGTGACATTTGACGTAGTTCCACTTTGTACAGTTGCTACTGTATCCGTTTGATTTGGGTGTGTGTGTGTGTGTGTGTGTGTGTGTGTGTGTGTGTGTGTGTGTGTGTGTGTGTGTTAAATTTAGCTTTTGTACTTATGGGAAATGAAGGGAGTCCTCAGAACGAATTTCTGAGAGAGCAGTAGAAACACACCTTTTCTGTAATTATAGTTTAAAATGAACACAGAGAGAGAAACAAGTATTTCTTGTCGGGTTACAAACTAAAACTCATAAACAGCCTTACGAAAGAAATAAAAAACGACCTAAGTAAGCTTAAACTGCGAGGAAATAGTAACTTGGCATAGACATTCGAATCCATGGTTTCCATACTACACTCGTTGTCATAAAAATCCGCTCACCAAGAAGAAACAGTGCGATTAACGCGAAACTCGGCGAATAGCTACTGGGAAGGCAGACATGCAAATGATTAAAATTTCATGAGATTCCGCAAGGCCGCGCGTCTGAAACCGGCGATGCAATAGCGAACCTTAGGGCTTATAAGGAGCATTGCAGGGAACTTCACATTCGTGCCGAAGTGCACGGTAAGAGTCAGATAAGATCCCTGAGCGATAGACATGACGAGGAACCGCCGTAGATGTGCGTACTGGAAACTCACGGAGTTTGAACGAGGTCGTATCGTCGGGGTGAGAGATGCTCGGTGGCCGGCGCGCCGAATCAGCCGCCATTTGGGCCGGTCGGACAGTACGGTGCGATCGTGTTAATAGCAAAGGACATGGGAAGGCATCCAGATAAGTCGGACTGGCTCTGGTCGACCCAGACACACCACCAGCAGAGAGGACCGTGGATTCGTGAGAGCGGCATGCACAGATGCAACGACGTCCTTGTCCAATATCCAGAGACATGTGGCAGCTGTACAAAGTACTCCTGTGTCCGCCATAACCATTTCCATTCGCCTGATAGAGGCGAATCTACACTCTCGAAGGCAATTACGTTTTTTGCCATTAACACCTGACAATCGTCGGTGTCGATTGCAGTCGTGTCAGCAGCGAGCAACGTGGAATGCTACGGACTGCCGACGTATAGTGTTCAGCGACGAATCCCGCTTCTGCGTGGAACGGATGACCTCCGGGTCAGAGTGTGCAGAACCTCAGGTGAGCGCTACAATCCCAACCTCACTGTACAAAACTGCAGGCATGATGGTCTGGGGAGCCATCGCGTATGACAGCCGAACTTCCTTCACAGTAATCCGGGGACGTTGACAACTCAGCGCTACGTACAGGAGATCCTGCTGCCTCATGTGCTTCCTTTCCTACCGGGACAGCCCGGAGCTATTTTCCAACAAGATAACGTCAGTTCGCACACGGCTCGGATTTCCCAGTACTGTCCACGTCATGCTACGATGCTTTCGTGGGCCACGCCAGATCGACTGATCACTCGCCCATCGAGCACGTCTGGGACCAGATGGAACGTCAGCTTTCTCCATGTTCCAGTGTCCGTGATTTAGAGCGCCAGTTGCAAGAAGTGAGGGCCAATCTGTCCCAGAATAGCATACGGCGTCTCTTTGACTCCATGCCGGACTGTATCACCGCATGTATCCAAGCACGAGGTGTCCGACGCGGTACTAACACTGACCGGAATGTGCAGGGTATGACCGCGGGAAATCGCATTGCTGCTGTGATATTACAATCCCTTCTGTCCTTGGTATGTACCATCTCAATACTAAAATCTGGTTTCAATCCGACACCTCCTTCCTGGTGCGCGGATTTTTATGACTACCAGTGTACATATATTGAATAAATACTACGTACAGTAGAAAACTTGAAACCTTTTTCTAGCTAGGAGTAACATTATCAGCGTCGGGTAAAATGCACATGAACAGATTTTTTTGCCAAAGGTTTTGCCAAGCCCTCCCATCATGCTTAGCCCCCCTAATAGACCACCCAGTTCTAAGCCACTGGTGTCTCCACTGCGGTACAGTGGTCTAAACTCCGGCTTACTTCTGACGTTTGGCCGACTGGGTCCGCGTTCTAGCACCGGGTGAAGCATAGGTAATGTGGTTCTCTCTTTTTCTTCCCTGAAACAAGTTGTCCTAAATTAGGGATGAAATTGCTTATAGTCTTTAAAAGTGCTCACGGTGGTCGTTAAAACCCGAAACAAAAAATATTAGACAAAATATATTTTTACAATAAGAAGGTTTGCAGGTGGATACAACGAAAACTACACTGCTCGTGAAGCACGGATGACAAAAGCGGAAATAAAATAAAAATGAGTAAAGCAATCGGAATGAAAATTGGTGGAGAGACATATTTTGTAATGTAAATGCTTAATATCTACTCGAAAAGAATGTCACATGTACCCTTAGATGCCACCAGGAACACGGTAAGAAAAGCGTATTTTGCTAATGGTCATTATTACTGGCGACAGTCAGAATTTACGAATACCCAATTTGTTGAGCATATCTCGAAGAAGGCGTTTGGAGTACTCAGAGAGATGGAGAGCTGTCAGACAAATGGAAGCTGGGAAAACAGTCACCGAAGTGGCCGGTTTCTTGAATGTCCACCATTCCGTCATCTCAAAGCTGTTTAGACAATTCCAAATAAGTGAAAACGTTGTCATACGACCTGCTTCAGGTCGCCCAAGGAGTACAACACCACAGGATGACAGCTATATTGAACTCTTAGCCAAAAGGAACCGTAGGGCATCTGCATCATCGCTGTGTTCTGACCTCATGGCATCCACAGGCAGGCTGGTATCGATCTCAACTGTTTCCAGGCAGCTGTACAAGGCCGGGCTCTATTCCAGGCGACCAGCTGTATGTGTACTGTTGACTTCCACGAATAGACAGGCACGCCTGAGATCCGAGAACAATGGGTCCACGTCCTTTTCACAGATGAATCCAGATTTTCCCAGAAATCTGACAGAAGGCGTATATTTATCTGGAGGAAGGTGGGCACCTGTTACCATCCACTTATAGTAAAACATGCTTTCCGTGGTATTGGAAAAATTGTGTGCGCTGGGTTTTCATTAAGTGAACGCACCGACTTCCATGTGCTTCCTGAAAGTACCTTTATTTCTCAAATGTATCGGAATAAGATTCTGGACCACTATGCTTGTGTTATTGGACAAAATTTCATTTTAATGGACGATAACGCTCGTGCACACAGAGCCAGACTGGGCGACCATTACCTTGATGAAGAAGAAATTCAATGAATGGAGTGGTCTGCATGCTCTCCGGAGCAGAATCCAGTAGAACATCTATGGGATGCCCTTGGGAGACGTGTTTCGGTCCTCATATTCTATCCCCAAACACTCAATGACTTTCAAACAGCTCTTGTGCGTGAATAGCAATTGTTGCCTTCTCACTCTTTGGATTTTCTTCTTGAGGATATGAATCGACACTGCCAGTCTTGCATTCACGCCACAGCTGGCCACATTCCATATTAACGCAATTTGGTGTTCATACCTCGTTTTTCTTATTCCTGATTTTTCGGGTATCTTCTTTCATCAGTGCGTTTGTTCGGGTTATATGCAATCAAGTTTCCCAATATTTGTATGGTACTTACCTGAGATTTGCATGTCCGACCGTATTAACTTTGAATAAATTTGTTCCAGTAGTTATAGAGTTATAATGATTTGTGTGATCTGCGCTTAACTTTCGACGAGCAGCGCTATTCATGAATGTGGAATGTGTTGTACTTCTGCAGTGTCCTCATCTCCTTTCGCAATCATTTAGTGCAAAACTCAAAGCATGTCATTTCCAAAGAAACAGAAGTCCTTTGAAAATGCCTGTAAACTAAATGAAAGAGAATTCAGTCTTCTGCGGTTTGCTTACGTGTGCATCTAACAGCGCAATTGTGTTCCTAAAAAGACGCAGTTGTCTGGAGTCCGTCGAAAGACGCTGGTGGGTGGGTGTCTCTCATGCAAGATCCAGACTTGCGGTCCAACTTTTCGGAGGATTTTATCTTATGCTTTATTGTACCATTTGTACTCCTTGATGAAAACCAAATATTCTTCACTGTGTGAGGTTACTTTTGCCGTGGGGTTCGATTATGAGAAATGGGTAATTAAATGGGGATTTCACTGCTGCATTTCTGAAAAAAAAAAAAAAAAGATTGTTGTCGCAATCACACTCATTGTTGTCATTGAAAGTTTTTTCTCGTTTAATGCTATGGAATACGTGGGGATTGAGATGAGAAGGAAACTCTTCGAAAAATCGTTTTGTTTAGAGGAAAGAGGCAAACCTCGAATAGATGATGTCAGCAAAGAGTGATAAGTAGCGAACATCCAGACAAGAAAGACACAGAATTGTGTAGAACTGCACGGTAAACGGTAAACTTCCCCCACCGGTAAATTCTCCCACGTTCAGTCAATACCCCCACCTCGGAAAACTCCCCCACCGGAAACTTTCCCCACCGGAAAATTCCCTACCGGTAAATTACCCCACCGGTAAATTATCCCACCTTTTTGAGTCGTATTTTGAGTAAAATTCAGTTGTGCACTGTCCCTGACTGACAAAGGTGGGGAATTTACCGGTGGGGGATTTTCCGGTGGGGGAGTTTTCCGAGGTGGGAGAATTGACTGAATGTGGGCGAATTTACCGGTGGGGGAGTTTACCGGAATTCGAAGTGCACATCACTCTTCTGACATAATTAAAACGATCTTAACGCGAACATTTCAAACACGATTAAAGAAAGGGATCCTCCTATGTCTTCTAGTTAATGCATCGAAACCATTACAAATATACCAAAAACTTGAAAATGGAAAATAACACTTCCTCCAGACGTATAGAAAGAAAGATAACCTAAATACACTGGCGGAAAGTGAAAAAAGAACACCATGAATAAATTGGCGGACGATCATGAAGTTTACATATGTTAATGGGGTCGAGTTTACGTAGGTGTGATGTTAATTTCGGGACCAACCGGTGAGCGCTGACGCCACAGCACGGCATAATATGCAAATTATCGTCGGTGGTAGTTAAGGAGTACGGCGAAGTGAATGTAATCAGTCGTCGGCGTACGGACACGTCCGAAGAACCTGAAGAAGCTGCAATGCCTCGACATGGAAGACGTGTATGATTTCAGCAGTTATCGGACTTTGAGCGAGGTCGTCCAGTCGGACTCCGCGAGGCCGGGTGGTCGTATCGTCGTATTGCGGAGCGAATTGGACGGGAAGTATCGGTGGTAGTGCGATGGTGGCGTAGATGTTCCGAGGAACATTCCCACACGAGAAGACGTAGAACCGGGAGTCACAGACGGACTGATGAGCGGACCGATCGACGCATAAGAAGAGCGGCGTTGTCAAGCAGAAAATCCACTGCGACGCAAATCCGAGCTGCTTTTGCACCTGAGGTGACTGTGCGAACAATTCGCAACCGTCTACTGGATGCAGGCTTACGTGCACGTGTGCCTCTGTCATGTGTACCTCTGACTCCAGCCCACCGTCAGGAACGGCTGCAGTGGTGTCGCCAACGTCTGCACTGGAGTACGCAATCGCGATCTGTCGTGTTCAGCGATGAAAGCAGATTCTGCTTCGGAGCCTCCGATGGCCGCATGAGTGTTCGCAGACGCACAGGGGAGCGTCTCTACCCTTCTTACATCCACCAGCGACACACAGGGCATACACCTGGTCTCCTGGTGTGGGGAGCGATCAGCTATCCCTCCCGTACACAACTAGTGTTTGTACCGGGTACGTTAAACAGCACCTCCTACATCAACAACATCATTCAGCACGTTGTTGTGCCGTTTGTTAAGTCTGTCCATCGTGATGTTTTCCAGCAAGATAACGCACGGCCACACACGGCACGTGCAACGCAACATGCACTTGAGGGTGTGAGACAACTTCCATGGCCTGCACGTTCACCGGATTTTTTCCCCATTGAGCACCTGTGGGATTTTATGGGACAACGACTTATCCGGTCTCCACGGCCAGCCACGACCATTCCCGATTTACGCGTCCAGGTTGAGGATGCTTTTAACTGAATACCCGAAACTTACATCCAACATCTGTACGACAGACTCCATGCCCGAATTGCACAGTGTAACGCAGTTCATGGCGGTTCAACCTCGTACTAACCATGTCACATGGAAATGTTATTTTTCAGTTTACCAGCAAATACAGCTGTATTTTGCCATAATGTTTTGATCACGTTATCCTCTGTATTCCGTTATTATGCTGTATAAATTTCGTTGGTATCAGACGTCTCCTTCTTGGTGTTCTTTTTTCACTTTCCGCCAGTGTATTTGTCAGAAAGATGTACATGCAGTATGACAATATTAACACTGTTTGCAAAGTAGTATCAGCAGCCTGGCACAAAATATTATCAATTTGCAATATGTGCCAAATGTCAAGATGACTGATAATCTGTCTCCACTCTTCAGAGGATGGCTTTTTTACACCCGTTATTAAGCGGGCCACAAACACACGCTTTTGAGTTCACTCCAGGGTGGGGAGGTGAAGTGCTGACATGATGGGTTCTCCCTAGCGGGCTGGTTTTGCCCACAGACAGCCCGTTACACTTGAACGATAGTTCTGTCAAAGGCTTCGCATGTGAGTATACTTTAAAGAGTAAAACTGCACTTTTTTTCACATAAAAAAACGTTAAGATTTATCGAAGACTGTTTTGATAAAATATAACTGAAAAAGAAAAAAAAAAAAAAGAACGAAATGGAAAAAGAAAGTAAAAATGGCTATTGGAAAGGTAGAAGTTTGAACATAGGAATTTATTGAATGAATTAAACGAAAACAGTCCTAACGATTTGAGTAATTACCTTCGGATGAATGAGCAGGAAAAGTTCAGCGTGCTACTTGAGAAGGTAACACAGACTGGTTATGAAAGACAAAAGAATGAGAAAAGCAATTCCAGTTAATGGAAGACTAATTGCGTCTCTTCGATGTACTGGGCGTTAGTATGAAGATCTGAAATTTACGACAGCCGCAAATTTTAGGAGTAATAATTCCCGAAAAATGCAAAATAATCTATGAGGAATTAAAGTTGAAATACTTTCTGAAATGTTATTTATTACATTTTCTAGCCAGTTGTTACTATGTGTTTGTAAGAAAGTTGGAGCATAAATAAGCTATTCTTTAAAATGACGAACAAATCAAAGATATATCTCTTGCTAATAATTTCCCATAAACATGAACTCTCACGATATACTTCAATAAATTGTGTCATCTTGGTTAAACTGCCAGTTCTTAGACATATTGACTATTTGAAACACGTGGTTCAAAATTGCATATGTCCACAGAATCTCGCTCAAAAGTGCAGTTTTCTCTTAGAGAACTCCTGCCTTCTATCACAACCCACTCCACTTCGCCTCAGAGCATCAAATCAAATATCGTCACTTTTGATATTACTTATACGAAATTCAAACTGGCGGTTTTAATTGTGTTTTTGTGGCCCCTTTTTTTTATTTTTTTTTTGATTAGGCGTTTAACTACTACCGTAAGCAACTCAGTGGGCTACAAGCAGTGCTTCGTCCCTAATTTAGGGCCACTGGGTCCAGGGAAGGGAGAGAGCCGGTTGACACTATAATTTCGTACAATTCTGCTCACATTTTTCAGCATAAAATTTCTGCTCTGCACTTCCTATTTAGAAGAGCATATTCACATTCTTCTAGCCATTTTGCCAGAGCTCAAGAACTACAATGGATATCATCCCTCGCTAAAAACCATGGTTACCCGGACAACGTTGTTAGGGGAGTGCACAATAAAGTACGGTTTTCTATGTCAACTGCTTTAATTAGTGAGCAAGTGCCTAAAAAGTATGTTGGATCTGTTGATTTTAATCCACATATTGTAAACCTCCTTACCAACATATGTTCTCGTCATAAAATACAATTTGGAATACGATCATGCAATCTATATACCATTATCCGCAATGATCGTGACAAAATTGACAAAGGGAAAAAATGGGGTGTGTATGTTATTCCTATGCTTGACACTATCTCTGGTGAACTAAACAATCATTGTGTGGGTTCTACCAAAAGAAATTTGGATTTGAGATTAAATGAACACAGATATGATCTAAAAATGAATCACCAAAGCACCTCTTTTGCAAGAACCGTAAGTGCTGGAAATTCCATCCCAGACTGGGACAACGCCAAAATCATAAACACACCTAACTCTGTTCATTCCTTGTTATTTGCAGAAAGCCTCTATATTTCGGCTTATAATACAAGTTGCTGTAATGACTATTATCCTTATGTTTTAACTGAACCTTGGAGCAATCTTGTTGGGAAGGACAGCACAATAGCAATTGCTTCTGTTAAGTGATCATTGGCTAACTATGCCTTTTTTTAATTGTCTTGTTATCTGGTATATCATGTGACATTGACATTACCTTTCCCATGATGCATCTACTCCACGTACTTAAGACCAGCATGTAGCCACATGGTGAAATTACATCTGATGAAGGTGTCAATGTGACACCGAAAGTGCTCATGTGTTTTTAAACTGTATATAGATTTCCTTTTTTAGCTGAATAAATATCATCGTGCAACAAGACGGATTTCTTTTAATATTAGGGAGAGAGCCAGTGCCGCAAGACAAACACAACATCCATACCTCAGCGTGATTCTAAACTGGACACATCAGAAGCCAGCGTTTGCGCCACCGAACAGATGTGGCCACCTTTATGAAGTCTAGATTTCCGTACGTAGAACTTTCGAGAATCGCCGTGGTCATGCCAAGTGAAAAACCATCTAGCGTTCTATTGGCTGAAGCTCCAGCACATGTCTCGGGAGACGCAGTTTCTCGAAAGAAGAAGAATCGTGCGCGTTGGTCTCAAGGTCAACTCCAAAAATAAATAAATAAATAAAAGGTAGTGTCTTCTTGTAGCGCTTCATGTAGCAATGCCCTAGTGTATTATGATTTGGTTTGTATCAGTGACAGCGATACCTTTCATCGTCTCCAATCATCATTAATCATCGTTTCGAATTGCGATCAATATTCATAGGGTATTTTTTATTTTCATACACAAAAGAAGTAAAAGACAAATGTTTAGCTTGAAACCCGGTGCGGCAGTACCATCTAAAAACCGTCAGTACTGTAGTGACATCTATGGTACACCAAAGAGTCAAAACATTATGACCACCAGCCGAATATTACGTTGGTCCTCCACATACCACCAAAACAGCTCTTAACCGGCGAAGCATGGATGCTACAATATTTTCAAAGATGGTTTCTGGTGCCAAAACGTCACCAGCAGATCTTTAAACTCCTGTGAGTTACATAGATGAGCCGCCGGAGATCGGATTTGCTATTCCACTACAAACCCCAGTTGTCCTATTGAATTGATGCCTGGGAAATCTGGAGGGCAGGACAATGCCTAGAAGTCTTCCACATGTTCTTCACACCATTCCCGAACAATCTGGATAATGTGGTATGGCGCATTAAATGACACCACTAAAGGCGAATACCGTTGCCATGAGGACAAACAGGTCTAAAGGACGTACTAGATCTGCAATGCTGTTTAGGTAGGTGGTAGACGTCATAGTTTCCTATATATAAATGATTGGACACAGGATTCCCCAAAATAGCATTTCCCAAAGCATTACACTTCCTCCACCGACTTTTTTCGTCCCACGGTGCCTCCTGGTGCCAACACGTCCCCAGATAAATGACGCTGCTGTCCACATAATGCAACAGGAAACCATCGAACCAGATGACCTTTTCCCAATCATTCAAAGTCAAATTTGATGCCCGCCTACCCATAGAGGTGCTTTCGACAGTTAGCATGTACACTCGAAGTGGCTTTCGGCTACATTAGCACGATTTTCAGCAGAGTTCGATGTACTGTATGTTATGACACATTACGCCCATCAGCAGTATCCAATTGCCGGCATGTTACGCCCCAGTATCCTTTCTGTTGAATCATATCATACGGGATAGCCTTCTTCCACCTTTAGGAACGATGAGCCGTAGTCGGTCCAAACCTTGCAGGCGGTTAATGGTTTCCCCCTCCTCGATCCACTTTTTGATGGAACTAATCATGGCTGACCGCGAGCTAGCCGATGATGACCCCATGGGAATCAGTAAGAGTCGGACGCAGTATGGGTAAGACGAAAGATCTAAGCGTATTTGATCGTTAGAAAATTGTCGGGGCCCGATGAATGGGTCACTTGATCACGGAAGTCATGCAGACACTAGGAGTTTTACGAGCCACTGTGTCACGGGTGCACCGTGAGTACATCGAATCCGGTAAAACCATCCCTGAAAGGGCCAACTGCCGTGGACAACAGTATGTGGAGAGCGGGGTCATCATCGGCAAGCTCTCATTGTAACAGCGGATAGCCATGATTACCGGAGGACCGGACTAGGCTGCCATTTGATGCTGACCATGGCTACCTACAACGGACGCTCCCTATTTTCTGATTCAAGGCTACTTGAATTGGAAGAGGAACTACAAAGGATCAAGTGGGACATCCTCGGGCTAAGTGAGTTAAGGAGAAAAGGAGAAGATCTCATTAAACTAAAAAGTGCACATCTCTTCTACTTTCGTGGGACAGATACTGGCAGAACTAGTGGAAATGGATTTATAATAAACAAGAAACTAAAGGATAAAGTTGTAGAAATTGAAAGTTCCTCTGACAGAGCTGCAAGGCCCTTTATCCAACTCTCAAAAAGATACCAGGATCAGATTATTCAAGCTTATTCACCCACCACAAGTCATCCTGAAGAAGCAATTGAAGAATTTTATTAGGAAATTCGTCATCTAAATAATAAAGGCAAGCAGCACTTGAAGATAATTATGGGAGATTTCAATGCAAAAATAGGGCAACAGCAACAGAATGTAAACGGAAACGACATGACGTATGCAGCGATCCGACAATATAAGGAGTGATGCGACGGGAATCAGTAAGAGTCGGATGCAGTATGGGTAAGACGAAGGATCTAAGCGCATTTAATCGTGGGCAAATTGTCGGGGCCCGACGAATGGGTCACTCCATCTCGGAAGTCGTGCAAGCACTCGGATTTTCACGAGCTACTGTGTCACGGGTTCATCGTGAGTACATCGAACCCGGTAAAGCCATCCCTGCAAGGGCCAACTGCCGTGGACAATAGCGTGTGGATGAGCGGGGTCATCTTCGGCTAGCTCGCATTGTAACAGCAGATAGACGGGCCACAGTGCAAGAAATCCCTCGGCAATTTAACGCTGGTGCACAAAAACGTGTAAGCAGCCACACCATCCAGAACCATCTCCTCGCTATGGGGTACAGAAGCCATCGTCCCACGAAGTTACCGCTGCTGACTGAACATCACAGGATACAAAGATTAGTATGGGCACTGGAACATCTCCACTGGACCCTAGACATGTGGAAATATGTTGCCTGGACTGATGAGTCGAGATTCACGTTGGTGCATGAGGATGGCAGGATACGAGTACGGCGCAAACCACATGAAGCGATGGATCCTTCTTGCTAGAAGGGTACTCTTCAAGCTGGTGGGGGTTGCAATCTCGTCTGGGGACTGTTTACGTGGACAAATGGGACCCCTGGTACGTGTGGCATTGTCCCTCACAGGTCAACGTTACCGGGATATCCTAGACGACCATTTGCTCCCGTTTGTGCGTCCTCAACATGCCACTGGGGACCTCATCCTGCAACAAGACAATGCACCGTGCCATCGCTCCCGAATTGTATCCGAATGGTTGGATGAACACTCCACCGACGTGACCTCGCTTCCTTGGCCAGCTAGATCGCCTGACCTCAATCCAATCGAGAACATCTGGGATGCCATCGAGAGAGATGTTCAAGGCTCTGACCCCCTCCATCAAATCTTCGTGAACTGTGGGAGCTTGTTCAGGGGTCGTGGATCCGTATGACTTCCCAACGCTTCTGGTGTCTTGTCGAGTCCATGCCGAGAAGAATCGCCGCCGTCGTCAGGGCGAAAGCTGGTGCTACACGTTACTAAACAGGTATCTCTAATTCAATTGCTCTTCAGTGTAGTACGTTTAATCTAACGCTCATTCGTTCAATTGTATATTTTACCCAGCACCCATTATTCCAACGAAACAATTTGACCAGTGAAAGGTTTCGTTCAACATCCATCAAAATAGCAGAGCTATCTTTAAATTTGGTGATCATTCGAGGTTTATTTAGAGTTCTCGACGTGCAGCAAAAGGGTATAAATTCTTGAACCTTTCTCGTGGATAAATTAAAATTGTGTTTCATTTTTAGAAATTAATAGCATCTCCTCGCTATTTACTCTTCGTACAGTACATACAGAAGGAACTGCCAACCCATGATTTTATTTTAATCAGGTTTTACTGCAAAAACATTTTTCCAATAAATATTCATTAGAAATCAATAGCATATTTATTGCTTTCATTCGTTTTTAAAGCAATAATATATAAAATATGAAAATTATCAATGATAGAAAGACAAAGATTTTATTTTTAAAACAAAAAACTTAAAAATTTGTTCTAATGTTTAAACAATTAGATGAATAGACGGTCTTTCCATTCCCTACAACGTTTAAAAAAATATGACACCGAAATTTCGGTTGTAATGAGCACTTCTTTTGAATTTGTTCTGACGCGAATTAAATTTATCAGAGCTATTTAAAGTTAATATAACACGTTAGGAAAACGATCAACCGTTTCCTACAATCGATAAAACATCCATAAATAGAAAAATCTACGTAGTTTCGCCAGCGGCTAAAAAGCATTTTTATGAAAATTAACAAATGACGCACAAAAAGTTTCTCATAGCACAAGAAAAGTATTAGAGACAAAGAGCTTTTCAAATCGTACAGTTGAAAGAAGAAATATTGAAAGGAAACATGATATAAGTTTACGTCTGCTAGCGGAAGAATTTTGCATAACGGAAAAGTTGAAAATAGGCGAAAAATATTCTCCATGGAAAAACAATGCTAAGGAAAAATAACTTTTCAAATACGTCTACCGGAAGCAGAGATTCCGAAAAAGAAAGTAGATATTTACTCATCTAAAAGGAAATTTTTGGATTATTTAAAAATAATAATGCTCCACATCTCTATTGTAGCGAATGGTACACAGCAAAAAGGAAATTTCTCAATAGCGATTTTAGAAGCTACGATACAGCTGCAAACTGAGTTCCCAAACATAACTTACTGACAGAAATGTGAACTGCAAAATTTCTCATATACTAGCCTAAAGTGTTCTACAAAAAAATTGACATACAGTGCTGAAGGAAGTTTTTAAATCGGACATGTAGAAGAAGAGATATTGAGAAAAACAAGTTAAGCCTTTGCGCCCCTTGCGAAGAAATTGTGCATTATTTCAGGATGAAAATACGCACACAAGAGTTTGCTTACTTAGTAGTAATTGACTGAAGAAAAACGTTTTTCAGTTGGGTTTCTAGTTGCAAAGATATGCCTGTAAATGAAAATGTGAGCTAACGCCCTCTGGTATCAGATTTGTCCGTTAAGACAAATTTGAAATTTTATGAGAAACATTTCTCAGAGGCAATGCTCACCAACAAAGAAATAATTTTTCAAATCGAACTCGCAGAATCAGAGCTATTGACAAAAATAAATTATGCATCTACGCCCCCTGGCGGGAAAAGCATGCATTATTTAAAAAAAAGCATTCTTGAAAAGATTTTCGATGTTAGCGGTATCGGGCCACGAAAGATTTTTCAATCGAGTTCTGAGGAGCTCAGATTTTTACATCAGAAGCAGGAATTAACACTTACGCCCCCTGGTGGCCAAATCATTCTTTATCAAATACTCGAAATTATATGCAAAACATTTCCCATCAGGAGCTGTACCCGATACAGAAACAAATTTTCAAATCGGAGTTTTAGAAGCACAGATATCGGGGAAAACGCAATTTACCATTACGCGCCCTTGCGAACAGTCTATGAACACTTAAAAATTTTGAAATTATATGAAAAACATTTTCCACCGGAGACTATCCAACAAAGAAGAATTTTTTTCAAATCGCACGCATTGAAGCAGAGATAGTGACAAAAATAAGACATAACTTTACGCCCTCTGGCGGAGAAACCTTGCATCATTTTAAGAAAGAAATATTCCGAAAAGGTTCATCGACGTGAGTCGTATCGGTCCGTGAATGAATTTTTTCAATCGAGATTTTAGAGCTCAGATTTTGCTGCAAATGCATCAAAAGCAGAAATTAACACTTACGCCCCATGGTGGCCAAACCATTTTTTATCAAAAATTATAAATTATTTCCCATCAGGAGCTGTATCCGCTGCAGGAAGGACTTTTCAAATCCAAGTTATAGAAGCAGAGATATCGTGAAAAAAGCAGTTTAATTTTACGCCTCCTATCGCAAAATGTATGCGTAACTTTAAAAAGTGATTACACCTAAAATAGTCTTCGACATAAAATGGAATCGAAACATAAAATAATTTTTTCAATCGCATGTTTAGAAGATTTATATGGAATAAGATGCATTTTGAATTTGACATCATCTACGTTTACGCCCTCTAGCGGTGAAATTGTGCAGCATATAGAAAAAAACGAAATAAAGGATCGTCATTCGCATATTTCAAGCTTCCCAATGCAAAAAGAATTTTTGAAATCGGACTAATTGACGGACGGGCTGACAGAGGGTTGGACGGACAAACCGAAACATAAGTACGATCGTTTTTTTACAAAAAACATGCTAAAAATAAGTCTCGATTCACAACTACGGAAAAAAAAAATAAGAAGGAAAGGAGGGAAAACGTGTTTCCTGATAAGGAATAATGCACATAAAAGGAAACAAGAAAGATGACACCGAATTTTCGGATGTAATGAGCACCTTTTTTGAATCCGTTCCGACGTGATTTAAATTTATCAAAGCTATTCAAAGTCAATGGAACTAGCATAGAAAACAGTAGTATCTGACCGGAGAAAGAAGTTTTTCAATCGCGTTTTTAATTCCGCAGATATTGCTGTAAATGGAATCGTGAACTTACACCATCTGGTTGCAGACTTCCGCGTTAAGAAAAATATGGAATTATAAGAGAAACATTTCGCAGCAAAAACGCTCTCCAACAAAGAAGGAATTTTTCAAATCAGACTCTTAGAAGCAGAAATATCAACAAATATAAGATATGCATCTACGCCCCCTGGCGCGAAAAACATTCATTATTTTAAGAAAAAAGTATTCTCAAAAGGTTTTTCGATGCGAGTGCCGTCCAGGAAATAATTTTTTTCAGTCGAGTTTCCAGGAGCTCAGATTTTGCTGCAAATGCATCAGAAGCAGAAATTAACGCTTATGCACCCTGGTGGCCAAAAAAAAAAAAACTATATGAAAAACATTTGCCATCAGGAGCTGTATGCGATACAGGAATAATTTTTCAAATCCGAGTTTTAGAAGCAGAAATATCAGGAGGAAACGCAATTTACCTTATCACCCCCTAGCGGAAAGTCTATGAATTACTTGAAAATTTTGAAATTATATGAAAAAAATTTCACACCAGAAACGCTATCCAACTAAGAAGGAATTTTTCAAATCGGACTCTTAGAAGTACAGTTATTTACAAAAATGAGATATACATATTCGACCTCTTTATTTTCTTATTAAAATCATCATCATCATCATCATCATTGTCAACAATTATCAATCCACTGCTGGACGAAGGTCTCCCCAAGCTTCCTCCACAACGGTCTGTCTTGTGCCAGTCTCCTCCTAGTCACTCCTGCATACTTTCGAATTTCATCCACCCATCTCCCATGTGGTCTTCTTCTGGGTCTTTTCCTGTCCCTTGGAATCCAATCTAAAATTTCGGCTGTGTCCGTCGATGGTCTGTCCTTCTGGCAGTATGTCCAGCCCATTGCCATTTCAGTGATTTAGCTCTGATCATGATGTCTTCCACTCTTGTCATTTTTCGGATCCACGAGTTCCTCTTCTTATCTCTCCTGGTTACACCAAGCATGCACCTCTCCGTGCCTCTATGAGTTCTCTGCAGCCTTGGTATGTCTCTTTTAGTTAAGGTCCACGTCTCTGCACCATACGTAAGTACTGGAAGGATGCATTGATCTAACACTTTTCTTTTAAGACATCATGGCATATTGCTCTTGAAAATTATGCTGTTTCTTCCAAAGGTTCCCCAGGCAAGTTTTGTACGGCGATTAATTTCTTCATCAATGTGACCCTCACTTGATATCCGCTGTCCAAGATAAACGTACATGTCTGTGATCTTCAGCTTTTCTCCATCAATCAATAAATCATCATTTCTTGTAAAAGCATTGGACATCACTTTTGTCTTCTGAAAGTTCATTTTTAATCCCACTTCTTAACTCTTCTTAGCAAGTTCCTGTATCATACTCTGCAGCTCTAATGGAATAGTTGCAAAAATGACTACGGCATCAGCAAAACCAAGGTGGGTTAGATAATCTCCATTAATCTTTATCCCTTTGTTTTCCCAGTTCAGTGATTGAAAGACATTTTCCATAGTGGCATTAAAGAGCTTCGGAGATATGGTGTCACCTTGTCTCACTCCCTTTGCAATTTTTCTGTGTGTTGTATTTTCAAACAGCCAAATCTTTGCACTTGCATTTTCATAGATGTTATTAATAATATTAATGTATGCATCTTCAATACCGCAGGATTTCAGAGCCATTGTAACTGCTTATGGTTTCACCGAATCAAAGGCCTTTTCATAATCGATAAAAGCCATGCACAACGGAAGTTCATATTCCCTCGCTCTTTCAATTAGTTCTCTCAGTACGTGGGTATGATCTATAGTGCTGTAGCCACTCCTGAATCCAGCTTGTTCTCTCGTTTGAGCCATGTCCAGTGTTACATTCAAGCGGTGTGAAAGAACTTTAGTGAAGATTTTATAAACCACTGATAGGAGGCTGATAGGTCTGTAGTTCCTGTGATCCTCAATGTCACCTTTTTTATGTAGCAGGATCATTGTAACGTTGTTCCAATCCTCAGGAATCTTCCTTTCATTAAGGCATCGAGTAAAAATTTGGGCGAGTACTGTTTCGATTTCTCCACTTGCTTCTTTAATGATGTCCACAGTAATTCCATCTTCTCCTGGAGCTTTTCCCCGCTTGATTGCATGTGCAACTTCTGCTGGGAGGACTGGAAGAACTCTGGTACAGGTACCTTTCATGATGCCGGGAGTACATGTACCATCCCTTTCATATAATTTGTAGTAGAAATCTTTCACTCTTGTCAAAATTTCGCCTCTATTTCTTGTTACAGAACCATCTTCTTTTCTCAGTGCCATAATCTGTTTTCTTCCTTTACTGAGATGTCCCTTTGCTATCTTTAGGCTTTGGTTGGTTTCAATTGCTTTCCTCACTAGTTCACAGTTGAATTTCCTTACGTCTTCAGTGATACTTTTTCGTACTGTCATGCATAGCTCTATATATTTCACTTTGAAAGTCACATCTTCTTTAGTTGTCCTCATCTCTCTTCTTTTTTGCATCAACATTTTGGTTTTTCCTGATAATTTGTTCACGTGCAACTTGTTCTTAGACCCAGCTAATTTTGTTGCTGTTTCCATAAGAGCTTTGGTTACTTTTTTGTTAACTTCGGAAATATCCACTTCTTCCGATGTTAGGCCTTCTAAAGCAGAGAATCTGTTCTTCAGTTTCAACTTGAAGGTATATTGGTGTTTTTTAAGGTTGGTTATGTCAATACATTTTGTTTGTCTTATGAGCTTGCCACGTTCTAGTTTAGTGTTGAGGTGCATCTTACATCTCAACAATCTATGGTCACTACCTGCGTTGAACTTGTTTAGCACACTGCAGTCTTCTATGACGAATTTTTTGTTACACATAATAAAATCAATTTCACTTGTCGTCCCATTTCACTTGTCGTCCCATTTACTGTGTGGCTTTTTCTTGAAAAAGGAGTTCAAGATGAAAAACCATTCTGCCTCTGCAAACTCAACGAGAGTATTTCCACGCTGATTTCTGTTGCCGTGACCGAATTTACTTACTGAAGTTTCATTGTTTCATTCTGTTGCCGTAGCCCTATTTTTGCATTGAAATCTCCCATAATTATCTCCAAGTGCTGCTTACCTTTATTATTTAGATGACGAATTTCTTCGTAATATTCTTCAATTTCTTCTTCAGGATGCCTTGTGGTGGGTGCATAAGTTTGAATAATCTGAGCCTTGTATCTTCTCGAGAGTTGGATAACGAGTTGTGCAGCTCTGTCAGAGGAACTTTCAACTTCTACAACTTTATCTTTCAGTTCCTTGTTTATTATAAATCCAACACCACTAGTTCTGCCAGTATTTGTCCCACAATAGTAAAAGAGATGTTCACTTTTCAGTTCAATGAGATCTTCTCCTTTTCTCCTTACCTCACTTAGCCCGACGATGTCCCTCTTGATCCTTTGTAGTTCCTCTTCCAATTCAAGAAGCCTTGAATCAGAAGATAGGGAGCGTCCATTATACGTAGCCAAGGTCAGCATCAGATGGTAGCCTCGTCTGGTCCTCCGGGGATTCTTAGCACATTTTGCCTTCATGTCGCACTGGCCGCTGCCTTGGCCAGGCACATTCCAGCTGCGGGAGACTAAGGGCCAAGATTTAAGTTGTGGAGTCATTTTGGAGGGGCTTGGCCATAACTCAACACGCTGGCCAAGCAGGTTGGTGAATGTGGGATAGCATTTTTTCTAATCCCGATGGTATAGTTATACCGCTAATGGCGGTCGTCAGTGAACCTTTAGTGGAAACAGGATACACCACGAGAAGGCGGGGTTGACATTTGTCAAAGAGAGGCTGTGATGTTACGCATCACCTGACCTTACATAAGCCATGAATTATTTTAAGAAGAAAATATTCCGAAAAGGTTTATCGACGTGAGCAGTATCGCTCCAGGAACGATTTTTTTTTCAGTCGAGATTTTAGAAGCTCAGATTTGACATCAGAAACGGAAATTAAGGCTTACACTCCCTGGTAGCCAAACCGGTTATCACCAAAAATTAGAAATTATATGCAAAATATTACCCATCAGGAGTTATATACAAAGGGTGCTAAGAATCACCGGAGAACCGGACTAGGCTGCCATTTGATGCTGACCTTGGCTACCTACAACGGACGCTCCCTATCTTTTGATTCAAGGCTTCTTGAATTGGAAGAGGAACTACAAAGGATCAAGTGTGACATCCTCGGGCTAAGTGAGGTAAGTGGAAAAGGAGAGGATCTCATTAAACTGAAAAATGGACATCTCTTCTACTATCGTGGGACAGATACTGGCAGAACTAGTGGTGTTGGATTTATAACAAACAAGAAACTGAAGGATAAAGTTGTAGAAGTTGAAAGTTCCTCTGACAGAGCTGCACGACTCGTTATCCAACTCTCGAGAAGATACCAGGCTCAGATTATTCAAACTTATACACCCACCACAAGTCATCCTGAAGAAGAAATTGAAGAATATTATAAAGAAATTCGTCATCTAAATAATAAAGGCAAGCAGCACTTGAAGATAATGATGGGAGATTTCAATGCAAAATTAGGACAATAGCAACAGAATGAAACTTCAATCGGTAAATTCGGTCATCGTAACAGAAAACAGCGTAGAAATACTCTCGTAGAGTTTGCAGAGGCAGAAGGGTTTTTCATCATGAAATCCTTTTTCAAGAAAAAGCCACGCAGGATATGGACATGGAGACATCCAAATGGGACGACAAGTGAAATTGATTTTATTATGTGTAACACAAAATTTGTCATAGAGACTGTAGTGTGCTAAACAAGTTCAACACAGGTAGTGACCATAGATTGGTGAGATGTAAGATGCACCTGAACACTAAACTCGAACGTGGCAAGCTCATAAGACAAACAAAATGTATTGACAACCTTAAAAAACACCATAATACCTTCAAGTTAGAACTCAAGAACAGAATCTCTGCTTTTGAAGGCCTAACATTGGAAGAAGTGGATATTTCTGAAATTAACTGGAAAGTAACCAAAGCTCTTATGGAAACAGCAACAAAATTAGCTGGGTCTAAGAACAAGTTGCACGTGAACAAATTATCAGGAAAAACCAAAATGTTGATGCAAAAAAGAAGAGAGATGAGGACAACTAAAGAAGATGTGACTTCCAAAGTGGAATATATAGAGCTATGCAAGACAGTACGAAAGAGTATCACTGAAGACGTAAGGAAATTCAACTGTGAACAAGTGAGGAAAGCAATTGAAAACAACCAAAGCCTAAAGATTGCAAAGGGTCATCTCAGTAAAGGAAGAAAACAGATTATGGCACTGAGAAAAGAAGATGGTTCTATAACAATAAATAAAGGCCGAAATTTTGACAAGCGTGAAAGTGTTCTACTCAAAACTATATGAAAGGGATGATACACGTACTCCCGACATCATGAAAGGTACCAGTACCAGAGTTCCTCCAGTCCTCCAAGAAGAAGTTGCACATGCAATCAAGCGGGGAAAAGCTCCAGGAGAAGATGGAATTACTGTGGACATCATTAAAGAAGCAAGTGCAGAAATCGAAACAGTACTCGCCCAAATTTTCACTCTATGCCTTAATGAAGGGAAGATTCCTCAGGATTGAAGCAACGCTACAATGATCTTGCTACATAAAAAAGGTGACATTGAGGATCTCAGGAACTACAGACCTATCAGCCTCCTATCAGTGGTTTATAAAATCTTCACTAAGTTCTTTCACACCACTTGAAGGTAACACTGGACATGGCTCAACCGAGAGAACAAGCTGGATTCAGAAGTGGCTACAGCACAATACATCATATCCACGTACTGAGAAAACTAATTGAAAGAGCGAGGGAATATGAACTTCCATTGTGCATGGCTTTTATCGATTATGAAAAGGCCTTTAATTCGGTGAAATCATCAGCAGTTACAATGGCTTTGAAATCCTGCGGTATTGAAGATGCATACATTTATATTATTAATAACATCTGTGAAAATGCACGTGCAAAGATTCGGCTGTTTTAACATACAACACACATAAAGATTGCAAAGGGAGTGAGACAAGGTGACACCATATCTCTCAAGCTCTTTAATGCCACACTGGAAAATGTCTTTCAATCACTGAACTGAGAAAACAAAGGGATAAAAATTGATGGAGATTATCTAACTCACCTTCGTTTTGCTGGTGACATAGTCATTTTTGCAACCCATCAGAGCTGCAGAGTATGATCCAGGAACTTGCTGACAAGAGTGAAGAATTGGGATTAAAAATGAACTTTCAGAAGACAAATGTGATGTACAATGCTTTTACAAGAAATGAAGTTTTATCGATTGATGGAGAAAAGCTGGAGATAACAGATACGTACCTTTATCTTGGACAGCAGATATCAAGTGAGGGTCACATTGATGAAGAAATTAATCGGCGTATAAAACTTGCCTGGAGAGCTTTTGGGAGAAACAGTATAATTTTCAAGAGCAATATGCCATTATGTCTTAAAAAAAAGTGTTTGATCAGTGCATCTTTCCAGTGCTTACGTATGGTGCAGAGACGTGGACCTTAACTAAAAGAGACACGCAAAGGCTGCAGACCACTCAAAGTAGCATGAAGAGGTGCATGCTTGGTGTAAGCTGGAGAGATAAGAAGAGGAACTCGTGGATCCGAAAAATGACAAGAGTGGAAGACATCATGATCAGAGTTAAATCCCTGAAATGGCAATGGGCTGGACATAGTGCCAGAAGGCAGACCATCGATAGACAGCCGAAATTTTAGATTGGATTCCAAGGGACAGGAAAAGACCCAGAAGAAGACCACATGGGAGATGGGTGGATGAAATTCGAAAGTATGCGGCAATAACATGGAGGAGACTGGCGCACGACAGATCGTTGCGAACGAAACTTGGGGAGACCTTCCTCCAGCAGTGGGTGAATAATGGTTGGCAATGATGATGATGATGATGATGATATGGAATAAAATGTATTTTGAATTCGATATCAACTGCATTTACGCCCTCTAGTGTCGAAATCGTACACCGTAGAAGAAAAGGAAATGAAGGATGATCATTCGCATATTTTAAGTTTCCCAACGCAAAAATATAATTTTTCAAATCGGACAAATAGTTATAGAGATATGGTTTCCACAGACTGACTGACGGACAGACAGACGTACAAACCGATAACACAAGCACGATCTTTTTTTTTACAATAGATGTGCTAATAATAATAATTGGACGTTGCTCTGGAAAGGAATGTCGTTCTGCCGAACTGTACTCGATCGACCGACCGTTCTACAGACGAGCTCAGCTTGATCGAATGACCTTCGAATCCCTTGACTTGTTTGAATGTTCTTCGGAAGAGTTGTCCATTTCATTGGAATCGGCTCGGCATCTTATCTGGTTTTAAAAATCGCTTCCTTGGAGCTGCGGAGGAATTTGTCTCCAGCCACTCCTCTGGCTGAATATAGTCTGAGACGTATCTTTGTAGTTCGTAGTTCGGACTATGTCTGTTCTTGAGTCCCTTATGTAGCATGGGAAGTGTGTTTGACTTACGGCACTTGCTGTATCTTTTCTCTGAAACAAGTGGTTCCGAATTAGGCACTGTTGGAACTGGTCATACTAGACCGTATGGTCCAGTCCTTACCGAATGAATAGTCCCAGATGTCAAGTTATGTTTTTCAGTAATACTAAAAATAAGCAATGGAAATTAGTTTACTTCTTTAGCATAATATTTACCAATGGTAGGTCAAGTTGATGATGCATGCAGGATACACTCATTGTCATAAAAATCCGCGCAACAACAAGGAGGCGTCGGATTAAAATGAGATTTTAGTACTGAGATGGTACATACCAAGGACAGAAGTGATTATAATATCACAGCAGGAATACGATTTCCCGCGGTGATACATTACACACTCTGGCACGTTGGTCATCCGTTTCCATACAGAAGCGGAATTTGTCGCAGAACACTATATGTCGTCAGTCCGTAGCATTCCATGTTGCTCGCTGATGAAACCACTGCAATCGACGCCGACAATGGTCAGGTGCCTAATGGCAGAAAACGCACGGGCCATCGAAAGTGCAGATTTATCTCTGCCAGGCGTCTGGAAGTGGTTTTGTCGGACACAGGAGTCCCTTGTACAGCGACCACATGTCTTTGGATATTGGACAATGACGTCGTTGCATCTGCGCGTGCCGCTCTCACGATCCCACGGTCCTCTCTGCTGGTGGTGTGTCTGGGTCATCCAGAGCCAGTCCGCTGTGTCTGTGTGCTTTCTGGTGTCCATTGCTCCCAACGCGATCGCACTGTACTGTCCGACCGGCCCAAATTGCGGTCGAACTGGCTCGCCGGCAAACCTTCCTCTCTTATCCTGACGATACAGCCTCGTTCAAACTCCATCAGTTGCCCGTACGCACAGCTACGGCGGCTCCTCGGCATGTCTGTCGGCTCAGGGATCTCAACTGACTCTTACCGTGCACTGCGGCACGAATATGGAGTCTCATGACCGGCTCCTTATAAGCCCCAATGATTGCGATTGCAGCTCCGGTCTTGGACGCGCGGGCATACGGAATCGCACGAAACTTTAATCATTTCCATGCCTGCCATCTCCATAGCTATACGTCTGGTTTCGCGTTAATCGCATGATTTGGGCCGCGGGTTGCGTGGTGGTCAGCGTTAATGACTGCCATGGAGATAACCTCACGTTCGATCCTGGGCAGGTACGAACGTTCGAACCACTAAATACCCGCAGTGCGTCGGTTGGGCACGTTAAGCCGTCGGACCCCGGGTACTGGCCCCCTGGTAATAAATAAGGACGTCTTCCTCCCCCTTTCTACCTCGCTTTCGTGTCACTTTCCTATCGGGCACTCTAGCCCAAATCTCCTAGCTTCCTATTTCTAAGGGTTGTTTAAGACCTGGGGTCAGACACCCCTTCCTCAAACCCTCTACATAGGATCTGATCTTAATCACACGGTTTTTTATTGGTGCGCGGATTTTTATGACAATAAGTGTATGCACCGAAGTGAAAGCATGCAGAGAAGCCAAACTCAGTCTCAATGTTTAGAACAAAAATTTCAAACAATGTCATTAATCATTGTTTGAAATTTTGTTCCAAACATTGAGATTGATTGTGGTTCCTTTGGATATTGTTACGCATTCTGCATACATCATCCACTTGACCAACCATCGGCAAAAATTGTAGATCAAATTGAACAATGCCATTGATCATTGTTGGGAAGGTCATCATTGTTGATAATTGTTGGATAATATTTGATACAATTAATATCTTGCAACAATAATGAAGGCGTGTATAAAAAGGGCGTTTCTGCAGCAATTTTATGATAGAATTTCACATCTTTGCTCTGACTGTTTGGATCTTCCAAAGAACATTATTGCTTATTTTGCTGGTAGATCTAGTGTCTTGGTGTAAACCATCGTCAAGCATTACTCGCTTCATTTTTGACGAAATAAATTGTGTCTTGGAGCCCATCTGGCGATTTCTGTAAAAGCGTTGCAGAATAGAATCATGAATATTAGTCAAACAAAGGCTTACTTAAGGACAAAAGGTGCGAGATGTTTGTTATTTATTTTACCGCAAAAATAATTTAATAAAACATTATTTTCTTGTAAAAAAAGGATAAATTACTTTCAATAGAATCTGTGTTTAAGCATTTTTTTATTATAGCTCAAGGCAAGTTTGATGTGGACATGAATAATTATTAGCAGAAAAGAAATATACATATCAACAGTATCTAATAATCCAGTAAATATATGAATTATTAATAGCTAAAGTAACGTAGATGAAGCATAGGGAATAATGTATTAAATATGAACGTGCGCAAGGTCGCCTAACGGTTGTGTTGTGCAGGACAAATGTTCTTGCCATTTTGAAGCACGGGTAAGGCATTGGATTTTGGGAACACTCTTATGGTTTTGTTCCCAGAACACCACGACAGTGAATCAGGGACAGGCAATTCCAAGGAGATTTCATCGTAATAGTTAATCATTTCCTCAAAAAAACTAAAGTGCATCATTACATTCCTTCTCTGCTTTACCGAGTATAGACCGAATACATAAAAGGGTCGAAACTTACAATGAAGAAAGCATTCCGACTGATGAGTCCAACTTTATACATCACAATAAGTGTTCAAATATTCTTTTTCTTTCGGTTTGATCTTTAATAACATTACGTTATCGCCATTTCCCTAGACCAAAACAGTATTTTCAGAACTCATATAGTACATAATAGTTGGCATTTTCGCTGTAGTTCATGTCTTTAAAAAGTAGTAACTGTCAAACCTTAAAAAAAGTTTTAAGGTGAATTTGAGACGCCTTATGTAAGACAATTGTAGCAACTTTTTCTTAGATCAGTTTTGGTCAAAACTAGAATCGTCGTGTTTCTTTAAGAACGCAAATTTCTCAGGAGAGATGCACTCCAGTCTAAAAATATCGTACTCTTAATTTTGTTCTTCACAGGTTGTTGCGTCTTCGAAATACCTTTATTATGAAGATGTGCATCTGAGGCGTGTTCTTTTTTTTTTATCACCACAGCCAATGTTGTGATAAAAAAAGAACTCGTCCATGATACACATCTTTTATGGTATCTATTACTTTCACTGGTCTCTATTTTCCAATGGTGAGTTCCTTACGCATCGCCAAGGATCGCCTAAAAACAGAAAAAAAATAATGCCAAATTTACACCGTATGCTGGGACAGAGACATACCTCCTTTGTTCTCCTCTTACTTTCCTTCTTCTCAAGCAGCTTCCTGTGATGAACAGTAGCCATAGCCAATTTCTGCACGAACCAAATACTTAGGACAGCTGTTAGGAAGAACCGTTTTTACGGTTTTTTGCTTGTGCAGAGACATCACACTCACTTTCCCATCATCGTGCGCCAGTCGATCCCCCCAGAAAGAAATATCAGCTTCCGTTCCTAAAATGTGGAGCATTGTAACGACATTCACGGGAAAGTTCTGGAAGCAGGAATTTTTATTTGCTCGATTATCTATCTATTCATTATTTAATGTAAGGTTTTTCCTGGAAGGCCAGCAGATTCATTCATACTTTGGCTTTCTTTTTCTCGTGTTGTTATTGAATTCATTGATCTAAATAGAAACAACAGCATTCCGACCCACTTCCTGAGATGACATCGGCAGAAAGTGATTGAAATCTATCAAAGATGGAAGAGTATCGGTTGAAGATCCAATGACAAACGTCTAAATTTTTACATACATATATACCATACGTATCACTAAGCTGTTTCTCAGAGATTCCAAGGTTAGCTCCACAAAGAAATTCAAGCTATCAGATAAATTTTTAACTGACTATTTACTTACTGTTGCCGCTTCAAACTGCTCCATTTACAGCGATCTTGACACACAACTCGGGCTTCACTGGCACCCATTACACGACGTACACATTACCTTCTATACTTCATACTCATAATAATATATTTCTCATGCAGACACTCCTGAATCTGATACTCCCATGACTTCCTTGGAGTTCCTCTGCCTTTTATGAAGACACAAATTTGTCCGTGACAAGATCGAAGACGCGGCCCCTCACTCCGGAGTAAGTTGCTCTCCCAAATATTGTATTACAGGAAATTTGTTGGCTTGACACGTGCTTCACCTCTGTAGTACGTTACACTTTCCTTCCTGCCACTTGAGCAAAAAAAAAATAATTCTTAATAAGAATCTCATCACTCATTCTTCCAACATGTCCAAACCACCGAAGAACATTAGTCTCCACCTTGCTAACAACATTTTGCTTCACATTACCAAACTGCAACACACATTCATTCCTCACACGATCAGAACGTGTCTTGCCACAAACCTTCGACTTCGATAAATAACGCATTCCCCCAGCATACAAACGACCCTTGTCACTTATGTAGTACCCAGGTTTCACTGCCATACATAGGAGTAGGAACAATTACACTTTCATGCACAGTCATGTGGGACTCTCCTGAGAATCCAGAATTCCTGTGAAAACCTCCCAAAGCAGCTATGACTTTCAATGAAGAATTCACTCGCCTACTAATTTCACCATTCAGTTTGTTTTCTCTGTCAATATGCTTCTTAAATACATAAACTCATTCATCTGATCAATCATTGTGCCTATTAGAATTATATTACATTCAGTGCTAACAGTTCCTCGCTGAAAACCATAATCAAAACAAAACTGCTTGATCAAAGCAAAACTCTTCGCAAAACAACATGACCTGAGAAGTAAATAAAGTATCCATTTAATGATAACTCGCGTTTTGCGGTTAACACAGATGTAAACAACCAGAATTGTGGTATTGCATTTGCATAAATAAAATAAAACTATTGTGTAGAATGTTCAAAACTAATAAAGGACAGTATAAAATTTCAGCTCTAAATGAGCTCTTTAAATGTCAACACATCTCAATCACTCACTTGATACATTGCAAATAAACAGATTGCCGTAAGCAACTCTCACTCGAAAAACCGAACAAAAAAAGAATCACAACCGATCACAACAACCGCTGATACAATGCCAATACTCTCTACAGCACGAGAGCAAACCCGAGACGCAGCTCGGTGTTGCCATCTATTGGCTACAAATATAACAAATAAAACTAAATATCTTATATTACTCCCACCTTGAAAGCTCAAGCTTTCAACACATAAAGTAATGCAATGGTCTTCAACATTATAAATTAAAACACAATAAGCTGAAAATTACAATGCGAGAATTTAGTGTCAACTAACAATTCAATGATACGAAAAGTACCTTACAGTCAATCTAACGGTAATGGACACAGTTTAACTATGGGTCTCTTGAGAATTCCGGAATCATTTCGAACAGTCACCACTCGCACCTTGCCATCACTGCCGGGATGTGTTTCTATAAATCTGGCAAGTGCCCAAAGAAATGCAGGCATCAGTTCGTTTTTGATCAGCACAAGATCCCCCACTGTAAGGTCCGGTCTAAAAGTGCACCATTTAGGCCTAAGTTGAAGTTGTGTAAGGTATTCTAACCTCCATCGCCTGCAAAACTGCTGAACTAAGCGTTGGATCAATTCCCACCTTTAAAGGCGAGAAGTCGGAACTGCAGTGAGATCTAACTCAGGGAGAGCCGTCAAGGAAACTCCCTCAAAAAGTGTCCAGGCGCAAGGAATCCAGATCATCAGAGTCTTCAGAAATGGGAAACAAAGGCCTAGAATTAAGGCAAGCTTCAACTTGCGCTGAACGTGTGAGGAACTCCTCTAGAGAACTGTCCGTTTAAGGTGGAACTTCATTGCCTTTACCCCAGCCTCCCGAAGACTCCCAAAATGAGGCGCTGAAGGAGGGTTAAAATTTCACTTGATGTTTTCGGAAGAGGAAAAGGTAGCAACACTGTTGTCATCGGTTGTATTGAGCATTTGCTCAAAAACACTACGCAAATCACCATCTGAACCAACGAAATTCGTCGCGCAGTCACTAAATATCTCACTATGTTTACCTCGACGTGCAATAAATCTCCTAAGCGCTGCAATGAATGCGTCAGAAGTAAGATTCTATTATATGAGGCCTTCTAGGTGAAAGTATAGGGTGTTTTCCTTTATCTGCAACTGAATAATTTCTAAGTCTCCGACCAACTCGCAAAAAACCCCCAGAGTCCACAAAATGATTCAACGGTAGTATTTTACTTGATGATTTAATGGTTCTTCCAGCATGAAGGCATGCCAACTCATCAGAGAACTCAGAGGATTGGACGAACTTCACTATTGCATAAGTGGTCTTAAGAAGCTCATCTCTACTCGAATGGCCAAAGTTTCTTTTAGATAAGGAATTAGCACAGTTTTGTGTAAACCGCAAACATCAGGCTGTCACGCGGCACAATATGGTCCAAGACGAAAACTTTAAAATAAAGGACATCTATACTTTAGCTGGCTGCTGTCACATAACTCTCCCTTTCTTCTCTCACATGTAGTTCAGAAAACGAGAACTCCTGAAGCGCATCTCCATCGGCTGCTGTAGCCAATATGGACCTCTTAACCGCAGGTCACACTGAACCAACTCCAAAGCTAAAATACCTCTGGTGGCACAATCAGCAGGTTCTGCGTACCAGAAAAGTGATTCCACTCCACAAATTGAATCGCTTCCTGAATTCTTGCCACTCGATTACCTACAAAAGGGGCCAGCATTGTGGTTGCGACAAAACCAAGCGAGCGTAACTCTTGAATCTGTCCATGCAAAAACCTTCTTGATTGGAATGTTGAGACATGAAAGAACAGCTTCCAGCAGATTTGCCAACAACAGGGCAGAGCAAAGCTCCAGGTTAGGGATCAATTGCTTCTTTAAAGCAGCAACTCTGGACTTTGCAGCTAGTAAAGGTACGTGCACCGCGGAGTCCAAACGCACTGAACGAATGTAAATCACTGCACAGTAAGTTTTCTCTGGAGCATCACAGAAGGCATGAATTTCAAAGTATTTTGACATTGGAGTCATCACACATCTTGGAATTTTGAGATCTCTGTGACAGGAAAGTTGTGACTGGAACTTGATCCAACGGTTCCTGTACTGTTGTGGTAGCTCATCGTCCCAACTCAGATTAGAACTCCAGAGCTCTTGAAGAAAAATCTTAGCCTTAATCACTATTGATGACAGCCAACCCAAGGGATCGAAAGTCATGGCAATTTCAGAAAGTATGACTCGCTTAATATACTCCAAATTCTCGTTGGTAGCCACAGCAAATTGGATTATATCCCTGGTTGGACATCACTCAATGCCAAGCACCTTGATTGATTTGTCGCATTCAATTCTCAGGGTGTCACTGAGAATCATCAGGAATCGTGTCTAAAACAGATGCAGCACTCGATGTCCACTTACGCAATATTAAGCCACCCTTTTTCAACAATTCTTGCAGCTCATGCGCAAGCTCAGAGGCTTCCTCCAGTGAATTGGCTCCTGAAATGAGATCATCAACATAGAAGTCTCGCAAAACCACTCTGGATGCTCCTGGGAAAGCAGACTCTTCATCCAAAGCCAATTGCTTCGAAGATCTACTTGCTAAGAATGGGGCACATGCAGTGCCATAAGTGACTGTGTTCAATATAAAGGTCTGTGTAGGCTCTTCAGGTTTTTCTCTCCATAGGATTCTCTGACAGTCAGTGTTCTCTGGGTGCACAACTATTTGTCTAAACATCTTTTCCACGTCTGCACACAAAGCCACCTGGAAAGTTCTAAATCTCAAGAGAATGTGGAACAATTCTTAATGAACTCTTGGACCCACCATTAGGAGGTCATTTAACGATAGAGAAAGGTGCTCTTGGCCGAAGCATCAAACACCACGCGGACTCTTGTAGTACTACTAGAAGGCTTCACTACACAATGATGTGGAAGATAATAACTCACTTCTTTACAAATCTCAGTTTCTGGCACTCTTCTCATATGGCCCATGTTTTCGTATTCTCTCATAAAGGAGCAATACTGTCTGTATAATTCAGGGTTCCTTGAGAGTGAGTTCTCCAAAGACCTTAAGCGCTTCATGGCTAGTTGCTTTGAATCAACCAGAGGTGAAGGAGGTAAGTGAAAAGTAAGCGTCACAATGTATCTGCCATTCTCGTCTCTTGAATGCGTATCTTGAAAATGAATTTCACATGCTTGTTCAGCCTTCGTAAAGGGACTGGCCACAGGAACGGAATCCAGTTTCCAAAAATTAGATACACAATCGTTAAGATCTACTTGAATGCGATTTACATGAAGTGTAGATAACTTCTCACGAGAAGTAGGCACTTCACCTGAAACGATCCAACCCAGATCGGAACGTACCGCAAAGGGTTTGCCATCTTTTGCCTTAATTGTATCTCCCTTCAGCAAGGGCGGAGAGATATCTACTCCCAGCAATATATCAATCGCTGAAGGTTTGTAAAAGTTGGGGTCAGCTAAAATCACATCAGAAAACAGTTCGTTTAAAGAGGAATCAAGTGTAGAGTGTGGCAGTTCTCCAATAATTTTGCTGAGTACAAAGACTGAAGTTGAAAACGTAGGTGAAGTCTTGTACTGCGGCCTAAACTTAATCTGTGTTATTCCATTAACATGCTAGCTTGACGAACCTAAACCTCAAATAGCCACTCTTGTTTTCTCTCTGCACAGGCGAAGTCTGTTTGCACAAGATTCTGAAATAAAATTTGCCTGGGAACCGGGATATAGGAGCGCCCGACATAACGGATAATTCCCTGAGGCATCCTCAATACGAATGACAGCTGTATATAGCAGAACTTGTTGCGACATATTAAAATCTGAAACACAGGACGCAATCACCGATGATGTTAACTCGAGTCCCTTCCCCCAAAGTTGAGTGCTTGGGCTCTTTACTCTCAGCAGGACCGGTCACTCTGATGCCGAGAACTGATGATTTCAACCGCGAGACGGGTTTCATCCCGATCTCGCGATTTTTTCTTTTAAGAATAGGTGTAACTTAGGTTCCCTATCAATTAGAGCAGTGACGGGACTTAGTGAAAAACGCCCTTGTGAGGGCGAAGTTCCGTTCAGCCAGCATAGAGACTCTGGCATCCGTTTCGGGTACGTCGACGCCGTTCCGGTCCCACTGACGAAGCAACTCTTTGATCCCTTGTCAGCCCAAAGCCCGAGCGCCCGGTTTCTAAGGTTAGACTTGAGTGGGAGAACCCCAGGGTGCCCACTCAGTACTTAGAAAATTTTTTGTGTTTTTTCATCTCTCTCACATAGTGTCAACTACCCAGAAGGGCAAAGTGAAATCAAAGGGGCCAGTCCCCAAATCGTCCGGGTCAACCCGGACGCAGAAGGTAACGGCAGAAGCACTACCAAGCCATGTCGGCAGTGCTAAAGGGCTTAGCCCTTCTTCCGAGAACAGCCGGAAGGTAGAGCCCAATGCCAGGAGGAAACCGTCAAAAACGCTTCCCCCAGCGAAAGGCTCTAAAGCCGCTACACCCACGAAGGGAGCCTCGACTGAGCCCTCTCAGTCAGCTAGTGGTGTAAGCACGACCTTGCCAGTTCCGCCCATGGCAAGGAAGGGTAAAGCACCACCCCAGCCCGAACCCTCTCGGGCACCTGAGGGGTCGTCCGCTGGTCCCCCAGAGATACCATTGGTGGGATACAAGCATCCCTGGACACCCCCGGTGCTTACACCTGAGGCTTTCATGAGCTGCATTTTCGCCCTCATTGGGGAAGTTGAGTCCGTTCTCTTGGACTCGCGTGTCACTTCCTCAGGTAGAGAAAAGGTGAAAGCGGCCCTGAATAGTATCAATACGGCTTGTTACGAGCAAGCCGATCGGGTAGCCTATATTGAAGGCAGGCTGTCCGTTCGGCAGGAGTTGAGCTGCGAAGCCGACGCGAAAGTGGTTTCCTACGCCGAAGTCTCTAGGAAAGGGGCTAGCACGGCGAAAGGGTCTTCGCCCGCCCCGATTGAGAATAAAAAGAAGAATAAGGAAAAGTCGGGAGACAGGAGACACGTGCTTTTGGTCTACCCGACAGTCGAGAGTGCGTCCTCAGAGGACACGAAGAAGACCCTGAAAACTGCAGTCAACCCAACTAAACTGCAGATAGGGGTCAAGAGCATTCGGAGCATTAGGAAAGGTGGGGTCGCGGTGGAGTGTTCCCGTCCCGGGGAGCTCGGCCGCCTTGCCCAGGAGTTGAGGAGCAATCCGTTGACCAAAGATTGCACACTCCCCACGGCCCTACGAAAGAAACACCCCCGGTTGATAGTTTATGGGGTCGACGGGGATCTCTCAGGGAAAGAGTTCGAGCAGGCGGTTTGATGGGCAGAACCCAGATCTCGAGAAAGGGTTCAAAGCCTGTTTCCCCATCAAGGGCAAGGGAGGTAGGGTCCACTGGGTGGCAGACGTGGAGCCCAAGGCCTTCAAGCACTTGGTGAGGCGGAAGACACTGAACTTGGGTTGGTCAGTGCTCCGCCTAAAGGAATTTTTGAGGGAGGTCAGGTGCTTTCGGTGTAATAGCTTCGGTCATTTCCGAGGCAACTGCCCCGAGTCAGAAGCAAGATGCGGCAATTGCGGTGAAGTTGAGCACCAGCACCACCAGTGTGCAGCCGCACCGAAGTGCAGCAACTGCACTGCTGCGAATGCCAAGTTCCGCCTGAAGTTGGACGTCGCTCACTCCAGCTTCAGAAAGACATGCCCTAGTTTTATCAGGGAACTTGAGCAAAGGAAAAGCCGGGTCAACTATGGTTGACAGATGGAAGTACCCTCGGAGGTACGTCGCTCTCGATAATGAGCTTTTGGGTCTATTGACCAAGGTGATCCCGATGACCCTGGCCCGGGGTTATCACCACAGCCCTGGCCCTAGCGCTGTGGACCATATAAATATTTCTGTGTGTGATCAATGTGTTTTCAGTGCCTGAATATTTGTGAGAGGGGTGCATGCGACCCTCCTAGTGCAATGTCAATGTAATTTTTCATTTAGAGACCAAATAAAGGACTTTTGTCCCAAAAAATCGCGTTGGCGGGCGATCTCCCGGCCACGAGATGGGATATTTTTGAAAAAGTTGCTTGCCCCAACTGCCCATAGCACGTCGCACACACGGGTTGTGACAGAAGGGTGTAAGGTACCAGTCCGTGGGGAGGCATATCCCCACAGGTCTCTAGACCGAATCTGTCCGAGTGGAAGACTGTGGTTTCCGGTGACTGACAGGCTAGCTGTCGGAACGCCGTCAGGGATCCTATTAATCCCAAACTATTCGAGAGAGTTCCGCATTTTCCTGCGAGGTCTACACTAAGACGGTGCAGGTAAAGTCATCAGCCTAGGTTACGCTCAGCAGTAGTAGTAGTTGGAGATACAAATTGTGTCCTAAACTCTGGTTCTTCCTTACATTGCTTAACTTCATTATTACGAAAGCACAATAAGGTATTATGATTCTGAGCAGAAATTCTGCAAGAATATTTACTCTGGCAACGGCTCACTAGATGATTTGGTAATAAACAGTTGAAGCATGATTTTTGATGTTCCTCAAATTCTCCTCTCTTCTGAAAAGTCAGCTTTAAGAAATTATTACACTTGTTCAAATGGTGATTCATTTTACAAAATAAGCACCTACCCTTTACTTCCGAAACAAAAGATGAAACCATAGGTTGAACAGGCCTTTTATAAGAGATCACTTTGTCACCTTTTAACGTACGCACATGCCTCTTTATAAACTCCAACAACTGATTTAGTTGCGGAATGTTGCCTGCTTCCAAGGTTCTCTCCCACCATCCACGAGTTGTCATATGCAACTGTAACGTATACTCTATATTCACTTTCCTTTTGATTTTACTATCTCTGGTTATTTTATTTTACTATGTAAATTATCTTCCTACTGAACGAAATATTATTTCACCCGCTGAATGAGATCTGGCAATGAGTGTAAGTCATGACGTGGTGGTAGCTAGTATATAGGCGCGTTCATCGAGACTTAGGGGAGCGTCTGTGTTGTTATGAGGAGAGCTTGTGGTCGTTAAGAGAGAGCGTGTACAATAAGAGGAAAGTTTATTCATTATTGTGTACAAGAGTTATGAGTGCCTTAGTTGACCAAGAGTCGTTCAAATAAAGAAGTTTTCAGTAAGTTCAGTCTTTCTCAATTCATAGTTTTTGTCAGACCTCTGTCTGGCTGTTAGGTTAATAACATTTATTGATTCCTATAAATAACCAGCGTTGAGACTTTGTTTTAAGTTCGTAATTAACTAGTAACAACACCCTTTTGAATTCATTATTTTGAAGCTTAGTACAAGTATATCATTAGCTAGCTGGTAGGAAGAGAATCATTCATAATAATTAGCTTAGCGGAAAGTAAAATAAAGCTAATTCATTATACAACTTATTCTGCACAACAAACAGCAGCAGTGTCGGCAACTCCGTCACACTTCAACTCAAGGTTCTCTAAAGCACGAACACATTCAATAATGATGTCTATAATATTTAAAAGCTGAGCTGTAGATTCAATGTTGACCTCTGGCAGCAAAACTAATTTCCTTATACATGTAATATTTTGCCTTAATGGTATAATGACCAACTCACATTTTTTAGAATATCTCTTTGGCAAATTTCACGCAACTTCGAAATTAGTATCACACAATGACAATGATTGGACGATACGAAGAGCATCTCCTCTCTGACAACCTTTCAAATACTGAAGTCTCTGTGAACCAGACAAATTAATTATCATTCAATAACACAGACGCTGTAAACTAATCTTGGAAAGAGAGCCACTGAGTGGCATCTCCACCACTAAAAATTGGAATTGACAATTTCGGCAGGCAAAGCGGCACTGAATTTTCACTCGCCTGACAAATAATAACATTTGTCAGAAGCACAGGTCCAGACACTTTCCTCAGCATTATCAAAGACAAATTATCAATAATTTCCTGTATTTCCTCTGCTTCGGCTATAAATCCTTCCACTCCTTCCGGAGCGAAGGACTCAAAACTTCTTCCAAAACCCTCTGTTTTCTTTGACTTAATAGCGTATCATTCGGACTAGCACTGTGCAATTGCTCAAAATCACTCGATTCAATCTTCTCTCAAAGTTTTGTCAACGACGCCGTAAATATGCGTTTTTTTTATCTTTAATGCCTCCATAATTATAATGTCACCAAAAGCACTCTAAAACTATAGGTTTAAATCATTCTGGAACACTCACTTGTTTTTATCGCGCACCTTTCAATCTCGTCAACGACTTGCCGATGATCAACACCGAACATAAATTCGAATAGCAGCCATTATCCAAAACGTTCGAAGATAATTCCAGCTTCCATAATTAGAATGTCAGCAAAGCACTAAAAAAACTATAGGTTTAAATCATTCTGGAACACTCACTTGTTTTTATCACGCACCTTTCAATCTCATCATCGACTTGCCGATGATCAACACCGAACATAAATTCGAATAGCAGCTATTATCCAAAACGTTCGAAGGTAATTCCAGCTTCCATAATTAGAATGTCAGCAAAGCACTAAAAAAACTATAGGTTTAAATCATTCTGGAACACTCACTTGTTTTTATCACGCACCTTTCAATCTCATCATCGACTTGCCGATGATCAACACCGAACATAAATTCGAATAGCAGCCATTATCCAAAACGTTCGAAGATAATTCCAGCTTCCATAATTAGAATGTCAGCAAAGCACTAAAAAAACTATAGGTTTAAATCATTCTGGAACACTCACTTGTTTTTATCACGCACCTTTCAATCTCATCATCGACTTGCCGATGATCAACACCGAACATAAATTCGAATAGCAGCCATTATCCAAAACGTTCGAAGATAATTCCAGCTTCCATAATTAGAATGTCAGCAAAGCACTAAAAAAACTATAGGTTTAAATCATTCTGGAACACTCACTTGTTTTTATCACGCACCTTTCAATCTCATCATCGACTTGCCGATGATCAACACCGAACATAAATTCGAATAGCAGCCATTATCCAAAACGTTCGAAGATAATTCCAGCTTCCATAATTAGAATGTCAGCAAAGCACTAAAAAAACTATAGGTTTAAATCATTCTGGAACACTCACTTGTTTTTATCACGCACCTTTTCAATCTCATCATCGACTTGCCGATGATCAACACCGAACATAAATTCGAATAGCAGCCATTATCCAAAACGTTCGAAGGTAATTCCAGCTTCCATAATTAGAATGTCAGCAAAGCACTAAAAAAACTATAGGTTTAAGTCATTCTCGAATACTCACTTGTTTTTATCACGAACCTTCTAATCTCACCAACGACTTGCCGTTTGAAGTAACAGTCATCATCCAAAAGGGTAGAAGATATTTCCAGTTCCAACGGACCAAAATGTAGAATGTTCAACCCACTAATAAAGGATTGTATAAAATTTTAGCTCCAAATGAGCTCATTTAATGTCAGCACATTATCTCAATTACTCACTTGATACATTGCAAAAATAAGCAGATGGTCGTAAGGAACTCTCACTCGAAAAACCGAACAAAAAAAGAAGTCACAACCGATCACAACAACCGCTGATACAATACTAATACTCTCTACAGCACGAGAGCAAACCCGCCGCCCCGGTGGCGCAGTGGTCTAAGCGGTGGCCTCTGATCATTCGCCCGAACGGGGTCCGGGTTTGAATCCCGGTGAGGCATGGATGTTGTGTTTGTCTTACGGCACTGGCTCTCTCCCTTTCCTGGAACCAGTGACCCTAAATTAGGGACGGGCGACTGCTTATGGCCCATTGAGTTGCTCACGGTGGTCGTTAAACCTCCAATCAAAAAAAAAAAAAAAAAAAAACGAGAGCAAACCCGAGATGCAGCTCGGTGTTGCCATCTGTTGGCTGCAAATATAACAAATAAAACTAAATATCTTACATATTGAAACAATTTAATTAAAGCTTGCCAGCATTGGTGAATACAGTGTATTGTGGGGATTCAATATTGTAACTGATAGAAGACAGAAATTCGAGGCTTTCTAAGCCGCAGCAGTGGCGCAGTGGTCTAAGAGATGGCCTTTGATCATTGGTCCGAAAGGGGTCCGGGTTCGAATCCCGTGAGGCATGGATGTTGTTGTGTTTGCCTTACGGCACTGGCTCTCTCCTTTCCTGGAACCAGTGACCCTAAATTAGGGAAGGGCGACTGCTTATAACCCATTGAAATGCTCACGGTTGTCGTTAAACCTCCAATAAAAAAAAGGCTTTCTAAAAAGTATAATTCTTCTCTATTAGAAAATGGTGGGCATCTTAAACGGATGGTTTGGTTTCACATTGTAGTGGCAGTAGGATGGTTTTTCAGATAGCGTGTTAATGATGATTGCGGTGGTGGTCCGTTGTAATTAAGTGTTTGGTTAATTACCTTTCGATGTTCGAGGGCACGTTTAGAGATGAGTCGGAACATGTGTGTGACACAAGAATTTGTGGACCCCTAAATTTGTGGGCCCTAGGAAATTGCCCCGTCTGGCATGCCGATAACCGGGCCCTTCTGATGGCCATTTCCGTACCTGTAGACGACGCAGCATGGCAATGGATGATTGAGAATGACGAATTCGTTTCTGTTCGAGCGGCTATCACAATCACTCGACCACTGTGAGCAACTCAATGTGTTATAAGCGCTCGCCCGTCCCTAATTTAGGGTGACTGGTTCCAGGAAAGGGAAAGAGCCAGTGCCGTAAGACAAACATAACATCCATGCCTCACCGGGATTTGAACCAGGACCCCTTACGGACGAATGATCAGAGGCCATCGCTTAGACCTCTGCGCCACCGAGGCTGCGCGAAACACGTTAGGAGGACTACGGCACTGTTTCAACTGTTATAGTTTCGTAAGCATCTAAGTACGGGAGATCACCGTCGCGTTAGATAGCACCAGTCCACTAGGTAGGGCGGTCACGCAAGGTTTTCCTCTGATGACGTCAAGAACTGGTGCTGCGGCCTTGTTTCAGGGGGGCGTTGCCCAAATGCATGTCGATACGGCAACTTGACCAGCTAGCCTCTCTTTGCCCAATTATATCTTTCTCAAACCCGATGAACTGCTCGTATTGTGCCCGGTTCCGACTACGAGACTTCCTCACAGTCCGTGCAGATTAATGCAATCGCAATCCGCTGTCACAATTGTCCCTGCGTACGAGATTTGCTCTTGATATACGCACCTCGCTGCGTGGTCACTAATACGCTGTGGCGGACTCATTTTTTAATTATTGGTCATTGTTTTTTAATCATTTGCATATTGGTGAGGTACTTACACGCGGAGTTTCATCAGAACGACTTTCACCGGGTGCTGCGTTTTTTTTTGTTTTTGTTTTTTTGGAAAAGAGTGCATGACAATATTTATTTCTCAAAAATGCCGAACCAATTATGTGGAGTAGTGAAGAAAAAAATCTCTGAAGAGCATATGAAAATTATGAAGTATTTGAAAAATAATTTACTTGTTTAGTTTCAAAGATGGCAATGGCTGCCCCGATGGCGCAGTGGTCTAAGCGATGGCCTCTGATCATTCATCCGACCGGGGTCCGGGTTCGAATCCCGGTGAGGCATGGATGTTGTGTTTGTCTTACGGCACTGGCTCTCTCCCTTCCCTGGAACCAGTGACCCTAAATTAAGGACGGGCGACTGCTTATAGCCCATTGAGTTGTTCGTGTTAGTCGTTTAACCTTCAATCAAAAAAAAAAAAAAGATGGCAATGTCCTTCCATTTCGGTTTTCCTTCATCTGTAAAGCGTAGAAACTGTCGGCGCATTTCGGATAACACCAAGCAATATCTACGTAATCAGACATCGCTAAATTGAATGTATTTTTACTGTCCTCAAGTAATATCAATCGCTAAGAAAACTTGAAAGTTTCATCTCCCTGGAGGGGGAATCGAACCCGCATCTCCCGAGTACCGTTCGAGCATGCTATCCTTTGCACCACTTATAAGGAAGAAGTCCCAGGTATCCGAGTATTAAGAGCATCGGAATATTCTCTGACCGCATTCTTACTCGAAGCAAACTGTGCTGCCATCTAGCGTTGTTAAGTATATCACCAGTCGTTCAGGTATAGAGCCTTTGCACATGACGTCATAAAACTGTCCTCTAGACTTCCGGGTGGTTAGAAAGTACCCGAGCTGGTCTCTCTCCATGCTTTTGAGTGGCTGCTGCTGCTGTAAATAGAGTAAAAAACTATTCTTTCTGACAAAGTTTGCCACTTCAATTTGGTGGAAAAGCAACATTACGAAGAAAAGCATAGAAATAATGGCATAGAAGATTCATGTGACATACCTGCAAGATATTTTTATCGTCTGGAAGTTTGTGTTGCTACGGACCTCCCTTATCCGAACTATCGCGATATTTATAACTATTTAATAGGCAGTTTTTCGTGTTATACCGGAAAAGCTAATAAAAGCCTTGATGCATATAAATATTTTACTAATGCGTGGGTTAGAGATGTATTCATCTGAAGACTGAAACCGAAAAATTTCTTATCCGGTCTAAGATAAGTTGAATGATTCCAGTGCGTATTGCATTTAAAAAAAAGAAAATACCGACTTATAAAAAAAAACAGACTATTTTAATACAAACTAACAGACTAATTTTTTTAAACAAACTATATTTTCACAAAAAAAAAAAACAAAAAAAAAACAGATCAATGGAAACAGACGACACCATAATATATGACAACACCCTCTAATTCTATGTGGACGTACATCTTTGAATTTCGGTTCAGATTGTGAAAAAAAGGCATTTGTTTCAGTATTTAGAAATCAGTAACAGTACAAAATCTTGAAAGTTCATGAAAGCAATTTCCGATTCGACAGCAAAGTTAATCCGTCATAGATTCAGAGCATTTTAAACAGGATAGCAAGGATTTACGTAAAAACTTGAAAATAATATAAGAGTGAACAAGAAAATGTACCGATATAAATTACACTATCACTGAAGACGTAAGGAAATTCAACTGTGAACTAGTGAGGAAAGCAATTGAAAACAACCAAAGCCTAAAGATAGCAAAGGGACATCTCAGTAAGGGAAGAAAACAGATTATGGCACTGAGAAAAGAAGATGGTTCTGTAACAAGAAATAGAGGCGAAATCTTGACAAGAGTGAAAGATTTCTACTCCAAATTATATGAAAGGGATGATATATGCACTCCAGACATCATGAAAGATACCAGTACCAGAGTTCCTCCAGTCCTTCCAGCAGAAGTTGCACATGCAATCAAGAACATGAAGCGAGGAAAAGCTCCAGGAGAAGATGGAATTACTGTAGACATCATACAAGAAGCAAGTGGAGAAATCGAAACAGTACTCGCCCAAATTTTCACTCGATGCCTTAATGAAGGAAAGATTCCTGAGGATTGGAACACCGCTACAATGATCCTGCTACATAAGAAAGGTGACATTGAGGATCTCGGAAACTACAGACCTATCAGCCTCCTATCAGTAGTTTATAAAATCTTCACTAAAGTTCTTTCACACCGCTTGAAGGTAGCACTAGACATGGCTCAACCGAGAGAACAAGCTGGATTCAGGAGTGGCTACAGCACAATAGATCATATCCACGTGCTGAGAGAACTAATTGAAAGAGCGAGGGAATATGAACTTCCATTGTGCATGGCTTTTATCGATTATGAAAAAGCCTTTGATTCGGTGAAACCGTCAGCAGTTACAATGGCTCTGAAAACCTGCGGTATTGAAGATGCATACATTAATATTATTAATAACATCTATGAAAATGCAAGTGCAAAAGATTAGGCTGTTTGAAAATACAACACACGTAAAAATTGGAAAGGGAGTGAGACAAGGTGACACCATATCTCCGAAGCTCTTTAATGCCACATTGGAGGGTGTTTTTCAGTCGCTGAGCTGGGAAAACAAGGGGATAAAGATTAATGGAGATTATCTAACCCACCTTCGTTTTGCTGATGACGTAGTCATTTTTGCAACTACCCCATCAGAGCTGCAGAGTATGATCCAGGAACTTGCTGACAAGAGTAAAGAAGTGGGATTAAAAATGAACTTTCAGAAGACAAAAGTGATGTTCAATGCTTTTACAAGAAATGAAGATTTATCGATTGATGGAGAAAAGCTGGAGATAACAGACACATACGTTTATCTTGGACAACAGATATCAAGTGAGGGTCACATTGATGAAGAAATTAATCGGCGTACAAAACTTGCCTGGAGAGCTTTTGGAAGAAACAGCATAATTTTCAAGAGCAATATGCCATTATGTCTTAAAAGAAAAGTGTTTGATCAATGCATCCTTCCAGTGCTTACGTATGGTGCAGAGACGTGGACCTTAACTAAAAGAGACATACAAAGGCTGCAGACAACTCAAAGAAGCATGGAGAGGTGCATGCTTGGTGTAACCAGGAGAGATAAGAAGAGGAACTCGTGGATCCGAAAAATGACAAGAGTGGAAGACATCATGATCAGAGTTAAATCCCTGAAATGGCAATGGGCTGGACATACTGCCAGAAGGACAGATCATCGATGGACAGCCGAAATTTTAGATTGGATTCCAAGGGACAGGAAAAGACCCAGAAAAAGACCACATGGGAGATGGGTGGATGAAATTCGAAAGTATGCAGGGGTGACATGGAGGAGACTGGCACAAGACAGACCGTTGTGGAGGAAACTTGGGGAGACCTTCGTCCAGCAGTGGATTGATAATGGTTGACAATGATGATGATGATGATTAACGGAGTACAATATGCAGATTTACGAAACCTGAAACGAAGTGTTTACTGCAGATCCTATCCTACGACCTGGGCGACCTTCTGATTTACGGCTATCTTCTATACATAATGTGGCGTTTTTCTGCCGTTAAAAAGCGATAAAAGGAAATTCCATTACGGTACTCGTACTTCGATAAGCACCCATACGTTACAGAACTTCTAACCATTTCTAAAACTTCAAACAATCGAGTGACAGAGGGTCCAGAAATCGCTTCCCCATGTTAATCCTATGGGAACCTTAGCAGCCGACCTTTCTCTTAACTACCCGGAAGTAACCGTGTCGTCAAAAATGGCGTGGGTGAAGAGGCTCTATTTAGTGTGGAAGACATATTCTTCTCATAATACGTGAAAAATACGTCATGATAATTAACCCAGCAATCAGACATCTCTGCATTGACTGTATTTTTACTGTTCTCACAGAATATCAATCACTCAGAAAACTTGAAACTTGTGTGCAACGGTTAGGATGCTCGAACTGTAATTGGGAGATGCAGGTCCAATTCCGGTTCCAGGGCGAGGAAATTTTTAAGTTTTCTGAGTCATTGATATTACATGAGAACAGTAAAAACACAGTCAATTCAGAGATATCTGATTGCTGTGGTAATTACCATGACGTGTTTTCCACGTATTATGTGAAGAATATTTCTTCCACACTACATATCTACGTATTTTGCCGATTTCCGAAGAAAATAAGATCTTAGAATTAAATTTCACAGTTCTAATACACACAGAATACCAAATAAATAAATAACTTTACATAGCGTGGTACCTCCCGCCTCTCTAAAAATTTATAAACCCACTTCCCTTTTTAGAAACGTTGCTTTTATTTTCTCTTCACTACTAAAAATTCAACTCCAGGGTCAATAGAAATGGTATATATAACATACGAGGAAAAGGAAGGAATATAGTTTCTAAATTGTTTTACGTGGCATTTTTTTTACTTCATGGTATTATCGAGTTTGTGTGTATTTTCACTTTCGCGATTTTGTTTAACTGTGTACTTGAGTATCATGTATGCAATATGTATTGAGTCGAAATTTGACTTACCCAATGAAGAGCAAAATAAATGCATAATTTAACAAATCGGAAAAGGCGTAATTCATATCTCAGGCGATTTCACTCGTTCGGTACGACCAATATTTAAAAAAAAATCTAAAATAAAAAACGTAATCACTCAGTAAAGTTTTCACAGCATTTACGGACACGGTGAATATGCACTGGTATCTGAAACTAAAGGCCGGAAAGAAATAGCGGTCAAATACTCAAACCCGCTCAGTGAAGTGTTACGATGTTTTACGGGACACAGTGTATATGCACTGGTATCTGAAATTAAAGTCAAGAAAGAAATAGCGGTGAAATGCTCAAACCCGCTGAATGTAATGTTACGATGTTCACAGGACATATATGTAAGTGGAAACAAGATATCCTTGCCGCCCCGGTGGCGCAGTGGTCTAAACGATGGCCTCTGATCTTTCGTCCGAAAGGGGCCCGGATTCGAATCCCGGTGAGGCATGGATGTTGTGTTTGTCTAACGGCACTGGTTCTCTCCCTTCCCTGGAACCAGTGACCCCAAATTAGGAACGGGCGACTGCTTATAGCCCATTGAGTTGCTCACGGTGGTCGTTAAACCTCCAATCAAAAAAAAAAAAAAAAAAAACAAGATATCCTTGCCGGGTGTGAAATTTGCATATCATTGAGCAAAATGCTGTTCAGTATGAAAATTGAGTTGCATACTCAAAGCTAACGGCTATGACGTTTCTCGTTGACAGATCGCGTAAGTAGTGTTCCGGTGGCTGCTAATGTTTTCCTTGTGCCTCATTCACGTGAATCTGACGCTGTGTAATGTCGAACTATAGGACGACGAGAAAAAGGCCAGTCCCTGGCTCAGGTGAAAAGAGACTGGAATATCTACCGCACAGTGGGTTCACGTAGTAGCTCGTCAGCTCTATCCCAGAACCTCCCCGAGATACTCACCTGATCGCCCTAATTGAGGAATGGCATAATTTTTTCTGTGAAGTTCCTCCACAACCTGGTGATGTACTGTAAATGTGTATCATCGTTGTGAGATTTGTCAGCCCGTACGAGACTGACAACTCTCACAACGATGAGAGTTGTCAGCCTCGTACGGGCTGACAACTCTCTTATTAAGACGCTTTTAGGTAAATACAAATCTCACCTCGGTGCTATTTGCGGGTTTGACTTTGCATACGCAAAATAAGTGCATCTTTGTGTGTAATTATAAAATGTTTAATACCCTTATGATTGTGTCTCTTTTGATGTCAAACGTCTCTACCTGATGTTACGTGTTTTCCTTTTTATCCCCGCGAATGTCTTCCGGATTGTAATTTTGGAAACAGGTGTGCGAGTGGCGTCGGGTCAGTCCTCTTTCCGTAAATTGCTCGTTCGATAAATTTGTTTTCGATAAATTCGTTTTCGATTATTTCGTTTCGCTTTTGTCTTTCGGTAAACTGTTCGTTCGATAAATTTGTCTTCGATGAATTTATTTTTCGATGAATTCGTCTTTTTTGTGAAAGACTTCGTAGCAACTTCTTCGGTGATGCCAACATCCTGTGCTTCATCTCTTCGATTTTTTCTTCCGCTGTAGGAGGACGCCCGACACAGTATTGGTTCAAAATACTGCCCGTGGTTCCCAATTTCTTCGCTAACATAGCGATGTAATGTTTGTCGAGTGCTTTTCTTTCCCGATACTTCTCAAAGAATTCATGCTGTGTTACCTTGATAGACTTTGTCATCCAATAAGGTTTCACAATAAACACCCGCTCCGCAACGGTACACACAGCCATCCTGAACGACGTTCAACGGAGATTGCATCCGGAGAGAATTAGCGTGCACGGCATCTGGTGGGCTGACGTCACAATGAGACATCGCCTTATCAGGGAAATCACTCCCGCGCATTTCTCAAAGATCAAGGTCACTTGTAAACCAAACGTTGTGTTTCTATGTGGAGTGGCAAGAAAACAATAGTTGGTACTATGAGGGGAACAACCTAGTGGTACACCCTGTACTTGTATCACTATGTCATACGTAATAACATTACAAAATTAGGATGCATACATTACTCAAATAACTGTTCACTATTTGTTTTTACAATACATATGCAACCAGAATCAGAATATTCTATGAAAGAAAATACCTTATATTCTAATTTTTTCTTTAGCTGTTCTCACACTGAAACTTTTTCTGAGTCCCTAAGAGACTCAGGTGCACACATTACTGATAAAAGAACAAAAAAAAAAAAAAAAACACGATATGCATGATTTTAGAAATGTCTGAATATGCAAAGGCCGTTGCATAAAAACTAAGAGTAATTTTTTTTTGAGTTGGAAACAGTGCGAAGAAGAAAAATAACCACGCAGACGACTAACTGAATTAAGGAAGTAACAATGGCAACAGTTATTAGCTGTGGCAGACGATTCTGGTTTTGTTATTGCGTAGTTGTTTTAGTCTGCATTTCTCCATACACCTATGGAGGTGAGTGATTTGAGAGTTAAAAAGTAAAATGTGTTGAGCGATAAAATTTTGCTATCGTTTGGGTAAAACGGCTCCAGTAACAGTTGATTTAACGAAAAAAACTTACAAAGATAATTGTTTCGGTGAGTCATCGATTCTTATATCGCAACATTATTTCAAAAACGGGCGTTTTGGGGCAGAACTCGCCTCTAGGCCTGGTCGACCTGAAAGTGTTGTTACGGAGCGTATTGTTAACACTGTTTCAGCAATCCTATAAGAAGATCGACGAATGACGTGAGAAGACATAGCGGTGTCAGTTAATATTTCAAAGACGTCGACATTTCACAATCTACGCGACAAATAACTGTTGCATTGTACGTGTTGCAGATGGGTACCTCATCACCTGACGAGAAAACAAATGTTAGCCAGAGTTCAGATGTGTCATGAGTGGAAACAAATTATTGCAAAGAATCCAAACATTTTAAACACAGTAATACCTGCCGATGAAACATGGGTCCACTATTTCGACCCCTCACGAAGCTCGCAAAGAGTGTCCGGAAACACACAGGCTCGCTTCCTCCAAAAATAAAAAAAGTCCGCCCAACCAAATCAGCTGGGAAGGTGATGATGATAATTTTCTTTTATCATAAAGGTGTAGTCTACTAGCATGCCGATCCTCCACAAATTACTGCCAATGCTCAGAATTACATTTCAGTCTTGAAGCGTCTGCGACGACACATATCGATTAAGTGACCGGAACTGGTGGGCAAATGGACCCTACACCATGATAACGCCTTCCTATACATGTGGCTGCTTGTGTTCAACAGTTTCTTACGAAATGCAGTACTGAAATCATGCCTCAGCCTGCCTACAGTCCTGATCTCACCCCGTGAGATTTCTGGTTGTTTCCAGCCATGAAGGAGAAGTTCCGTGGCGCAACATTCAACTCAGATGCTGACGTTATTCAAGCTGTGCAGGAGTCGCTAAAACAGCTTCTACAAAATGCCTTCGCCACCTGCTTTGAAAAGGGGACTGAACGATGGGACCGTTGCATATCTCCCGAAAGAAGATATTTTGAGAGAAAATAACATATATTTTGCTGTACCTATATTTCTTCATTTTGTGTGATTTTACTCTCAGTTTTTATGGAACGGCCGTTGTAATTGCGTGTAGTTAAAAATTGGACTCTTCATACACCTTACTTTTTAGCCTATACAGTAGCGAACAAAAGTATTTGGCGAAACACTTTTTCGACCATAATATTTTTTCTGCTGGACCAAATTGGGTCATTTTGGGATATGATATGTGTTATTCAGTGGTAAACATGACCCATATGCAGATAGGTCGGAAACCTTAACACAGATCAGGTACCGAGCTTAATCGCAAAGATCATACAAATTGACCAACAAAGTAGGTGTGTATCACATTCATTTAATGCAACGACAGCAGAAAACAAGTACAAGAAAACGACAAAACAATAACTAATACATAGTGGGATAACCACGAGACTTTATAACAGCTGCACAACGGGCCGGCATTGAGTCCACTAGCTTCTCGACGGTGACCTGCGGAATTCGCGCCCATTCTGCAGACAGCTGGTCGAACTCCTGGACCCTATTCCGGCAGGTTTTTTTCGCTCATCGTCTCTCCAGCTTCTTACACATGTGCTCAATGGGTTGAGATCTGGAGATTGGGTTGGCCAGTCTAGAAGTGTGACTTGTTGCTGCTGGAAGGCTGCCTTCGCTACTCTGGAGGTGTGCTTCGGGTCGTTGTTTTGCTTCATGATCCATCCGGGTGGCATGTTCTGGTTTCCCCATTGGAAGATATTGTTGATGAGCATGTTCGTGTAGCTCTGGCCGGTCATTATTCCGTCAATCTTGATGATGGGGCACATTCCATTGAGAGAGAAGGCGCCGTAAACCATGAGCGATCCTCCTCCGTGCTTGACAGTCAGCTGAATGAACTGGGGTTGAATCTCTGGCCACACGGACGTCGTACGTATCGGATGCCATCACTTCCGAACAAGTTGAACTTGCTCTCGTCGGTGAAAAGCACCTTACTCCAGTCCGCTGCGGTCCAGTGTCGATGACGGCGCGCGAACGCGACTCTGGCTCGTCGATTCTTGACTGCGATGAGTGGTTTCTTGGCGGGGCGTCTTCCATTTAATCCACCAGCAATGAGACGATGGGAGATGGTCATTCGGCTGACGTTGAGGTCGTCGCTGTCGCGGAATTCGGTGGCGATGTCCACAGCAGTCAAGGTGGGATCAGCACGAGATCGACGGAGGATGCGTCTATCCAGACGCAACGTAGTGGAACGAGGCCTACCACATCACGGACTGTTCTCGACGGTCCCAGTCTTCATATAACGTTGCAGGATAGCTGAAATTGACTGGTGTCGGATTTTCAGAGCCCTCGCAATGTCGGTGACGCGCATTCCGGATTCCATCACGTTCATGGGCGCCTGGCGAGCTTAAACAGGGATCTCCGCCTTTTTACCCATTTCTGAAATATTGAGATTGACTTTTTTATCACACGACACATCAGAAAACCCACAAAAATCACAAGAAAAACATTAATACATACAGCACACAAATGGGTAATAATTGGCGACTCTTGAATATGGCCCATTTCGAACGACAAATTCTCTCTGAGCGAAATACAAACTACGCAGCATTGTAACCCACGAATCAACACATATCATATTTCAAAATGACCAGATTTGGTCCAACAGGAAAAAAATTTTGGTCGAAAAAGTGTTTCGCCAAATACTTTTGTTCGCTACTGTAGATCAGGTGACCACATATCGGAATACTGATTTGGGACAAAACAGCGGGCTGTGCCGAAATCGGAATACCATTCTGGGACACATACGTATTCAGACTAAATACGTAAAACTTTTTGTCACCAAATTGTCTTCCTTATGTAAGTGTGGTATTACATTTGAAAATTCGCATCATAAAAAGACATGTCTTGTGGAAGGCTGAAGTAGAAAAGCAGAGATGTGATGGAGAGAACATACTCAACAAAAGTGAAATATTTTACTATTTTTTAGATAAAAAAAATAGCAACGATAATTTAGAAATGCCGCGAAAACTCTGGGAAAATTACTATTAGAACTGACGAAAGTTGAAGAAACAGCTAGAGGAGAACGAGAGGAATCCGAAAAGGCCCGCTGAGTCATCAACCGAAAGGTCACGGGAATGTAGGGAACGTCAAAACTCCGCACGTTAAGATGCGTTTCACTCGAGTTCGACTCTAGAGCCACAACCTTCCACTTCAACTGCACAAATTGAGCCTGAACAGCAAGAACAGGTGCAGATTGATGTCATCGATGCAAATTTTTAAATTTTCACAACAAGCATGGAGCATCAATGTGTATCGCCAGTAGTAGTATAGGAAATGGGGGTTCTGAAACAGTGGAGGAGCCAATGTTATCCTATGGCTCCTCCACCTTCCCAGGTGGAGTAGCGGTGGAGGAGGCGGACGCTTGGGTGGTGGAGGAGGCAGTCGATCGGTGGTGGAGGAGGAGGATGTGATGGTTACAATTTGGAAAACGCGGCTGGTTGGGTGTATGTGAAGAACGTGTTTTTTTTGTTTGTTTTTTTCCCCACACTTGATTTGTTGTCTTAATACAACATAGCTTGCCGAGAGCTCTGGTTTCATAAGTAATGTGTTATTCCCCTCTATATATCTTTAAATTTTGGGTTTATAATTATGGTTATTATGACGTAACTATTGTAGCGTTTAAAGAACATATATATTGTACATTTCACACATTTGAATGGTATTCGCAGGTCTGGAAAGATGAACATTTCATTCAGTGTGAAAAGTGTTGAAATGAAAAGTTGATGTAAAGAACTACAGCTGATATTTTTATTCCTAACTTGTGTATTTACAACACTGCTTTCATCCACTGCTTTCGGCGATGAAAGCAGTGATTTGTCAGGCGAAAAGCTACATCTGGTCATCAGCAGGAAACTGTGTTATTTACAGCTGAGGCCCACTCAGTTAAGAGCGCCCCTGTGTAGCCGCCCATTTTTCCTTTTCGGCCTCTACTCCTGAAAGGATGTTAAGTTTCAATATTTTTCAATGTTTAGTTTGATAATTAATTTTAGGAATGTAACGGAAAAAAAAATCAAGATTTTTACCTATATGCAATGAAACCGTAACTCACCAAATTCCAAGTGAAATTTCATCTGGGTTTAGTCTCACATCCGAACCCATCATTTGCATTTTTTTCGGGTTTAAGAGCAATTATGTCTCCTTAACAGCAAGTGTGTCAACCTCATCTCTCACACAAACTTCAGGGTTACAGATAATTATACCATTCTAGAATCTCCCGCGCTAACACCGATTTATGCAAATTTTTAAGGTTACAATTCTACTTTCATCCAACATAAAGGTAAAAATCTTCTCATAGCTCTTATTATCGAGCGATTTTTCTTCATTCTTTAATTATAGAATAATGGGAAATTATACTTAACACCCTTTTTTTTTTTTTTTTTTTTTTAAATATTTTTAGGAATTTTATAATGCCCATAAGCTAGAGTATCCATTCCATTTGAAAGAATATATCTTTTATCGTCAGCAGGACATAAACTCCGCTTTCTTATTTTCATGGTATAGAGTTTATGCTTTTTACTTTGAATTTGCTGCATTGTGGTATAGAATATTTTTTTCTGAAAGAGGGATGTTTTATATAACTCATGTCGTAGATTTTTTTTAATTGCGGCTTTAACAACACCTTTTGCAGTTAATTTTTCTCCACATTCACTGTCTATACTATACATTTTCGATCGTAGTCCTATAAATTCTTTTATCACTCTTCCATTCAGCTCATCTTTCATTTTTCCAATCACTTTTCTATTTACCTGACTATGTAGAAAGTGATTGGTTGGATACTCAGAAGTATCAAATTTTTCAGTCTTCTAGCATATCTGCATAGACATCATCAGTACATATCTCGTAAGTCAGTGAGTCTGTGTCCGTAAACAAAAGTGTAACACACTTATCATCATATTTCTGTTTTACATAAGTGTAATGAAAATTATACATTAATGTTTTACTAATATCCAAAATCGCAAATCCAGCATAGATAGGTCTATTTAAATACAAATTCACACGTTTCATATTAACAGCAACTAAACCATCACTAAATCTGGTAAACGAATCAAAAGCTGGTGATGCTATTAACTTTAGCATTTGTTTCTCTGTCTGCACTAACTTTAAGTTTACACGTTTTCTGATATTTTCAATAGTTTTACCGAAAACGGCATTATTTAAAAGTTTAAAAATCCTTTTCAAAAGCGGTTTTCGCCTGTGCTCGTTTTGCTGTATTAAAATGTATGTATTCTCTTAACCAAGGACTTTGTGTGAATGATAGAACTTTGTGAACTTTTTCCCAGCTTCATCCCTAATTCTAAATAAAGTTTCAGATTCCTGTAGTGCAAAATATAATTATTCTTGTTGTGTAAAGTAGTCAGCAGTTTTTCATTTTTACTGTAGGAAATGAGGTTAAGATCTTCCATTAGCTGCTTCGAATAACTGGAGAGCATATCGTGTGAAATATTCATTTTTTCTGGTGCTAATGGATAATCACTGTGCGTGTCATGAAGCTCTGCAGGATAAGAGAGATCTACCTCTAAAATGTATCCTACATCGCTTTCATCAGATACCTGGGAAATATTGAGATTTTGCACTTCTTCATCTGTTAACCACCGGAAGTCCTTCATTGGTAAAAATTGGCTAAGTCCATAACCATATAAATTATTAATGTCGAAGTACATTATGTATTTAGAGGGTTCAGACGGGTTATATTCTTCAAGATATTTATTATTGGATCTAGCATATCTATTGCTGATCATCGATACACCACCCCTGATACCTTTTTCAATGAAAAGATGCATGTCAATGTCTGTTAAAAGCTCAAGCTCAACACCTGTCATTTTCAAACAAGCTTGAAACGCCATCCCAGGGGCACTGTACGTATGCAAACAGTCAATTCCATAATAAGAAAGGGTTAGCACCCTAAAATTCTCGAAGACGTCTGCTAACAGTAAAACATCTGTTAGCATATATAAATCATGGTACTCTCCAAGATTTCTAATTTGAAAGTGCTCCCATACATTTTCTGCGTGTGCGTAATCTTCATCACATATGTTTTCCTCTGTCAGGGTGTTATAGAAATAACACTTATCGGGGAGACGAATATCTTCAAATTTTTTCCCCATCCATGTGATCATAGGGATAAACTCCCTTTCGCAATAGAAGTTCTACCTGAGTACTAGAAAAGTTTTGGTTTAAATTCTTAAAACTATCTTTTCCCTCTTGAGCTAAATTTTTGACTAGTTTCTCCAAAGAGGTGTTTAAAAATTTCAAAGAATCCATAAAGTGTAGATTACCCAGTGAGAAAGAAATATATTGCTCCGTGTTGGATGGAATACACCCAATGGTTTTATCCTTTATTTTTCCTATTTCTTGCATGATTGAGTGGGAATCATAACCTTGAAGATTATGAAAAATTACTGGGATTTTGGATGAGTAACGAAAATTTAAATTACAGCTGTTATGTGCAGCCCCTCGATATTTGGAAGTTAAATGACAGTGATCTCGCACTTTATCACCATTCAGTGGTTTCTCACAAATATGACACAAAACTGATTCTTGGAAAGAAATTTCATCCTCTTCAGTCATATCTATAGGTTTATTGATTTTTAGAAGAACACCGATCTTTTCCTCTTCAACAAATAAAGATTTTAGAAAATGATCCACAACGTTTTTTCCACGGTATACAACAGGTTTAGTAATGCATTCCCCATCATTACCAATAACAGCATAGCAGTATCCTGACGGGGTATGTTTTGCAGTCTTTTCCGTGAGTTTGTTACCCACTGGTAGTTTCTGAACAAAACATTCGAAGTCTGCATAAATGACAAAAGGAATTCTCAATTGAAAAAAATAGTTTTTGAATTTTAACAATTTTTCATTCTCTTTTGGAAGTCTAACTTTTTGTGCACCGTGAATGCTACATAAAGTCTTATGTTCTTCACACAAGAGACTGTCGAGTAAACCCATGGAGACAATACGGGCAGAAATGTTTTCGTTCTTTGTGCTTTGTTATGGAATATAAAAGTCTGTTTAAATCTCTTATGAGACAGTAATGAGTTTTATCACCATCTGTGATATACAGGAGGTCTACATGTCGTGTAAACTTCTCTTTGGTAATACGTAATGGGAAAATTTCATTTTCATAACCAAAAACATTTATTGAAATAGAATTTAACTTTTCAAATTTTCCTATTTGTTCAATTTGCATGGGAAAATTTATACCCTCACACTCTAACTCATTTTCGTAGGGTGTATATTTAGTAACCCGATTTGGATTCTGCTCTTCAGGGTGAATTGATGCTAACACAGACCAAAGAAAACATTTCTTATCATCATTTTTTATGTTTACTATTGCATGCTTTAATTCTAACTTCACAGGCAGCGGAATATAACTTGATCCTCTGAGAGGGAGATATTTACCTATTTTAATTTCTAAAAACTGTATACAATCAAGAACCCATCCGCTTCCATCTCTTTGAAAATTTTCTGAGGAATCAATTATTTTTGCAAAAGAACTTGAGATAGCATCATCAATATCTTGATTCGAAAGAGAAATGTTACATTTACTCCGAAAACAAGGTATAGTTTCCTGTTCTTCATCATCGCTATTAATACGAGTATATCTCACACGAATGGAGATATACCATTTAATTCCCTTAACTTCATTAAGTTTCTTTCTTAAAATTCGTTCTAACTGAGACCGATGAGTATTTAAAAATATATTAATATCTCGGTTTTCAGGACTATTTCCATTCAGCGTGTGTGTCTCAACAGCTCCGTTTAATGCAGTGTTAAAACCACAAGGTTCATCATCATCATCATCATCAACAGCAGCAGCAGCAGTAGCAGTATCATTATCATTACGATTACTATATGATTCGTTAGCGTTCTCTGAACAACATGTAGTACTTCGGTTCATTGTGTTACGATATCCCGAACCTCCAGATGCAGTAACCGTAGAACTAGCAGATGGTAACCGCTCTGTCTGTTTCTTTTTAATGTGCTGATATCTTGAACATCCAGCGACAGCAGCAATAGAATCAGCAGAAGGTTGATGTTCTGTCTTTTGTTTTTTAACACACCGATATCCAGAACTACCAGGGTGTGTGACGACTGAATCAGCATCGGGATGAGAACGCTTTTTATGCAGATTCAAGTGCTTTTGCAGAACATCCTTACGGGAGAAACTCCGATTACATACTTGACACTGATACAATGACGTATTATGGGAAGACTTGTGCCGTTCTAAATTATCATGGCGGTTGAAAGTTCCTCCACACTCTTCACAGGTAAAATTTTCGTTATTAACTGAATGATTGATCTTACGATGACGTAAAAGATTTTTCATGTGGGTGAAAGTCTTTCCACAGTTTTCACATGTACAATTCCGCAGAGGATGTAGGTTTTCTACAGAAGTTGAGGGTCCGTCCGGGATGAAACTATCCGAAATATCATCTGGACCGGGCAGTCCACCGGTGGCTTCAAAAAATTCCAACTGACCCAATAAAATTTGCTCGGTAATTTCGTCACCAAACCAATTGAACATCTAGAAAGAAAAAGAAATGTGACCCCTATTAAGTTTTTGTAAAATGAATATCGCTGAAAATTCACTGCAAAAGAAAACTACTATTCAGTTATTCCATTTAACCTGATTTTCACTATGAAAAAAAAATGTGAGGTTCTCCCATTCTGCTAGTTTCAAAACTATTGTCTTTACGAAAACGAAATTAAGCATTACAGAAGGTGATTCCTGTCACTGAAAAAACGTTTAGAGAAATATCTTTACCTCATCATCCATATCAACGGTGGTGATGGCGCTGTCGCTTTTCTATTTGCAAGATCCTGGAGATGAAATTCGCAGTTTTCGCAGCAATAAGGATGAGGAATATGAGAAGTTTTTCAATAATATAACACTTATTTCTCAAATTAACTCCTCCTATCTGAATCATCTACGAATGAAAACTTCGACACGGGAGGGGGTCTACCCTCACCCCCACCACCCACCCCATCCCAACCTGAATATCTGGTGTCGAGGAGGAGAACATAAAAGAAATATTCACCATCGTAGTGGTGGGAATGGAATTTACGGGAATGCTTGTTATTCTCAGTAGCTATAAATGCTTATAACTATGTATCCTATACGAAGCAGCGCACACACACACACACACACACACACACACACACACACACACAGAGAAAAGTTTCATTGCTTAGACAAGTGTGCATCTGCTTCTCTATCGTAAATTTTTATTAGTTTCATCCGTTGTGAATTCTTATATTGAGTTGATTCGTAACAATGGTTACATCACACAAAAGGCTCTTTCGAAATACAGCCCACAGGTGGTGAGAAACGTCTTCTCGTTTAAAGTTACATTTCTCAGTATGTAGAAGAATTTATAAAACTTCAGCAAACTAGAACAATAATAGGTTTCACCCTTACGATCATAAAATATCTCACAAAGGTATGGATTCTCCCCAATCGTCGTAAAATTTCACTGGGTCATACAGGTAAAGGAGTCACAATAACAGTCTCGTCACAACAAGTACAATGCCAATGACCTGAACCGACGTGGTTGTACTCACCTGGTAAGATTTTACCAACAGAAGAAGGAGAGAGGGTATCCATTGTGCCATGCAGCCGCTAGTCAATCCTTCTTAGAGTGTGAATAATGAAATTCACACATTCTCCCCCGCTTTCACTCAACTATAAAAGTAAAAGATGTCTGCTGTAGTCCGACCGGCGTCTGTGAAGATATTTATAAAACTCCCACAGAATCAATAGCAATTGTAAAATATTTTCACATTATAGCTGAAGACATTTAAAAGTTTCCCAGGATCATAACAAAAGAACACATATATTTCCAGTCTTTACATAGGGAAATATGACGTTTCTTAACGTTCTTGGAGTAGATATTATCGCTCTCAAACATTTGGTGAAGGTGTTGGATCGTAAAGCTAAGTGCTTAAGAAATTCGAGGTTGTAAATTTTCTCACAAATAAAGCTATTTATGTCGGTGGAAAAGAACTAGATGCAGGGACATTATGTGAATAATCCAGTGAGCAGACTCTGACGTAATAGGAGGGGCGTTTCTTCTCCGGCTTCTCAATACGAGGGAGCACCTCTGATTTCGAAGGCATTCTATCGCTGCTTTGCCTGGTGGAAGGATCTTAGAATTCACCTTATCGTATTGCTCTTTAGAACTTAGATTGGGAAGATGAAGCGTATGGCTACTACATCTTTTAACACTGTTAGCAAGAAGATGTTTTCAACTACATCGATTAGGGATGATGATGATGATGATCTACCTCCAACACAGCCTACTATCAACCCGACTAATAGCGATCTGAAGATAATTAAAACTTCTGCATCGTCTGATGAAATTTTTGAAGATTGTTTACCGGATCATCATTTTTCGCTGGGTGGTGGAAAATTCATCGTTGTCAGCGAATATACAGGCAAACTACGAATTCACCTAAGAAATTATCACTTCAACGGATTAGGCTATCTACCGACAAAAAATGGCATTACTTTCACCGCATCTTCATTCCATTCGCTCAAGCGAGGTATTTTTTTAATTAATGGATGTGAGCACACGCAAACCTTTGGAAGAGAGTTATTCATTGCATGTAAGCCGAATTCAAGAGGAGGAAGAGGTGGAGGATATGTTATTAACTTCCAAAAGCTATACTCGGATAGTGATGGATTCTTCTACTTTGCCCCTGGTGGTGGCGTAACACTCACCAAAATTGAGTTCGAAGAACTTCAACTGATATGTGACGACATCTGGAACTCGATAAAAGATCTGATTTTCGGGAATGTGTTTAAAGCTCTGGTTAAAGAAAGTAGACTCCCCGAGTCTGATTGCGTGAATTTAAAAGAACTTGATACATGCCGCATCTTGCGAGATGTAGTCACAGAGGTGTTGGAATCGCACATCGGGAAAATCTTCCCATGTAGTGAATGTAGAAAGCCTCTAGAACAACAACTACCTAATCAAGAAGCACACGAGTGCATCACCACAACTGATGAAGACAAGTGGGTGTTCTATAATACGGAGGCTATTTCACTTTTAGAATCACGACTGCTCGCCAGAGCATTTACTAAAAAGGCGAATCAGCTAAAACACTTTATACCGGACGCATTTCTGGAGTCCCTTAAAGGAAAGGATGTATTAGATGATGTCTGTGCACACTATGTAAATAGATGGTAAAAAAAAAAATATATCAAAATTGGGGTTGGGTGTGGGTGGGGTGTTTGGTCTGAAGCTTATGACCGAAACCGTAAAGAATCACATTTTCAAGGTCTTCTAAATTCTCAATGTTTAGAAGTCGGTCAGCCAGATATCTCTCTTTGGAGTATCCGGTGCTTCATTGATAACTTGATGTGATTCAAAGTGAGTATAGAAGAACACACACACACACACACATACACACGATGCTTAAAAAGTAACCTTGACAAAAACCTAACTCCAAAATATCGACCCTACACTTGTCAGAATCAATTTTTCCGTTTTCACAAAATGTTTAGACAAAATATCATACTTACATCATATGTATTTTCTAATGTTATTCTATGACATTTTCAGCAAACCACAGTCATCACAAACACGAGTTTCAACCGTAGAGTAAATTTACTTTCCAAAACCCACCTTAACAAAATATTCTACTCCAATATTGACTATATGAATTTTTTATGCTTCAAAATCTTACCTTAATACTACCCATAAGTTATTGATTTAAGTAAAATTTTCATGATATAAATTACAGTTCTAGCCTAGTGTTAAAATGATTATGCCAGGAGTAGGTGTGAAAATTATCGTTAGTATTTTCATGACAGTCAAATTACATATTTTTAGCAAAACACATGCAAATAAAACAAGCAAATAATGAGACCGAATTCATATTATATACAGAGAGAAAATATGTAATTCTTTAATAAGGAACCCACCGCGGTGAAGTGCTTTTACCGGATTGCGATGGTTTTTCTGTTACAAACATTTTCTTATTTTTCCGATATCTTAAAGGTAAATTAACTTCGTTTACAGCGTTTGCAAACACATTCATTGCAGGGATATCAGAAACACTTTGAGGATTTAACATGTGATCTACCAAATCAACAATGTTTGAATTTTTAAACGTTTTACCGCGGTATATGAATTCAGCTTGTGGTGTCCAAGATATAATGTTCGAATTTTCTTTAAAAACTTTCAAAACATTCTGGGCAGAACGCTTCCGAATTTTTTGGAACCGTTAACACTAGTAAATCTTCTACAAAATCACGCTTCACAGTTTTCTGTGTTTCATCAACTTCTGTTTCTTCAACTTCATCCTTAGACTGTTTTTCCTTTCCGCTCGTTCGGCTTTCGTGTTCAAACTCGGGGTCTTTCGCCATTGAGTTCAGGAGAGGCATCTGAAGTCGTTTGTTTAACACTTGATTATACAGCATTACTTTTACATAATCAGGTTGTGTACTAAACAAAATTTTTTTCATTTCCTCATCAAGTTTGGATAAAAAATTCTCAGTTGGAATGTGACGCAGCATTCGTTCTTCAGGAACTAAAACAACCTTGCGTGTATATTCCATGGTTATTTTGAAAGGATTGACGTTAGTAAAGTTAGTGCAGCCGGTACTAATATATTTAAAAACCCTCCACGTTGTACAATGAGTTTTCTCTTTAAATATAATGGCGTCTTTTTTCGTACCAAAACCCGTAACGTGTGTCTATGACGGTGTAGTTTGTCTTTTTTGATTTGGAGAGAGTGGTATATTTCCTTTTAATACATTCAAACAACACTCGCAAATGCAGCGTAGATTTCGATTCGAACATTTCATTAGCAGTTCCCTTAACACTTTCTTAGGACAAACTTGAATTACGTGAAGAAACTGGAGTTCTTCTTTCGTCATCGTCATTGTGGATACTAATAAATTAGTTAGGTTTGGGTGTACTTTTAACTGCTTTCATCGTGGTAAATAAGCATATTGGGTTTCTCCTGGAAGGATATTGGTTCGTAAACGAATTTCCTCAGGTGTATCACTTCGAAGATCAACTAGTAGATAAGAAAATGCGGGTTTGGTAGCATCTAAAAATGCTTCTTGAAAAAATTTTACTTTAGAAGGATACAACTGCCTTCCTAAATGAGTAATCTGGGCAATATCTCTTCGAGATTTAAACAAAAGCAAATAGTGTGCATTCAGTGAAATTTCTCTCATTTCTTTACCTTTATGAAATATATTTTGCGCGATAAAAACAACTGAAGTATTATAATGATGACTCCCCCTAGTGAATAAATGGGCTAATTTGTTATCATGAGCGCATTCAAACATAATATCATCGAAAATAAACAAAGTCTTGTCTTTGATATGTTCTTGAAAACTACTAGGGATTCCTTCAACAAATGTGACATTAGAAATTTCATCATATAGAGGTTGATAAACACCGTAGAACCATACCACGTGTGTTGGAGTAGGTTTAATGATTTCGTGAATATGAGTCAAGAGTTTGAAGACAAACTGCGTTTTTCCGCATCCGGTCGGACCACTGATGACTGCCGTAAATGGATGGTGTAATACTGGTGCTTCCATAATTCCAACTAAGCAAGTGAAGGAAGTATAACACAATTTAAGGACAGACATAGAAAAGAGAATTTAAAGAAATAATTTTTATTTAAATTTTACCACTACTCCAAATTTCTTTTTGACAAAATTGTAGACACGTTTGTCATTTGACATGCTTTTGAAATTGAATGATCTTAAAATAGATTTAAGACTTCTTTCACGACATCTAGAATACAAATAAAAAACACAGAATTGTCCACATACAGTAGTAAAAGGGTTCTGAAGAGATATATCGTTATAGTTTACATAACCGAATTTGGAAGTGAACCTCGCAATATGTCCACCAAAATACGCAGGTGAATGTCCGTAGGAATCAAAAAATTCTAATCTTACAGGACTTTGTATATACATAGCTATCCAATGTTTTCCAGGTTTGTTGTGAGGATCTGTATTCACCACAATACAGGCAGGGTATTTTAAAATTGTTTTAGGAAGTCTATCGCACGGAAACACGTCGATAAAAACATGACGAGTTACTGGATCTTTTCTAAGTATGTTGCGAATTTGAATGTTATCCATGTCTTTTTTTTCCCCCATCTAGTTGGAAAAGTCACAGAGAACACTTCTAGACTTCGTAATTTCTATAATATTCTGAAATTCAGCATAGATTAGTACACTCACCGATGCAGATAAAGCAGTATTGAATTTTATTTCCACTCTTAAATTCCCTTGACGAATTAAATTCATGTGACCTCCATCGCACAAGTCAGGAGACAGATCGAAAGCATACATCGTATAACCTTTTCCATACTCTTCTCTTGAAATATCAATTCCTCTGTCTTGGTTCAGTTTTTCGGTTCCCTGGAATAAACTGTGATAGGATCGAATAGTGTTTTCAGAAGAAAAATCCGGTTCAAAAGGTTTATGAGGTACTGGTTGGCCGTCAACATACACACCCATAAAGTTGACATCATAATGTTTAAATTCGAATGGGTTGGTCTTATATGTACCGTTGAAAGCTTCATTATCGACGCATGTGATAATTACTCTTTTAGGCATTTGACCTAGGAATACATTATCCTGTACAAAGGACATGCTCCCTTGAGAAATGGAATACACTTTGCACAAAATACGATCAACTGGGTATTTTGCAGAAGCCTTTTCCAGAGCCTTAGCATGACCGATTAAAATTCGGGGTTGACTTGAACTTTTCTCACAAAGATTGAAGCATGTTCTATACGCACTTTATAATCAGGAGTGGCAGATGAAGAGATGAGACAAAATTCGGGTTTACTTCGAATAAGTTTGATTTTCAAATCCATCAAATTCAACATTAACCTGTTTTGGTAAAAAACATCACAGTGTAGATTTCCAATAATATCTAAAGTTTTACTATGTTTCACTAGTTCGTAACGTTGATTCAAACCTTTGTTAGTTGTGACAATTGTTGGATTTGTTTCATGTAAATTACCTGCCGTATCTTTGTAAAAACATTCGGAAGATAAGATAGTTTTCTTTGCCTCTGCTCCGTAA
>JAYWMT010000310.1:0-260673 GCA_039090855.1 Macrothele yani
ATAAATACTACACCACAGAGTCGATGCAAGCAGCACTCAAGCCATTTACTTCATATTTAATATGAAAGCAAACCTATGAGTAAAGGCGAAAACTATCTACGATGGACGCAAAAGAGAATTAGTTGGTTCTGCTCTAGATCGAACTGAGGACCTTCTGTGTGTAAAGTACGTGATAACCATTACACCACAGAGCCCACAACAAGAAGCCCTCGTTTACTTCATATTTATTATGAACCTAAAAAACCTAAGAGTGAAGAATAAAAATCATTCATTATAATGCAAAAAAAAAACGTTATTCTGTTTAGGACTGAACTGAAGACCGTCTGCGTGTAAATCAGATGATGTTAACCACTACACCACAGATGCCTACTACAAGCAGCCCTTGCTTTACTTGTGTATTTAATATGAACCCAAACCTTGTTTACACGCGAAAACTATTCACGCATGGACGCAAAAGAGAATCTGTTGGTTCTGCTCAGGATCGAACTGATGACCTTCTATGTGGAACAGACGTAATGCACAACTACTGGTATGCCCAGCAAAGCCCATTGACAGAGCAGCCCTCGTTTACCTCATATTTAATATGAACCCAAACCTAAGAGTGTGCTACAAAACTATTCATGGCAAAAGGGAATTAGTTGGTTCCGGTTTCAGGACCTTCTGCGTGTATGACGTGATAACCACTACACCATGAAGATGTACGATAAGCAGCCCTCGTTTACTTCATAGAATACGAAACCTCAAACCTAAGAGTGCAGGCGAAAATTATTCACGATGGACGCAACGAGAATTAGTTGGTTCTGCTCAGGATCGAATCCGAGGACCTTCTGCGTGTAAAGCAGACGTGATAACCACTACACCACAGAGCCCACGGCAAGAAGCCCTCGTTTACTTCAGGGCTTATTATGAAAAGCAAACCCCAAGAGTAAAGGCGAAAACGGCACCATGGACGTAAAGAGAATTAAGGTTCTGCTCAGGATCGAATCCATATCTTTCAAAAAATAAAGCAGATGTGATACCCATTATACCACAGAGCATACAACAATATTCCTCGTTTTACTTCATATTTAATATGAACCCGAAACCTAAGAGTGTAGGCGAAAACTGTTGCCGCAATGAATTGGTTGGTTCTTCTCAGGATCGAACTGAGGACCTTCTACGTGGGAAGCAGACGTGATAACCACTACAACACAGCGCATATTAAATAAAGCAGCCCTCGTTTACTTGGTGTATTTAATATGAACCTAAACCTAAGAGGGTATGAAAACGCGTTCACGAGGAATGAAAAAGAGAAATAGTTGGTTCTGCTTCAGGATCGAACTGAAGACCTTCTGCGTGTAAATCAGACGATATAATCACTACACCATGGTTCAAAGACAAGTAGCCTTGCTTCATTTCTGTATTTAATATGGAACCAATCCTGCAAGAGGGTGGCGAAAACCATTCACGAGGGACAAAAAAGAGAGATTCAAGTCAGTTCTGTTTGATCGAACTGATGACCTTCTGCGTGTAAATCAGACGTGCAGAACTCAGCCGCACCACAGCGCCCACGAGAAGTGCCCTCGTTTATTTCATATTTCGTATGAACCCAACCTTAGAGAGTGAAAGTAAAAACTATTCTACTTGTCGGACGCAAAAGAGAATTAGTTGGTTCTGCTCAGGATCGAACTGAGTGACCTTCTGCGTGTGAAGCAGACGCATAACCACTACACCACAGAGCCCACGACATGAAGCCTTGGCTTACTTCATATTTAATATGAACTTCCAAACCTAAGAGTGCAGGCGAGTAAACTATTTACGCAAAAGGGAATTAGTTGGTTCTGCTCAGGATCTTGAGGACCTTCATGCGTGGAAAGCAGACGTAATAACAACCACACCACAAAGCCCACGACAAGCAGTTCTCGTTTACTTCATATTTACTATGAACCCAAACTCAAGAGTGCAGTAAGGAAACTATTCACGATGGACGCAAAAGAGAATGCCAGTTGGTTCAATGTGGATCGAACTGAGGACCTTCTGCGTGTAAAACAGACGTGATAACCACTACACCACAGAGTTCACGACAAGCAGCCCTCAGCTTACTTCATATTTGTTGTAAAACTCAAAACTTAAGAGTGAAGGCGAAAACTATTCACGATGCATGCAAAAGAGAACCAGTTGGTTCTGCTCAGGATTGAACCATAGACCTTCTGCGGGTAAAGCAGACGTGATAACTACTACACCACAGAGCTTCACTGACAAGCTAGCCCTCGCCACTTTATATTTAGCTATGAACCCAAACCTAAGAGTGCAGGCGGAAATGATTCACGATGGACGCAAAGCGCAATTAAGCACCTGCGGTTTCAGGATCGAACTGAGGACCTTCCGCGTGTAAAGCAGACGTGATAACCACTACACTACAGAGCTTCCACAACAAGTTAATGTCGCAACTTGGTATTTGTTATGAAGCCAATCCGAAAGAAGGCAGGCGAAAACTATTCACGAGGGACGCAAAAGAGAAATTGGTTGGTTCTGCTTCAGGATCGTCCTGATGACCTTCTGCGTTTCAACCAGACGTGATAATCACTACACCACAGAACCCACGACAAGCAGCTCCCGTTTACTGGTCGACAGTTAATATGAACCCGTTCCTAAGATTGTGCAGTCGAAAATTATTCACGAGGGACGCAAAAGAGAATTAGTTGGTTCTGGTTTGTGATCGAACTGAGAACCTTCTGCGTGTAAAGCAGACGTGATAACTACTACATCCACAGAGCCCACGACAAGCAGCCTCCGCGTACTTCGTATTTAACCCAACCCAAACATAAGAGTGCAGGTGGAAGTTATTCACGAGGGACGCAAAAGAGAATTAGTTGATTCTGCTCTATCCAAATGATATCCTCTGCAGCACAGCAGATCGTGATAACCACTACACCACAGAGCCCACGACAAGCAGTTTCTCGTTTACTTCGTATTTAATATGAACCCAAACCTAAGATTGCACGCGCAGTAATCATTCAGCGATGGATCAAAGGATAACTAGCTGGTTCTGCTTCAGGATCGAATCCGAGGACCCTTATGCGTAAAAACAGACGTAATAACCACTACACCACATTTACGACAAGCAGCTCTCGTTTACTTTATATTTAATATGAACCCAAAATCAAGAGTGCAGGCGAAAACTATTTACGCAAAAGGGAATTAGTTGGTTCTGCTTCCAGGACCGAACTGAGGACCTTCTGCATGTAAAGCAGACGTGATAACCACTACACCACAGAGCCCATTGTTGTTCTCGGTTACTTCATATTTAATATGAACCCAAACCCAAGAGTGCAGGCGAAAATTATTCACGATGGATGCAAAGAGAATTAGTTTGTATTCTACTCAGGATCGAACTGGAGGACCTTCTGCGTGTAAAAGAAACATTTTATAACTAATTTCACCATAATTGTTGATGTTCGCTAGACAAGCAGTGGCTCGTTTATTTCATATTTAATATGAACTCAAACCTAGGAGTGCAGGTGAAAACTATTTACGCAAAAGGGAATTAGTTGGTTTCGCTTCAGGATCGAACTGAGGACCTTCTGCGTGTTAAGCAGGCACGTGGTAACCACTACACCACAGAGCCCACGACAAGCAGCTCCTCGTTTACTTCATATTTAATATGAACTCAAACCTAAGAGTGCAGTCGAAAATTATTCACGAGGGACGCAAAAGAGAATTGGTTGGGACTTGCTCTGATCGAACTGAGAACCTTCTGCGTGTAAAGCAGACGTGATAACTACTACATCACAGAGCCCACGACAAGTAGCCCTCGTTTCATTTCCATATTTAATATGAACCCAAACCTAAGAGTGCAGGCGAAAACCGACCACGATGGACGCAAAAGAGAATTAGTTGTCTCTGCTCAGGATCGAACCGAGTGGAAATTCCATGTGTAAAAACAGACGTGATAACCACTACATCTGCTTCTCCACGACAAGCAGCCCTTGTTTACTTATATATTTAATATGAACCCAAACCTAAGAGTGCAGGCGAAAACTATTCACGAGGGACGCAAAAAAACGTTGGTTCTGGGTTTCAGGACTGAACCATGACCTTCTGCGTGTAAATCTGTGATTGATGCCACGTACCACAGAGTTTGATGACAAGTTTTTTCCTCGTTTGTATCATATTTATTATGAACCCAAACCTAAGAGTGCAGAAGAAAACTATTCATGATGGACGCAAAGGAGAATCAGTTAGGTTCTGCTCAGGATCGAACTGAGGACCTTTCTGCGTGTAAAGCAGACGTAATAACCACTACACCACAAAGCTCCACGACAAGCAGCTCCTCGTTTACTTCATATTTAATATGAACCTAAACCTAAGAGTGCAGGCGAAAACTATTTACGCAAAAGGGAATTAGTTGGTTCTGCTCGGGATCGAACTATGTGACCTTCTGCGTGTAAAGCAGACGTGAGAGCACCACTACACCACAGAGCCCACGACAAGCAGCCCTTCGTTTACTTCATATTTAATATGAACCTAAACCCAAGAGTGCAGGCGGTACCATCTACGATGGACGCCAAGAGAATTAGTTGGTTCTGCTCAGGATCGAATCGGATGACCTTTCTAGCAAGTAAAGCAGACGTGAGCAACCACTACACCACAGAGCTCATGGCAAGCAGCACCTCGTTTACTTCATATTTAATATGAAAAAGCCCAAACCTAAGAGTGCAGGCGAAAATCATTCACGATGGACGCAAAAGAGAATTAGTTGCTCCTGGGTTTGCGATCAAACTGAGGACCTTCTGCGTGTAAAACAGACGTGATAACCACTACACCGCAGAGCCCACAACAAGAAGCTCCCCGTTTACTTCATATTTAATATGAACCCAAACCTAAGAGTGGCAATCGAAAATTATCTACGAGGGACGCAAAAGAGAAGTAGTTGTCTCCGTTTCCAGGGGATCGAACTGAGGAACCCTATGCGGGTAAAGCAGACGTGATAACTACTACATCACAGAGCCCACGACAAGCAGCCTCTGCTTACTCCGTATTTAATATTAACCCAAAACATAAGAGTGCAGGTGGAATCTATTCACGAGGGACGCAAAAGAGAAAGAGCATTCTTGCTCAGGATCGAACTGAGGACCTTCTTGCGTAAAAAGCAGACGTGATAACCACTACACCACAGAGCCCACGACAAGCAGCTCTCGTTTACTTCGTATTTAATATGAACCCAAAACTCCAAGAGTGCACGGCGAAAACTATTCACGATGGACGCAAAAGAGAAATTAGCTATTCTGCTCGTGATCGAACTGAGGACCTTCTGCGTGTAAAACAGACGTAATAACTAATACACCACAGAGCCCACGACAAGCAGCCCTCGTTTATTTATATATTTAATATGAACCCAAACCTAAGAGTGCAGGTTGAAAACTATTCACGATGGACGCAAAAGTGAATTAGTTGGTTCTGCTCAGGATCGAACTGAGGACCTTCTGCGTGTAAAGCAGACGTGATAACGACTACAACGACAGAGCCCACGACAAGAAGGCTCTCGTTGCCTTCATATTTAATATGAACCTAAATTTAAGAGTGCAGGCGAAAATTATTCACGATGGACGCAAAAGAGAATTAGTTGGTTCCGCTCAGGATCGAACTGAGGACCTTCTGCGGGTAAAGAAGACGTGATAAATACTACAATTCACAGAGCCCACGACAAGTGCTCCTCGTTTACTTCTGTATTTAATATGAAACTAATTCTAAGAGGGTAAAGTGAAAAAACTATTCACGAGGGACAAAAAAGAGAATTGGTTGGTTCTGCTCAGGATCGAATCAATGACCTTCTGCGTGTAAATCAGACGTGATAACCGCCACACCACAGCGCCCACGATTAAGCAATTTCGCTTATTTCATATTTAATATGAACCTAAACTTAAGAGTGCAGGCGAAAACTATTCACGATGGACGCAAAAGAGAATTAGTTATTCCGTTTCAGGATCGAACTGAGGACCCTTTCCAGGTAAAGCAGACGTGATAAACTACTACACCACAGAGCCCACGACAAGCTCGCTTCATTTACTTCATTTTTAATATGAACCCAAACCTAAGAGTGCAGGCGAAAACTATTTACGCAAAAGGGAATTAGTTGGTTCTGCTCAGGATCGAACTGAGGACCTTCTGCGTGTAAAACAGACGTAGCTAAACTAATACACCACAAAGCCCACGACAAGCAGCCCCTTGCTTACCTCATATTTAATATGAACCCAAACCTAAGAGTGCAGGCGAAAAACTATTCACGATGGACGCAAAAGAGAATTAGTTGGTTCAGCTCAGGATCGAACCGAGGACTTTCTGCGTGTAAAACAGACGTGATAACCACTACACCACAGAGCCTACGACAAGCAGCCCTCGTTTACTTCATATTTAATATAAACTCAAAACTTGGAAGAGTGCAGTGAAAAAACTATTCACGATGGACGCAAAAGTGAATTAGTTGGTTCTGCTTCAGGATCGAACTGAGGACCTTCATGCGTGTAAAGCAGACGTGATAACCACTACACCACAGAGCTCACGACAAGCAGCCCTCGTTTACTTCATATTTAATATGAACTCAAACCCAAGAGTGCAGGCGAAAATTATTCACGATGGATGGAAGAGAATTAGTTAATCTGCTCAGGATCGAACTGAGGACCTTCTGCGTGTGTGCCAGACGTGATAACTACTACACCACAGAGCCTACGTGGGCACTCGTTTACTTCATATTTAATAAGAAAGCCCAAACCTAAGAGTGCAGGCGAAAACTATTCACGCAAAAGAGAATTAGTTGGTTCTGTTTCAGGATCGAACTGAGGACCTTCTGCGTGTAAAGCAGACGTGATAACCACAATTACACCACAGAGCATACAATAAGAAGTCTTGCCGGCCTCATATTTACTATGAACCCAACCAAAAGAGTGTAGGCGAAAACTGTTCACGCAAAAAGAGAATTGCCGTTCTTCTCTAGATCGAACTGAGGACCTTCTGCGTGTAAATGACGTGATAACCACTACACCACAGAGCCCACAACAAGCAGCCCTCGTTTACTTCGTATTTAATATGAACCCAAACCTAAGAGTGCAGGCGAAAAACTATTCACGTTTATGGACGAAAAAGAGAAATAGTCAGGTCCGCTCTGGGATCGAACTGATGACCTTCTGCGTGTAAACTGGACGCGGGACACCACTACACTGTTAGAGCCCACGACAAGCAGCTCCTCGTTTACTTCATATTTACTATGAACCTGGGTTCTATGAGTGCAGGCTGAAAACTATTCACGATGGACGCAAAAAAGAGAATTAGTTGGTTCTGCTCAGGATCGAACTGGAGGAATCTTCTGCGTGTAAAGCAGACGTGATAACTACTACACCACAGAACACGGACAAGCAGTTCCTCGTTTGCTTCATATTTAATATGAACCCAAACCCAAGAGTGCAGGCGAAAACTATTCACGAGGGACGCAAAAAAGAAATAGTTGGTTCCTGCTCAGGATCGAACCGAAGGCCTTCTTGCGTGTAAATCAGACGTGATAACCACTACACCACAGAGCCCACGACAAGTAGCCCTTCGTTTACTTCGTATTTAATATGAAACCCAAACCTAAAGAGTGCAGGCGAAAATCTTATTCACGAGGGACGCAAAAGAGAATTGGTTGGTTTTACTCAGGATCGAACTGAAGACCATCTGCGTGCAAATCAGACGTGATAACCACTACACCACAGAGCCCACGATAGGCAGCCTCGTTTACTTCATATCTAATATGAACCCAAACCTAAGAGTGCAGGCGAAAACTATTCAAGATGGACGCAAAGGAGAATCAGTTGGTTCTGCTCAGGATCGAACTGAGGACCTTCTGCGTGTGTAAAACAGACGTGATAACCACTTTACACCACAGAGCTCATTAACTGGAAGCCCTCAAGTTTATTTGGTATTTAATATGAACCCAAACCTAAGAGTGCATGAAAACTATTCACGATGGACGCAAAAGAGAATTAGCTGGTTCTGCTCAGGATCGAACCATGACCTTCTGCGTGTAAAGCAGACGTGATAACCTACTACACCACAGAGCCCACGATAAGCAGTTCTCAAAGCTATTTGGTATTTAATATGAAACCAAACCTAAGAGTGCAGGCGAAAATTATCTACGATGGACGCAAAGAGAATTAGCTGTCTCTCCTTAGGATCGAACTGAGGACCTTCTGCGTGTAAAACAGACGTGATAACCACTTCTCCACACCACCGAGCCCACGACAAGCAGCCCTCGTTTAGCTCATATTTAATATGAACCCAAACCTAAAAGTGCAGGCGAAAACTATTCACGATGGACTCAAAAGAGAATTAGTTGGTTCTGCTCAGGATCGAACTGAGGACCTTCTGCGTGTACAGCAGACGTGATAACCACTACACTACCGAGCCCACGACAAGCAGTTTCTCGTTCACTTTCATATTTAATATGAATTAACTCCAAACCTAAGAGTGAAGGCGAAAACGATTCGATGATGGACGCAAACGAGAATTAGTTGGTTCTGCTTCAGGATCGGAACTGAGGACCTTCTGAGTGTAAAGCAGACGTGAAAACCATTACACCACAGAGCATACAACAAGAAGCCCTCGTTTACCACATATTTAATATGAAATCCCAAACCTAAGAGTGCAGGCGAAAAAACTATTCACGATGGACGCAAAGAGAACATGGAACGTTCTGATCAGAATCAACCTTCAAGAGAAACCTTCTGCGTGTAAAACAGACGTGATAATCAATGACACCACAGAACTGCAAAGATGACAAGCAGTCTTCATTTACTTCATAGCTTATATGCGAACCCAAACCTAAGATTGCAGTCGAAAATTATTCACGAGGGACGCAAAAGAGAATTAGTTGGTTCTGCTCTAGATCGAAACTGAGAACCCTCTGCGTGTAAAGCAGACGTGATAATTACACCACCATCAGATTTATCATAGCCCTTGGTTACTTCAATATTGCTGTCCCAAACCTAAGAGTGCAGGCGAAAAAAATCATTCACGATGGACGCAAAGAGAATTAGCGGTTCTTGCTCAGGATCGAACTGAGGACCTTCTGCGTGTAAAGCAGACGTGATAACCACTACACCACAGAGCCCACGACAGCAGTTCCCTCGTTTACTTCATATTTAATATGAACCTAAACCTAAGAGTGCAGGCGAAAACTATTCACGATGGACGTGAAAGAGAATTAGCTGGTTCTGCCCAGGATCGAACTGAGAACCTTTCATGAGTAAAGCAGACGTGATAACTACTACATCATACAGCCCACGACAAGTAGTCTCTCGCCTACTTCATATTTAATATGAACCCAAACCTAAGAGCGCAGGCGGAAACTATTCACGATGGACGCAAAAGAGAATTGGGTTGGTTCTGCTCAGGATCGCAAATCCGAGGAAATTCTGCGTGTAAAACAGACGTGATAACCATCACACCTCAGAGTCCACGACAATTAGCAGCCTTGTTTACTTCATATTGGTGACAATCAAACCTAAGAGTGCAGGTGAAAATCATATTCGACGAGGGACGCAAAAAAAAACGTTGGTTCTGCTCGCGATCGAACTGAAGACCTTCTTCTGCGTAAATCAGATTAGCGTGATAACCACTGACACCACAGAGCCCACGACAAGTAGCCCTTGTTGAAACCAAACCTAAGAGTGCAGGCGAAAACTAATTCACGAGGGACGCAAAAGAGAATTGGTTGGTTTTGCTCAGGATCGAACTGAAGCACTTCTCCGTGTGTAAATCAGATGTGATAACCACTGTCCATGAGCCCATGACAAGCAGTCTTCGTTTTCATCATATTGCTGTTGGAACCAAACCAAAGGGAGCAAAGAAAACTATTCAAGATGGACGCATTTTAAGGAGAATCACAGTCTCAAAGTTCTGCTCAGGGATCGAACTGAGTGACCTTCTGCGTGGTAAAGCAGACGTGATAACTACTACATCACAGAGCTTCCCATTGGGACAAGTAGCGCCTCGTTTACGAGTCGAAGCTAGCGAGAACCCAAACTTAAGAGTGCAAGAAAACTATTCTACGACAGGACGCAAAAGAGAATTAGTTGGTTCTGCTCAGGATCGAACCATAAAATTCCATGTGTAAAACAGACGTGATAACCACTACACCTCAGAGCCCACGACAAGCAGCCCTTGTTTACTTCATATTTAATATGAACCCAAACCTAAGAGTGAAGACAAGAAACTATTCACGAGGGACGCAAAAAAAACGTTGGTTCTACTCAGGATTGAAAATCCAGACCTTCAGTAGAATCAGACGTGATATTCAATGTTATTCAATATGTGCTCACCACAAGTAGCCCTCGTTGAAACCAAACCTAAGAGTGCAGGCGAAAACTAATTCACGAGGGACGCAAAAGAGTAATTGGTTGGTTTTGCTCAGGATCGAACTGAAGACCTTCTCCGTGTAAATCTGATGATAACCACTACACCACAGGAGCTCACGATACAAGCAGCCCTCGTTTACTTCATATTTATTACGAACCCAAACCTAAGATGTGAAGGCGAAAACTATTCACGATGGGACGCAAAGGAGAACGCAAAGTTATGTCTTGTGGTTAGGATCGAACTGATACCTTCTGCGTGCAAATAGATTTACAACCATTACAACAAGGAGATTAATGACAAGCAGTTCTCGTTTACTTCATATTTAATATGAACCCAAACCTCATAGTGTAAGAAAACTATTTACGCAAAAGGGAATTAGTTGAATTTGCTCAGGATCGAACTGAGGACCTTCTGCGTGTAAAGCAGACGTGACAACCACTTTACACCACAGAGCCTTAATGACAAGTTAAGCCCTCGTTTAGCCATTTATATTTAATATGAACCTTAAACCTAAGAGTGCAGGCGAAAATTATTCACGATGGACGCAAAGAGAATTAGTTGGTTCTGCTCAGGATCTATCCAGGACCTTCTGCGTGCTTACATTTACAACCACTACACCACAGAGCCCACGGCAAGCAGCACTCGTTTACTTCATATTTAATATGAAAGCAAACCTAAGGGTTCAGGCGAAAACTATTCACGATGGACGCAAAAGAGAATTAGTTGGTTCTGCTCAGGATCGAACTGAGGACCTTCTGCGTGTAAAACAGACGTGATAACCACTTCACACCGCAGAGCCCACAACAAGAAGCTCCCGTTTACTTCATATTTAATATGAACCCAAACCTAAGAGTGCAGTCGAAAATTATTCACGAGGGACGCAAAAGAGCGCGGTATCTGTTCAGGATCGAACTGAGAACCTTCTGCGTGCAAAGCAGACGTGATAACTACTACACCACAGAGCCCACGACAAGCAGCCCTCTGTTACTTCATGGTTTGACATGAATCAAACCTAAGAGTGCAACAATGAAAAATCGATTCACGATGGACGCAAAAGAGAATATTAATCGGTTCTGCTCAGAGATCGAACCATACCTTCTGCAGTAAAGCAGAGATGACAACCATTACACGTTATCGATGATGACAAGCAGCCCTCGTTTACTTCATATTTGACATAAACCCAAACTTAAGAGTGAAAGCGAAAACTATTCACGATGGACGCAAAAAGAGAATTAGTTGGTTCTGCTCAGGATCGAACTGAGGACCTTCTGCGTGTAAAGCAGACGCATAACCACTACACCACAGAGCCCACGACAAGCAGATTCTCGTTGGCTTTATATCAGTTATGAACCCAAACTCTAAGAGTGCAGGCGAAAACTATTTACGCAAAAGGGAATTAGGCTGGCTCTGCTCAGGATCGAATCAGAGGACGTTCTGCGGGTAAAGTTCGCGACGTGATAACTACTACGCTCACAGAGCCCACGACAAGTAGCTCCCCGTTTACTTCATATTGGCTATGAACTCAAACCTAAGAGTGCAGTATGAAAATTATTCACGATGGACGCAAAAAGATAATTAGCTGGTTCTGCTCAGGATCGAACTGGAGGACCTTCTGCGTGTAAAACAGACGTGATAACCACTACACCACAGAGCCCACGACAAGTAGCCCTCAAGCATTTCATATTTAATATGAACCCAAACTCAAGAGTGCAGGCGAAAACTATTCACGATGGACGCAAAAGAGAATTAGTTGGTTCTGCTCTCAGGATCGAACTGAGGAAATTCCGTGTAAAACAGACGTGATAATCACTACAACTTAGAGCCCAATATACAGCTCAGCCATTTACTTCATATTTAATATGAACCCAAACCTAACAGTGCAAGAAGAAAACGGTTCACTATACGCAAAAAAAAAAAAACGTTGGTTCTACTCAGGATCGAACTGAAGACCTTCTGCGTGTAAATCAGACGTGATAACCACTACACCACAGAGCCCACGACAAGTAGCCCTCGTGCCTATTTCGTATTTAATATGAAACCCAAACCCAAGAGCACAGTGCTGAAAACTAATTCACGAGGGACGCAAAAGAGAATTGGCCGGTTTTGCCCAGGATCGAACTGAAGACCTTCTCCGTGTAAATCAGGATGATAACCACATCACACCACAGAGCCCACGATATTGGGCAGCCTTCGTTTACTTCATATTTACATGAACCCAAACCTAAGAGTGCAGGCGAAAACTATCTAATGATTACGCTGAAGAAAGAATCAGTTGGTTCTGTTTCAGGATCGAACTGAGGACCTTCTGCGTGTAAAACAGACGTGATAACCACTACACCACAGAGCCCATAAGAGGAAGCCCTCGTTTACTTCATATTTAATATGAACCCAAACCTAAGAGTGCAGGCGAAAAACTATTCAATAGATGGACGCAAAAGAGTATTAGTTGGTTCTGCTCTAGATCGAATTGAGAACCTTCTGCGTGTAAAGCAGATAAAGTGATAACCATTACACCACAGAGCCCACGCCAAGCAGACCCTCGTTTACTTCATATTTAATATGAACCCAAACGTAAGAGTGCAGGCGAAAAACTATTTACGCAAAAGGTAATTTGTTGGTTCCAATTAGGATCGAACTGAGGACCTTCTGCGTGCAAGCAGACGTGGACAACTACTACACCACAGAGCCCACAACAAGCAGCCCTTTGTTTACTTCATATTTATTATGAAACCCAATCCTAAGAGGGCAGTCGAAATCTATTCACGAGGGACGCAAATGAGAATTGGCTGGTTCTGCTCAGGATCGAACGGATGACCTTCTGCAAAAATCAGACGTGATAACCACTACAATACAGAGCCCACGACTAGCAGATCTCGTTTACTTCATATTTAATATGAACTCAAACCTAAGAGTTATATGAAAACTATTCACGATGGACGCAAAAGAGAATTAGTTGGTTCTGGTTTCAGGATCGAACTGAGTACCTTCTGGCAGGTAAAACAGACGTGATAACCACTACACCATCATTGCATTCACGACACAAGTTCCGTTTACTTCATATTTGTATGTCCAAACCTAAGAGTGCAGGCGAAAATTATTCACGATAACGCAAAAGTTAGAACAAAGGAACCTTCTGTTCATATCTATCCGAGGACCTTCTGCGTGTAAAACAGACGTGATAACCACTACAATTACAGAGCCCAATATAAGTAGCCTCCCGTTTACTTCGTATTTAATATGAAACCAATCCTAAGAGGGCAGGCGAAAACTTATTCGGGGCGAGGGACGCAAATGAGGAATTGGTTGGTTCTGCTCAGGATCGAACGGATGGACCTTCTGCGTGTAAATCCGACGTGATAACCACTACACCACAGAGCCCACGACAAGCAGATCTCGTTTACTTCATATTTAATATGAACTCAAACCTAAGAGTGCAGGCGAAAACTATTCACGATGGACGCAAAAGAGGTCCAGTTGGTTCTGCTCAGGATCGAATCATAATCTCCTAGTGTGTAAAACAGACGTGATAACTACTACACTGCAGAGCCTGACAACAAGAAAGCCTCGTTTACTCCATATTTATTACAACTCCAAACCTAAGAGTGCAAGCGAAAACTATTCACGAGGGACGCAAAAGAGGAAGTTAGTTGGTTCTGCTCAGGATCGAACTGAGGACCTTCTGCGTGTAAAGCAGACGTGATAACCACTACACCACAGAGCCCACGACAAGTAGCCCTCGTTTACTTCATATTTAATATGAACCCAAACCTAAGAGTGCAGGCGAAAATTATTCACGATGGGACGCAAAAGAGAATTAGTTGGTTCTGGTTTGGTGATCGAACTGAGGACCTTCTGCGTGTAAAACAGACGTGATAACCACTACACCACAGAGCCCACGGACAAGCAGTCTTCGCTACTTCGAAGAATTTAATATGAACTCCAAAACCTAAGAGTGCAGGCGAAAACTATTCACGAGGGACGCAAATGAGAATTGGTTGGTTCTGCTCAGGATCGAACTGATGGACCTTCTGCGTGTAAATCAGACGTGATAACCACTACACCACAGAGCCCACGACAAGCAGATCCCTCGTTTACTTCATATTTAATTATGAACCCAAACCTAAGAGTGCAGGCGAAAACTATTCACGATGGGACGCAAAAGAGAATTTGGTTAGTTCTGCTCAGGATCGAACTGAGTGACCTTCTGCGTGTAAAACAGACGTGATAACCACTACACCTCCAGAGCCCACAACAAGAAGCCCTCGTTTACTTCATATTTAATATTAACCCAAACCTAAGAGTGCAATCGGCGAAAATGATTCACGAGGGACGCAAAAGAGAAGCAGTTGGTTCTGCTCAGGATCGAACTGAGAACCTTCTGCGTGCAAATCAGACGTGATAACCACTACACCACAGAGCCCACGACAAGCAGCCCTCAATACTTCGTATTTAATATGAACCTAAACCTAAGAGTGCACGCGAAAACTTATTCACGATGGGACGCAAAAGAGAATTAGTTGGTTCTGTTTCAGGATCGAACTGAGCACCTTCTGCGTGTAAAAATGACGTGATAACCACCACATTACAGAGCCCACGACAAGCAGCCCTCGTTTACTTCATATTTTATATAAACCCAAACTTAAGAGTGCAGTAAGAAAAACTATTCACGATGGACGCAAAAGAGAATTAGTTGGTTCTGCTCAGGATCGAACTGAGGACCTTCTGCGTGTAAAGCAGACGTGATAACCACTACACCACAGAGCCCACGACAAGCAGACCCTCAGTTTACTTTATATTTAATATGAACCCAAACCTGTGAGTGCAGGCGAAAACTATTCATGCAAAAGAGAATGGCTACATTCTTGCCCAGGATCGAACTGAGGACGTTCTGCGTGTAAAGCAGACGTGATAATCACTATCTATTAGAGCCCACGACAAGTATTCTCGTTTACTTCATATTTAACATGAACCCAAACCTAAGAGTGCAGGCGAAAATTATTCACGATGCACGCAAAATAGAATTAATGGTTCTGCTAATGATTCAAACTGACACCTTCTGCGTGTAAAACAGACGTGATAACCACTACACCACAGAGCCCATGACAAGTAGCCCTCGTTTACTTCATATTTAATACAACCCAAACCCAAGAGTGCAAAGAAAAAATTGTCTGGCCGAGGGACGCAAAAGAGAATTAGTTGAACTTGCCCACAGACCGAATCCGAGTGAAATTCCGCGTCTACAAAACAGACGTGATGAACCACTACACCTCAGAGCCTACGACAAGCAGCCCTTGTTTACTTCATATTTTTAATATGAACCCAAACCTAAGAGTGCAGGCGAAAACTATTCACGAGGGACGGCAAAAACGTTGGTTCTTGCTTGTGATCGGAACTGAAGACCTTCTGCGTGTAAATCAGACGTGATAACCACTACACCACAGAGCCCACGACGCGTAGCCCTCGTTTACTTGGTATTTGAAGCAGAAGAAACAAACCTGTAGAGGCAGCAGGCGAAAACCAATCACGAGGGACGCAAAGGAGAATCAGTTGGTTCTGCACAGGATCGAACTGAGGACCTTCTGCGTGTAAAACAGACGTGATAACCACTACACCACAGAGCCCGATTATAAGCAGCACTTCAAGTTTACATCGTATTGGTTATGGAACCGTAAACTCAAGAGTGCAGGCGAAATCTAATCACGAGGGACGCAAAAAGAGAATTGGCTGGTTTTGCTCAGGATCTAACCAGAAGACCTTCTCCGTGTAAATGTAAAACAGATGTGATAACTACTACACCACAGAGCCCACGACAAGCAGCCCTCGCTTCTACTTCATATTCATTATGAACCCAAACCTAAGAGTGCAGGGCGAAAACTATTCACGAGGTCTAGGCAAAGGAGAATCAGTTAGTTCTGCAGCTTCAGGATCGAACTGAGGACCTTCTGCGTGTAAAACAGACGTGATAACCATCACACCTACAGAGCCTACAAGAGGAAGCCCTCGTTTACTTCACATTTAATATGGAACCCAAACCCAAGAGGTGAAGGCGAAAACTATTCCACGATGGACGCAAAGGAGAATTAGGTTGGTTCTGCTCAGGATCGAACGGAGAACCTTCTGCATGTGAAGCAGATGTGATAACCATTAATAATCACAGAGCCCACGCCATGATCTCTTGTTTACTTCATATTTAATATGAACCCAAACCTAAGAGTACAGGCGAAAACCATTCATGATGATTTTAAAGGAGAACTAAATGAATTTTGCTCAGGATTCGAACCGAGTACCTTCTGCGTGTAAAGCAGACGTGATAACCATTATAACGCTAAATTATTCAACATGCAAGCCCTCGTTTATCTCTGTATTTACTATGAACCCAAACCTAAGAGTGCAGGCGAAAACCATTCACGATGGAAGCAAAGGAGAAACAGTTGGCCTGCTCAGGATCGAACTCCAAGACCTTCTGCGTGTAAATCAGATGTGATAACCACTACACGAATGTTATCTAAATAATAGCCCTCGTTTACTTCGCATTTAATATGAAACGCAATCCTGTGAGGGCAAGAAAACTATCGCACGAGGGACGCAATGAGAATTGGTTGGTTCTGCTCAGGATCGAACGGATGACCTTCATGTGTAAAGCAGACGTGATAACCACTACACTGTACAGAGCTCACTACAAGCAGATCTCGTTTACATCACGACATGAACCCAAACCTAAGAGTGCAGGTTAAAGCTATTCATGACACGCAAAAGAGAATGAGTTGGTTCTGCTCAGGATCGAATCCGAGGACCTTCTGCGCAACAGACGTGATAACCACCACACTGGCAGAGCCCACAACAAGAAGCCCTCTGCTACTTCCATATTTTACTATGAACCCAAACCTAAGAGTGCAGGCGAAAACGACTCACGAGGGACGCAAAAGAGAAGTGCCAGTTGACCTTGCTCAGGAATGAACTGAGGACCCTCAGCAAAATGATAATGCAGACGTGATAACCACTACACCACAGTTAGTCTAAATGACAAGTAGCCTTCGCCATTTCATATTTAATATGAACCCAAACCTAAGAGTGCAGGCGAAAATTATTCACTATTTTACGCAAAATGAATAAGTTGGTTCTACTCAGGATCGAACTAATCGATCTTCATTAAATCAGATGTGATAACGTCTTGTTACACATGATAATCCACGACAAGCAAAGCCCTCCATTACTTCATGTTTAGAATATGAACCCAAACCTATAAGATTGCAGTCGAAAATTATTCATCGATGGACGCAAAAGATATCCAGTTGGTTCTGCTCAGGATCGAACTGGATGACTCCTCATAAGCCAACCAGACGTGAGATAATTGAGGGCCACCACAGAACTCCACGCCTACGCGGCCCTCGCCACTACATATTTGATATGAACTCAAACCTAAGAGTGCAGGCGAAATCTATTCACGAGGGACGCAAAAAAAAACGCTGGTTCTGGTTTAGACTTCCAACTGAAGACCTTCTGCGTGTAAATCAGACGCGATAACCACTACACCACAGAGTCAACGACAAGGAGTCTCTCGTTTACTTCCTTGCATTGACGATGAACCCAAACCGGTGAGTGCAAAGGAACTAACCACGAGGGACGCAAGATAACTGAATCAGTCGGTTCTGCTCAGGACTGAACTGAGGACCTTCTGCTGGCAAAACAGACGTGATAACCACTACACCTCAGAGCCCACGACAAGCAGCCCTTGTTTACTTCATATTTGAATAATAGAACCCAAAACCTAAAGAGTGGTAAAGGCGAAAACCATTCACGAGGTACGCAAAAAGAATGCTATTCTGCTCGAGACTTGAACTTAAGACCTTCTGCGTGTAAATCAGACGTGATAACCACTGGACACCACAGAGCCCACGACAAGTAGCGCCTCGTTTACTTGGTATTTGCATACAAACCAAACCTAAGAAGAGCAGGCGAAAACTAATCATTGAGGGAACGCAAAGCATAAACTGTATTGGTTCTGCTTCAGGACTGAACCGACAATCTGCGTGTAAAATCAGACGTGATACAACCACTACAACTACAGAGCCTGACGCAGCAAGCAAGCACTCGTTTACTTCATATTTATTATGAAACCTAAACCTCAGAGCGCAAAGGAAAACTAATCACGAGGGACGCAAAGCAGAATTGGTTGGGTTTACTCAGGATCGAACTGAAGGACCTTCTCCGTGTAAATCAGATGTGATAACCACTACACCACAGAGCCTACTTGACAAGCAGCCCTCGTTTACTTCATATTTATTATGAACCCAAACCTAAGAGTGCAGGCGAAAACTATTTATGATATGACGCAAAGGAGAACCAGTTGGTTCTGCTCAGGATCGAACCGATAGACCTTCTGCCGTGTAAAACAGACGTGATAACCACTACACCACAGAGCCTACAAGAGGAAGCCCTCGTTTACTTCATATTTAATATGAACTCCAACCTGAAGAGTGCAGGTTGAAAAACTATTCACGATGACCGCAAAAAGGTGAATGAGTTGGTTCTGCTCAGGATCGAACTGAGAACCTTCTGCATGTAAAGCTAGACGTGATAACCATTACACCACAGAGCCCACGTTGCTGACCCTCGTTTACTTCATATTTAATATGAACCCAAACCCAAGAGTGAAAGAAAACTATTCATGATGGACGTAAAGGAGAATCAGTTAGTTCTGGTCTAGGATCGAACTGATGATCCTTCTGCGTGTAAAGCAGACGTGATAACCATTACACCAATAGAGCCCACAACAAGCAGCTCTCGTTTACTTCGTATTTAATATGAACCCAAACCTAAGAGTGCAGTCGAAAATCATTCACGAGGGAAGCAAAAAAGAAGCAGTTGGTTCTGCTCAGGATAGAACTGAATCAGTTAATCATGTAAATCTGACGTGATAACCACTACACTGCAGAGCCCACGACAAGCAGCTCCTCGTTTACTTCTTGTATTTAATATGAAACCCAATCCTAAGAGGGTAAGCGAAAACTATCTACGAGGGACGCAAATGAGAATTGGTTGGTTCTGCTCTAGATCGAACGTAAAAGCAGACGTGATAACCACTACGAATTAATAGAGCCCACGACAAGCAGATTCTGCTTTCTACTTCATATTTAATATGAACCCAAAACCTAAGAGTGCAGTGGCGAAAAACTATTCACGATGGACGCAAAAGAGAATTAGGTTGGCTCTGCTCAGGATCGAACTGAGGACCTTCTGCGTGTAAAACAGACGTGATAACCACTACACCGTTATCTACAACAAGAAGCCCTCGTTTACTCCAGGAGCACATGTGAACCCAAACCTAAGAGTGCAGTCGACAACTATTCACGAGGGACGCAAAAGAGAAGAAGCAGAACAAGCTCAGGATCAAACTGATAAGATCCTGCGTGTAAAGCAGATTTGACAACTATCACTAAACAATAGAGTCAACGATAAAGGCAGTCTTCGTTTATTTGCATATTTAATATGAACCCAAACCTAAGAGTGGTACAGGCGAAAATTATTCACGATGGGACGCAAAAGAGAATTAGTTGGTTCTGCTCAGGATCGAACTGGCGACCTTCTGCGTTTAAACCAGATTTAGATAATCACCACATTACAGAACCGTACGACAAGCAGCCCTTTAAGTTTACTTCATATTTAATATGAACCCAAACCCAAGATTGCAGTCGATAATGTATTCACGATGGGACGCAAAAGAGAACTAGTTGAAACTGCCCAGGATCGAACTCAGAACCTTCTGCGTGTAAAGTAGACGTGATAACTACTACATCACAGAGCCCACGACAAGCAGCCTCCGCGTACTTCGTATTTAATTTTAACCCAAACATAAGAGTGCAGGTGGAAGCTTATTCACGAGGGACGCAAAAGAGAATTAGTTGATTCTGCTCAGGATCGTAACTGAGTACCTTCTGCAAAAAGCAGACGTGATAACCACTACACCACAGAGCCCACGACAAGTAGCCCCTAAGCTTACTTCAGTATTTACGATGAACCCAAACCTAAGATTTAATGCGAAAACTATTCACGAGGGACGCAAAAAGAGAAGTTAGTTGGTTCTGCTCAGGATCGAAACTGAGGACCTTCTGCGTGTAAAACAGACGTGATAACCACTACACCACAGAGCCCACGACAAGTAGTTCTCGTTTACTTCACATTACATTATGAACCTAAACCCAAGAGTGCAGGCGAACATCTCACGATGGGACGCAAAAGAGAATTAGTTGGTTCTGCTCAGGATCGAACTGATGGACCTTCTGCGTTTAAATCAGACGTGATAACTACTACACCACAGAACCCACGACAAGAAGCCTCGCGTTTACTTCAGGTTTAATATGAACTCAAAAACTCAAGATTGCAGTCGAAAATTATTCACGAGGGACGCAAAAGAGAATTAGTTGGTTCTGCTCAGGATCGAACTGAGAACCTTCGTGCAAAAGCAGACGTTATAACGACTACACCATGGAGCCCACGACAAGCAGCTTCCGCGCGTACTTCAATATTTGGACTCAACCCAAACATAAGAGTGCAGGTGGAAGCTATTCACGAGGGACGCAAAAGAGAATTAGTTGATTCTGCTCAGGATCGTAACTGAGGACCTTCTGCGTGCAAAGCAGACGTGATAACCACTACACCACAGAGCCCACGACAAGCAGCTCTCGTTTACTTCGCAATAATATGAACCCAAACCTAAGATTGTACGCGAAAACTATTCACGATGGACGCAAAAGAGAATTAGTTGGTTCTTGTCAGGATCGAAACCTGATGACCTTCTGCGCAAACAGATTGAAGAATCTAATATACCACATGTGTAGTCGTACGACAAGAAATCGTTTATTTCATATTTAACAGGAACTCAAACCTAGGAGTGCAGGTGAAAACTATTTACGCAAAAGAGGAATTACAACTTGGTTCTGCTTAGGATCGAACTGAGGCACTTCTGCGTGTTAAGCATATTTATGTCCACTACACTATTATTCACGACATGCTGTTCGTTTATTTTGCATTGAATATGAACCCAAACCTAAGAGTGCAGTCGAAAATTATTCACGAGGGACGCAAAAGAGAATTAGTTGGTTCATCAGGACTGAACTGAGAACCTTCATGCAAAAATAGACGTGATAACTACTACATCACAGAGCCGACGACGTGTTGTTCTCGTTTACTTCATATTGGATTATAAACTCAAAACCCAAGAGTGAAGGCGAAATCCATTCACGATGGACGCAAAAGAGAAGAAGTTGGTTCTGCTCAGGATCGAACTGAGGAAATTCCGCGTGTAAAACAGACGCGATAACCACTACACCTCAGAGCCTACGACAAGCAGTCTCTTGTTTATTTCATATTTAATATGAACTCAAACCTAAGAGTGCAGGCGAAAACTATTCACGAGGGACGCAAAAAAAAAAAAACGTTGGTTCTGGTTTCAGGATCGAACTGAAGACCTTTCTGCATGTTAAATCAGACGTGATAACCACTACAACACAGAGCCCACGACAAGCAGCCCTCGTTGAAACCAAACCTAAGAGTGCAGGCGAAAACTAATCATGAGTGGACGCAAAAGAGATCTTCCGCTGTTTTGCTCAGGATCGAACTCATGACCTTCTGCGTGTAAAAACAGACGGCTAATAACTACTACAATTAATAAAAAGTCAACAGACAAAGCAGCCCTCGTTTACTTCATATTTAATATGAACCCAAACCTAAGGGTGCAGGTGAGAAGGAAAAACTACCACGCAAAAGAGGAATTAGTTGGTTCTGCTTCAGGATCGAACTGATGGACCTTCTGCAGTAAAGCAGACGTGGGGAGCAACTTTACTACACCACAGAGCCCACGACAAGCATATTCGTTTACTTCTTACATTAATATGAACCCAAACCTAAGAGTGCAGGCGAAAATTATTCACGATGGACGCAAAGAGAATTAGTTTGTCTCTGCTCAGGATCGAACTTGAGGACCTTTCTGCGTGTAAAGCAGACGTGATAAATACTACACCACAGAGCCCACGGCAAGCAGCACTCGTTTACTTCATATTTAATATGAAAGCAAAACCTAAGAGTGGTATGAAAAAACTATTCACGATGGACGCAAAAGAGAATTAGTTGGTTCTGTTTGCGTGATCGAACTGAGGACCTTCTGCGTGTAAAGCAGACGTGATAACCATTACACCGACAGAGTTTCCACAACAAGAAGCCCTCGTTTACTTTCCATATTTAATATGAACCCAAACTCAAGAGTGTAGGCGAAAACTATTCACGAGGGACGCAAAAAAAACGTTGGTTCTGCTCAGGATCGAACTGAAGACCGTTCTGCGTGTAAATCAGACGTGATAACCACTACACCACAGAGCCCACGACAAGCAGCCCTCGTTTACTTCGTATTTAATATGAACCCAAACCTAAGAGTGCACGGCGAAAACTATCTACGATGGACGCAAAAGAGAACTAGCTATTCTGTTTCAGGATCGAACCGAGGACCTTCATGTGTGAAACAGACGTAATAACCATCACACCACAAAGTCTACTTGTCATTCTCGTTTACTTCATATTTAATATGAACCCAAACCTAAGAGTGCAGGGCGAAAACTATTTACGCAAAAGGGAATTAGTTGGTTCTGCTCAGGACCTTCTGCGTGTAAAGCAGACGTGATAAATCCACTACAACCAGAAAGGCCCACGACAAGCAGCCCCCGTTTACTTCATATTTAATATGAACCCAAACCTAAGAGTGCAGGTGCGGAAAATTATTCACGATGGACGCAACGAGAATTAGTTGGTTCTGCTCAGGGATCGAACTGGAGGACCTTCTGTGTGTGAAGCAGACGTGATAACCACTACACCACAGAGCCCACGGCAAGAAGTCTTCGTTTACTTCATATTTAATATGAAAGCAAACCTAATAGTGGCGGAAGAAACGAGTCACGATGGACGCAAAAGAGAATTAGTTGGTTCTGCTCTGTGATCGAACTGAGGACCTTTCTGCGTGTGAAGCAGACGTGATAACCATTACACCACAGAGCATACAATGTTAGCTCCTCGCTTACTTCATTTTCTATTATGAACCCAAACTCTAAGAGTGTAGGGCAAAACCGTTCACGCAAAAAGAGAATTGGTTGGTTCTTCTCAGGATCGAACTGAGCAATCTCTACGTGTAAAGCAGACGTGATAACCACTTACACCACAGCGCCCACAACAAGCAGCCCTCACTACTTCACGCATTTAATATGAACCCAAACCTAAGAGTGCAGCAGGCGAAAACTATCCACGAGGGACGAAAAGAGAAATAGTTGTCTCTACTCAGGATCGAACTGAAGACCTTCTGCGTGTAAATCAGACGTGATAATCATCACACCACAGAGCCCAAGACATTTAGTAGCCCTCGTTTACTTCGTATTTAATATAGAAACCAAACTTAAGAGTGGCATAAAAACTATTCACGAGGGACAAAAAAAAGAGAATTGGTTGGTTCTGCTCTGATCGAACTGATGACCTTCTGCGTGTAAATCAGACGTGATAACCATCACACCACAGCGCCCACGACAAGCAGCTCCCCGTTTATTTCATATTTAATATGAACCCAAACTTAAGAGTGCAGGCGAAAACGGTCTACGATGGACGCAAAAGAGAATTAGTTGGTTCTGGCCCGGAATTGAACTGAGGACCTTCTGCGTGTAAAGCAGACGTGATAACCACTACACCACAGAGCCCACGTGACAAGCAGCTCCTCGTTTACTTCTACATTTAATATGAACCCAAACCTAAGAGTGCAGGCGAAAAACTATTTACGCAAAAAGGGAATTAGTTGGGTTCGTCACAGGGTTCCAACTGAGGACCTTCTTGCGTGTAAAACAGACGTAATAACCACTACACCACAAAGCCCACGACAAGCAGCCCTCGTTTACTTCATATTTAATATGAACCCAAACCTAAGAGTGCAGGCGAAAACTATTCACGATGGACGCAAAAGAGAATTAGTTGGTTCAGCTCTAGATCGAACTGAGGACCTTCTGCGTGTAAAACAGACGTGAGAACCACTACACCACAGAGCCTACGATGCTAAGTCTTCGTTTACTCTATACTTAATATAAACCCAAACCAAAAGAGTGCAGAAGAAAACCATTCTACGATAATGCAAAAGAGAATTGAAGCTATTCTGCTCAGGATCGAACTGAGGACCCTTCAGCGTGTAAAGTAGACGTGAGCAACTAATACACCACAGAGCCCACGACAAGCAGCCCTCGTTTACTTCATATTTAATATGAACCCAAACCTAAGAGTGCAGGCGAAAATTATTCACGATGGATGTAAAGAGAATTAGTTGGTTCTGCTTCAGGATCGAACTGAGGACCTTCTATGTGTAAAGCAGACGTGATAACTACTACACCACAGAGCCCACAACAAGCAGCCCTCGTTTACTTCGTATTTAATATGAAGCTAATCTTAAGAAGGCAGGCGAAAACTATTCACGAGGGACGCAAAAGAGAATTGGTTGGTTCTGCTCAGGATCGAACTGACGACCTTCTCTTGCGTTTAAATCAGGACGTGATAACTACTACACCACAGAACCCACGACAAGCAGCCCTCGCTTCATTTTTATATTTAATATGAACCCAAACTTCAAGATTGCAGTCGAAAATTATTCACGAGGGACGCAAAAGAGAATTAGCTGGTTCTGCTCTGTGATCGAATCAAGAACCTTCTGCGTGTAAAGCAGACGTGATAACTACTACATCACAGAGCCCACGACAAGCAGCCTCCCTGCGTTTACTTCGTATTTAATATTAACCCAAACATAAGAGTGCAGGTGGAAGCTATTCACGAGGGACGCAAAAGAGAATTAGTTGATTCTGCTCAGGATCGTACTGAGGACCTTCTGCATGTAAAGCAGAGACGTGATAACCACTACAACTACAGAGCCCACGACAAGCAGCCCCTGCTTCACTTCGTATTTAATATGAACCTAAACCTAAGATTGCACGGCGAAAACTATCTACGATGGACGCAAAAGAGAATTAGTTAGTTCTGCTCAGGATCGAACTGAGGACCTTCATGTGTAAAACAGACGTAATAACCACTACACCACAGAGCCCATTTTATTGGGCAGCTTCTTCCCCGTTTACTTCCATATTTAATATGAACCCAAACCTAAGAGTGCAGGCGAAAACTATTTACGCAAAAGGGAATTAGTTGGTTCTGCTCAGGATCGGAACTGAGGACCTTTCATGTGTAAAGCAGACGTGATAACCACTACACCACAGAGCCCACGACAAGCAGCCCTCGCCACCGCCATATTTACTTTTGAACTCAAACCTAAGAGTGCAGTATGAAATTATTTACGATGGACGCAAAGAGAATTAGTTAATTTTACTCAGGATCGAAACCGATAACCTTCAGCAGTAAAACAGACGTGATAAATACTACACCACAGAGCCCACGACAAGCAGGCCTCGTTTATTTCATATTAAAGATGAACCCAAACTGTTCAGGAGTGCAGAAAAACTATTTACGATGGACGCAAAAGGGAATTAGTTGGTTCTGCTCAGGATCGAACTGAGGACCTTCTGCGTGTTAAGTAGACGTGACAACCACTACACCACAGAGCCCACGACAAGCAGTCTTCGTTTACTTCATATTTAATATGAACCCAAACCTGGCAGAGTGCAGTCGAAAACTATCCACGAGGGACGCAAAAGAGAATTAGAAGTCGTTCTGCTCAGGATCGAACTGGTAAACTCTTCTGCGTGTAAAGCAGACGTGATAACTACTACATCACAGAGCCCACGACAAGTAGCCCTCGTTTACTTCATATTTAATATGAACCCAAACCTAAGAGTGCAGGGCGAAAACTATTCACGATGGACGCAAAAGAGAATTAGTTGGTTCTGTTCTTTAGGATCGAACTGAGGAAATCTCATGCGGGTAAAAACAGACGTGATAACCATCACACATCAGAGCCCACGACATGTCTTTGCTTACTTCATATTTAATATGAACCCAAACCTAAGAGTGCAGGCGAAAACTATTCACGAGGGACGCAAAAAATTACGTTGGTTCTACTCAGGATCGAACTGAAGACCTTCTGTGTGTAAATCCGACGTGATAAACACTACACCACAGAGCCCACGACAAGCCGCCCTCGCTTACTTCATTTATTTAATTATGAACCCAAACCTAAGAGTGCAGGCGAAAATCTGTCATGATGGACGCAAAGGAGAATCAGCAGGTTCTCATCAGGATCGAACTGAGGACCCTCTGCGTGTAAAGCAGACGTAATAACCACTACACCACAAAGCCCACGACAAGCAGCCCTTGCTTACTTCATACTTAATATGAACCCAAACCTAAGAGTGCAGGCGAAAACTATTTATGGACGCAAAAGGGGAATTAGTTGGTTCTGTTTCGGGATCGAACTGAGGACCTTTTGCGTGGGGCAGACGCGATAACCACTACATTACATAGTTCTACTTATTGCCAGCCCTCGTTTACTTCATATTTACTACGAACTCAAACCCGCAGCAGGCGAAAATCATTCATGATGGACGCCAAGAGAATTAGTTATTCTGCTCAGGATCGAAATCAGCACCTTCTGCGTGTAAAGCAGACGTGATAACCACTACACCACAGAGCCCACGGCAAGCAGCACTCGTTTACTTCATATTTAATATGAAAGCAAACCTAAGAGTGCAGGCGAAAACTATTCACGATGGACGCAAAAGAGAATTAGTTAACTCTGCTCAGGATCGAACTGAGGGACCTTCTGCGTGTAAAGCAGACGTGATAAACACGTTACACGGCAGAGTCTACAACAAGCAGCCCGCCTATACGGCATATTTAATATGAACCCAAACCTAAGAGTGCAGTCGAAAATTATTCACGAGGGACGCAAAAGAGAAGTAGTTGGTTCTGCTCAGGGATCGAACTGAGAACCTTCTGCGTGTAAAGTGACGTGATAACTACGGCATCATGAGCTCACGACAAGCAGCTCTGCCATTACTGCATTTTAATTTTAACCCAAACATAAGAGTGCAGGTGGAAAATCATTCAAGAGGGACGCAAAAGAGAAATAGTTGGTTCTGCTCAGGTTCGTTCAGAGGACCTTCTGCGTGCAAAGCAGACGTGATAACCACTAATTGTCAGAGCTGATGATTTTAAGCAGCCTCTCGTTTATTTCGTAGATGACATGAACCCAAACTTAAGAGCGCACGCGAAAAACCATTCATGATGGACGCAAAAGTGAATTAGTTGGTTCTGCTCAGGATCGAACCGAGGACCTTCTGCGTGTAAAACAGACGTAATAATACTACACCAATAAAAGCCCATGATTAAAAGTAAATTTCGTTTACTTTATATTTAATATGAACCCAAATCTGGCATAGTACAGGCGAAAACCATTTATTTAAAAAAAGGAATTAGCTGGTTCTGCTTCAGGATCGAACTCGACCTTCTGCGTGTAAAGTTATGACGTGATAATACTAATAATACAGAGCCCACGACAAGCAGGCCTGCCTTACTTCATATTTAACATGAACCCAAATTTAAGAGTGCAGGCGGATTATTTTATTGACGCAAAGAGGAATTAGCTATTCTGCTCAGGATCGAACTGAGGATCTTCCTGCGTGTAAAGCCAGACGTGATAAGCATACTAAGCATCATTGAGCCCACGATATAGCCTCGTTTACTTCATATTTAATATGAACCCTAACTTAAGCAGCGCAGGCGAAAATTATTCACGATGGACTGGCAAAAGAGAATTAATTGGTTCCTGCTCAGGATCGAACTGAGGACCTTCTGCGTGTAAAGCAGACGCGATAACCACCGCATTGTTGAGCTCACGGCGCTAGTGCCACCCCGCGTCTACTTTCAGCATTTAATATGAAAGTAGTCCTTAAGAGCGCAGGCGAAAATCCATTCACGATGGACGCAAAAGAGAATTCACACTTGCTCAGGATCGAACTGAGGACCTTCCCGTGCAAAGCAGACGTGATAACCACTACACCACAGTAGTATCTACAATTGCATTTGCCTCGTTTACTTCACATTTAATATGAACCCAAACCTTTAAGAGCGCAGTCGAAAATCATTCATTATAACGCAAAGGGAATTAGTTCGTTCTGCTCAGGATCGAACTCGAGGAACTTCTGCGCGTAAAGCAGACGTGATAACTACTACATCATTGTTATTACAAGCTAGTTCCTCGTTTACATCGCATTTAATCGCACCGTTACATAAGTGCAGGCGAACGACCATTCACGAGGGGACGCAAAAAGAGAAATAGTTGGTTCTCACTCAGGATCGAACCGAGGACCTTCTGCGTGCAAAGGGTACGTGATACTCACTACATCATTGCATTTCACGACAAGCAGTTTTCCCGCCTCCTATTTAACGCGTCCCTAAATCTAAGAGCTGCAGGCGAAAACTGATCACGATGGATTAAGAGAATTACACCGTTCTGCTCAGGATCGAACTCCAGACCTTCTGCGCGTAAAGCAGACGTGATAAGACACTACGAATGACAGAGCCTACGATAAGGTTCCCGCGTCTACTTTATATTTAATATGAATCCAACCCGCTATTTGCAGGCGAAAACCATTTACGCAAAAGGGAATTAGTTGGTTCTGCTCAGGATCGAACTCAGGACCTCCTGCGTGCAAAGAAGACGTGAGAGCCGAATTACTCCACAGATCTACGATAAGCAGGTCTTCAGTTTACTTCCGCTTACTTAATATGAACTCCAATTCGAAGAGGCGTGCAGGTTGCACAATCGCCGATGGATCGCAAAAGAGGGTTCAGTTATCTAAGTCAGGATCGAACTGAGGATCTTCCTGCGCGGCGCTATGACGTGATAAATAATTACACCACAGAGCCCACGGCAAGCAGCACCCAGTTTTACTTCATATTTAATATGAAAGCAGTCCTATATTTTCGCGCGAAAACTATTCACCGATGGACGCAAAAGTGAGAATTAGTTGTCTTTGCTCAGGATCGAACTGAGGACCTTCTGCAGTGCAAAGCAGACGTCGATTATCACTACACCATATTGTACTACGACAAGGCGGCCTCGTTTATTTCATATTTAATATGAACTCCAGTCCTGTGGTTTAAGTGCAGGCGAAACGTATTCACGATGCATGCAAAGGGAATTAGTTATTGTGCTCAGGATCGAACTGCGATCTCTATGCGTGTAAAGCAGCTGTGATAACGACTAGTTCACTGTTGTCATTGCATTCAGCGATCGTTAAAGCCTCAGTCTTACCTAATAGCATGAAATCAAACCTAAGAGTGCAGTCGAAAATTTATTCACGAGGACGCAAAAGAGAATTAGTTGGTTCTGCTCAGGACTAAATTGAGGACCTTCCGCGTGTAAAGGCGACGTGATAACAATTACACCACAGAGCCTACGATTAAAGTAGCCCTCGTTTACTTCATATTTACTATGAACCCAAACCTAAGGGTATGCGCGCTTAAAACCATTCACGATGGACGCAAAAGAGAATTAGTTTGTCTTGCCCAGGATCGAACTGAGGAAATCTGCGTGTAAAGCAGATGTGATAACTAATACATGCCCATTTCAAGCAGCTTCTCCTTGTTTCATTTCCATAATGAATATGAACTCCAAACTCCAAGAGTGCAGGCGAAATCCATTCACGAGGGACGCAAAAATGCAACGTTGATGGTTCTGTTTCAGGATCGAATCCGAAGACCTTCTCCGTGCAAATCAGACGTGATAAACACTACATATCAGAGTTCAATTATAGCCGTCTTCGTCTACTTCATACGATTATGAACCTGTACCTAAGAGTGCATGAAAGACTATTCACGATGGACGCAAAGGAGAATTAGTTAAGTTCTGCTCAGGATCGAACCAAGGGTCTGCGTGTAAAGCAGACGTAATAATCAATTGAACAAGAAAGGCTCGACATGCAGCCCTCGTTTAATTCGTATTTAATATGAACCCAGTCCTAAGAGTTTTGCCAAAACTACTAATGCTAGCAAATTAGCTGGTTCTGCTCTGGATCGAACTGAGGATCTTCTGCGTGTAAAGCAGACGTGATAATTACCACTACTTCATTAGAGTCTACGACAAGCAGCTCAAGCTCACTTCATACGACATGAACCCAAACCTAAGAGTGCAGGCGAAAAGAGCCCACGATGGACGCCAAGAGAAATTAGTTGGTTCTGCTCAGGATCGAACTGAAGACCTTCTGCGTGTAAAGCAGACGTGATAATCACTACATTATAGAGCTCACGGCAAGCAGCACCTCGCTTACTTCCATTTACTATGAAACCAAAGCTAAGAGTGCAGGCGTAGTAACCATTCACGATGGGACGCAAAAGAGAATTATACGGTTTTGCTCAGGATCGACCTGAAGATCTTCTGCGTGCAAATCAGACGTGATAAATTTACTACACCACAGAGCCCACGATAACAAGAAGCCTCTCGTTTACTTCATATTTTAATATGAACCTGTTCCTAAGAGTGCAGTCGAAAATTATTCAAGATAGACGCAAAAGAGAAGTAGTTTGTTCTTAGCTCAGGATCGAATCCGAGAACCTTCTGCGTGTAGCAGCAGACGTGATAACCACTACATACAGAGCTCCATGACAAGTATTCTCGTTTACTTCGTGATTTAATTCCAACTCCAAATACAAGAGCGCAGGTGGAAACTATGCACGATGAGGATTCTGTGCAATTAGTTGGTTCTGTTTGCGGACCATTTTTGGGTGCGTAAAGCAGCCAGGTTAACCACTATACCACAGAGCCCATGACAAGCTAGCCCTCGTTTACTCTGTACTTAATATGAACCCAAGTCTAAGAGTGCAGGCGAAAATCCAATTCACGATGGACGCAAAAGCAACTAGTTGGTTCCGCTCAGGATCGACCTGAGGACCTCCTGCGTGTAAAACAGACGTGGCCACCACTCACATCATTAAAGTATTCACGACAAGCAAGCCTTGCCATCTTCAGTCAATATGACGAAACCAGATATTTTTAGCGAAATCCATTTACGGGGAATTAGTTGTTCTTGCTCAGAGACCTCCGGTAAAGGATGATAATGGTCATAGACATTAGAGTTCACGATAGTACTTGTTTACTTGATATTTGTCAGCGAATCCCAAATTCTACATGTGTAGGCAAAAATCGATGCCACGATGGACGCAAAAGAGAACCAGTTGGTTCTGCTCAGGATCGAACTGAGGACCTTCTGCGTAAAAGCCAGACGCATGATTACGACTATTCTGTTAGAAGTTCTCGTTTATTGCCTACATATTTAATGCGAACCCAAACCTAAGAGGGAAGGCGAAAACTATTCACGATGGATGCCAACGAGGAATTAGGTTGTTCCGTTTGCGATCGAACTGAGGACCTTCTGCGCGTAAAGCAGACGATAACACTGTTACCACTACACAGAGCTCACGACAAGTTGCCCTCGTTTACTACACACACCAAAACCTAAGAGTGCAGGCGAAAACTTTGTGTCCATTCCACGATGGACGCAAAAGAGAATTTAGTTGGTTCTCGTCAGGATCGAACTGAGAACCTCCTGCAGTAAAAACAGACGTGATAACCACTGACAGAGCCCACAACAAGAAGCCCTCGTTTATTTCATATTCAATATGAACCCAAACCTAAGATTGCAGTCGAAAATTATTCACGATTTGACGCAAGAGTGAATTAGCTGGTTCTAATCAGGATCGGTCTGAGAACTCCTCTGCGTGTAAAGCAGACGTGATAACTACTACATCACAGAGCCCACGACAAGCAGCTCTCGCTACTCTCGCATTTAATTTTAACCCAAACCTAAGAGTGCAGGCGAAAACTATTCACGATGGACGCAAAAGAGAATTAGTTGGTTCTGCTCAGGATCGAACTGAGGACCTTCTGCGTGTAAAGCAGACGTGATAACCACTACACCACAGAGCCCACGACAAGTAGCCTCGTTTACTTCATATTTAATATGAACCCAAACCTAAGAGTGCAGGCGAAAACTATTCACGATGGACGCAAAAGAGTATATAGTTATCCTACTCAGGATCGAACTGAGAACCTTCTGCGAGTAAAGCAGACGTGATGTACTACATCACACAGCCCACGACAAGTAGCCCTCGTTTACTCTGCATTTAATATGAACTCCAGTCCCAAGAGCGCAGGCGAAATCCATTCACGATGGACGCAAAAGAGAATTAGTTGGTTCTGCTCAGGATCGAATCCGGAGGACCTTACTAAGTGCAAAGACAGACGTGTAATAAATTAATTACCATTACGAGAGCTGCATTATTGCGGTTCGTTTACTTTATATTTAATATGATCCCAAACCTAAGAAGTGCAGCTGTTCATTGCTGTTGGACGCAAGAAGATTAGTTGATTTGAAGAATCAGACCCGTTCGCGTGTAAAGCAGACGGTGATAACTAATTTCACACTCACAGAGTTTCACGACAGCAGCCCTTCTTGCCATTTCCATATTTAAATATGAAGTAAACGAGGGCTGCTTGTCGTGGGCTCTGTGGTGTAGTGGTTATCACGTCTGCTTTACACGCAGAAGGTCCTCAGTTCGATCCTGAGCAGAACCAACTAATTCTCTTTTGCGTCCATCGTGAATAGTTTTCGCCTGCACTCTTAGGTTTGGGTTCATATTAAATATGAAGTAAACGAGGGCTGCTTGTCGTGGGCTCTGTGGTGTAGTGGTTATCACGTCTGTTTTACACGCAGAAGGTCCTCAGTTCGATCCTGAGCAGAACCAACTAATTCTCTTTTGCGTCCATCGTGAATAGTTTTCGCCTGCACTCTTAGGTTTGGGTTCATATTAAATACGAAGTAAACGAGGGCTGCTTGTCGTGGGCTCTGTGGTGTAGTGGTTATCACGTCTGCTTTACACGCAGAAGGTCCTCAGTTCGATCCTGAGCAGAACCAACTAATTCTCTTTTGCGTCCCTCGTGAATAGTTTTCGCCTGCACTCTTATGTTTGGGTTAAAATTAAATACGAAGTAAACGAGGGCTGCTTGTCGTGGGCTCTGTGGTGTAGTGGTTATCACGTCTGCTTTACACGCAGAAGGTTCTCAGTTCGATCCTGAGCAGAACCAACTAATTCTCTTTTGCGTCCCTCGTGAATAATTTTCGCCTGCACTCTTAGGTTTGGGTTCATATTAAATATGAAGTAAACGAGGGCTGCTTGTCGTGGGCTCTGTGGTGTAGTGGTTATCACGTCTGCTTTACACGCAGAAGGTCCTCAGTTCGATCCTGAGCAGAACCAACTAATTCTCTTTTGCGTCCATCGTGAATAGTTTTCGCCTGCACTCTTAGGTTTGGGTTCATATTAAATATGAAGTAAACGAGGGCTGCTTGTCGTGGGCTCTGTGGTGTAGTGGTTATCACGTCTGCTTTACACGCAGAAGGTCCTCAGTTCGATCCTGAGCAGAACCAACTAATTCTCTTTTGCGTCCATCGTGAATAGTTTTCGCCTGCACTCTTAGGTTTGGGTTCATATTAAATATGAAGTAAACGAGGGCTGCTTGTCGTGGGCTCTGTGGTGTAGTGGTTATCACGTCTGCTTTACACGCAGAAGGTCCTCAGTTCGATCCTGAGCAGAACCAACTAATTCTCTTTTGCGTCCATCGTGAATAGTTTTCGCCTGCACTCTTAGGTTTGGGTTCATATTAAATATGAAGTAAACGAGGGCTGCTTGTCGTGGGCTCTGTGGTGTAGTGGTTATCACGTCTGCTTTACACGCAGAAGGTCCTCAGTTCGATCCTGAGCAGAACCAACTAATTCTCTTTTGCGTCCATCGTGAATAGTTTTCGCCTGCACTCTTAGGTTTGGGTTCATATTAAATATGAAGTAAACGAGGGCTGCTTGTCGTGGGCTCTGTGGTGTAGTGGTTATCACGTCTGTTTTACACGCAGAAGGTCCTCAGTTCGATCCTGAGCAGAACCAACTAATTCTCTTTTGCGTCCATCGTGAATAGTTTTCGCGTGCACTCTTAGGTTTGGGTTCATATTAAATACGAAGTAAACGAGGGCTGCTTGTCGTGGGCTCTGTGGTGTAGTGGTTATCACGTCTGCTTTACACGCAGAAGGTCCTCAGTTCGATCCTGAGCAGAACCAACTAATTCTCTTTTGCGTCCCTCGTGAATAGTTTTCGCCTGCACTCTTAGGTTTGGGTTCAAATTAAATACGAAGTAAACGGAGGCTGCTTGTCGTGGGCTCTGTGGTGTAGTAGTTATCACGTCTGCTTTACACGCAGAAGGTTCTCAGTTCGATCCTGAGCAGAACCAACTAATTCTCTTTTGCGTCCCTCGTGAATAGTTTTCGCCTGCACTCTTAGGTTTGGGTTCATATTAAATATGAAGTAAACGAGGGCTGCTTGTTGTGGGCTCTGTGGTGTAGTGGTTATCACGTCTGCTTTACACGCAGAAGGTCCTCAGTTCGATCCTGAGCAGAACCAACTAATTCTCTTTTGCGTCCATCGTGAATAGTTTTCGCCTGCACTCTTAGGTTTGGGTTCATATTAAATATGAAGTAAACGAGGGCTGCTTGTCGTGGGCTCTGTGGTGTAGTGGTTATCACGTCTGCTTTACACGCAGAAGGTCCTCAGTTCGATCCTGAGCAGAACCAACTAATTCTCTTTTGGCGTCCATCGTGAATAGTTTTCGCCTGCACTCTTAGGTTTGGGTTCATATTAAATATGAAGTAAACGAGGGCTGCTTGTCGTGGGCTCTGTGGTGTAGTGGTTATCACGTCTGCTTTACACGCAGAAGGTCCTCAGTTCGATCCTGAGCAGAACCAACTAATTCTCTTTTGCGTCCATCGTGAATAGTTTTCGCCTGCACTCTTAGGTTTGGGTTCATATTAAATATGAAGTAAACGAGGGCTGCTTGTCGTGGGCTCTGTGGTGTAGTGGTTATCACGTCTGCTTTACACGCAGAAGGTCCTCAGTTCGATCCTGAGCAGAACCAACTAATTCTCTTTTGCGTCCATCGTGAATAGTTTTCGCCTGCACTCTTAGGTTTGGGTTCATATTAAATATGAAGTAAACGAGGGCTGCTTGTCGTGGGCTCTGTGGTGTAGTGGTTATCACGTCTGCTTTACACGCAGAAGGTCCTCAGTTCGATCCTGAGCAGAACCAACTAATTCTCTTTTGCGTCCCTCGTGAATAGTTTTCGCCTGCACTCTTAGGTTTGGGTTCATATTAAATATGAAGTAAACGAGGGCTGCTTGTCGTGGGCTCTGTGGTGTAGTGGTTATCACGTCTGCTTTACACGCAGAAGGTCCTCAGTTCGATCCTGAGCAGAACCAACTAATTCTCTTTTGCGTCCATCGTGAATAGTTTTCGCCTGCACTCTTAGGTTTGGGTTCATATTAAATATGAAGTAAACGAGGGCTGCTTGTCGTGGGCTCTGTGGTGTAGTGGTTATCACGTCTGCTTTACACGCAGAAGGTCCTCAGTTCGATCCTGAGCAGAACCAACTAATTCTCTTTTGCGTCCCTCGTGAATAGTTTTCGCCTGCACTCTTAGGTTTGGGTTCATATTAAATATGAAGTAAACGAGGGCTGCTTGTCGTGGGCTCTGTGGTGTAGTGGTTATCACGTCTGCTTTACACGCAGAAGGTCCTCAGTTCGATCCTGAGCAGAACCAACTAATTCTCTTTTGCGTCCATCGTGAATAGTTTTCGCCTGCACTCTTAGGTTTGGGTTCATATTAAATATGAAGTAAACGAGGGCTGCTTGTCGTGGGCTCTGTGGTGTAGTGGTTATCACGTCTGCTTTACACGCAGAAGGTCCTCAGTTCGATCCTGAGCAGAACCAACTAATTCTCTTTTGCGTCCATCGTGAATAGTTTTCGCCTGCACTCTTAGGTTTGGGTTCATATTAAATATGAAGTAAACGAGGGCTGCTTGTCGTGGGCTCTGTGGTGTAGTGGTTATCACGTCTGCTTTACACGCAGAAGGTCCTCAGTTCGATCCTGAGCAGAACCAACTAATTCTCTTTTGCGTCCATCGTGAATAGTTTTCGCCTGCACTCTTAGGTTTGGGTTCATATTAAATATGAAGTAAACGAGGGCTGCTTGTCGTGGGCTCTGTGGTGTAGTGGTTATCACGTCTGCTTTACACGCAGAAGGTCCTCAGTTCGATCCTGAGCAGAACCAACTAATTCTCTTTTGCGTCCATCGTGAATAGTTTTCGCCTGCACTCTTAGGTTTGGGTTCATATTAAATATGAAGTAAACGAGGGCTGCTTGTCGTGGGCTCTGTGGTGTAGTGGTTATCACGTCTGCTTTACACGCAGAAGGTCCTCAGTTCGATCCTGAGCAGAACCAACTAATTCTCTTTTGCGTCCCTCGTGAATAGTTTTCGCCTGCACTCTTAGGTTTGGGTTCATATTAAATACGAAGTAAACGAGGGCTGCTTGTCGTGGGCTCTGTGGTGTAGTGGTTATCACGTCTGCTTTACACGCAGAAGGTCCTCAGTTCGATCCTGAGCAGAACCAACTAATTCTCTTTTGCGTCCCATCGTGAATAGTTTTCGCCTGCACTCTTAGGTTTGGGTTCATATTAAATATGAAGTAAACGAGGGCTGCTTGTCGTGGGCTCTGTGGTGTAGTGGTTATCACGTCTGCTTTACACGCAGAAGGTCCTCAGTTCGATCCTGAGCAGAACCAACTAATTCTCTTTTGCGTCCCTCGTGAATAGTTTTCGCCTGCACTCTTAGGTTTGGGTTCATATTAAATATGAAGTAAACGAGGGCTGCTTGTCGTGGGCTCTGTGGTGTAGTGGTTATCACGTCTGTTTTACACGCAGAAGGTCCTCAGTTCGATCCTGAGCAGAACCAACTAATTCTCTTTTGCGTCCATCGTGAATAGTTTTCGCCTGCACTCTTAGGTTTGGGTTCATATTAAATATGAAGTAAACGAGGGCTGCTTGTCGTGGGCTCTGTGGTGTAGTGGTTATCACGTCTGCTTTACACGCAGAAGGTCCTCAGTTCGATCCTGAGCAGAACCAACTAATTCTCTTTGCGTCCATCGTGAATAGTTTTCGCCTGCACTCTTAGGTTTGGGTTCATATTAAATATGAAGTAAACGAGGGCTGCTTGTCGTGGGCTCTGTGGTGTAGTGGTTATCACGTCTGCTTTACACGCAGAAGGTCCTCAGTTCGATCCTGAGCAGAACCAACTAATTCTCTTTTGCGTCCATCGTGAATAGTTTTCGCCTGCACTCTTAGGTTTGGGTTCATATTAAATATGAAGTAAACGAGGGCTGCTTGTCGTGGGCTCTGTGGTGTAGTGGTTATCACGTCTGCTTTACACGCAGAAGGTCCTCAGTTCGATCCTGAGCAGAACCAACTAATTCTCTTTTGCGTCCATCGTGAATAGTTTTCGCCTGCACTCTTAGGTTTGGGTTCATATTAAATATGAAGTAAACGAGGGCTGCTTGTCGTGGGCTCTGTGGTGTAGTGGTTATCACGTCTGTTTTACACGCAGAAGGTCCTCAGTTCGATCCTGAGCAGAACCAACTAATTCTCTTTTGCGTCCATCGTGAATAGTTTTCGCCTGCACTCTTAGGTTTGGGTTCATATTAAATACGAAGTAAACGAGGGCTGCTTGTCGTGGGCTCTGTGGTGTAGTGGTTATCACGTCTGCTTTACACGCAGAAGGTCCTCAGTTCGATCCTGAGCAGAACCAACTAATTCTCTTTTGCGTCCCTCGTGAATAGTTTTCGCCTGCACTCTTAGGTTTGGGTTCATATTAAATACGAAGTAAACGGAGGGCTGCTTGTCGTGGGCTCTGTGGTGTAGTGGTTATCACGTCTGCTTTACACGCAGAAGGTCCTCAGTTCGATCCTGAGCAGAACCAACTAATTCTCTTTTGCGTCCCTCGTGAATAGTTTTCGCCTGCACTCTTAGGTTTGGGTTCATATTAAATATGAAGTAAACGAGGGCTGCTTGTCGTGGGCTCTGTGGTGTAGTGGTTATCACGTCTGTTTTACACGCAGAAGGTCCTCAGTTCGATCCTGAGCAGAACCAACTAATTCTCTTTTGCGTCCATCGTGAATAGTTTTCGCCTGCACTCTTAGGTTTGGGTTCATATTAAATATGAAGTAAACGAGGGCTGCTTGTCGTGGGCTCTGTGGTGTAGTGGTTATCACGTCTGCTTTACACGCAGAAGGTCCTCAGTTCGATCCTGAGCAGAACCAACTAATTCTCCTCTTTGCGTCCATCGTGAATAGTTTTCGCCTGCACTCTTAGGTTTGGGTTCATATTAAATATGAAGTAAACGAGGGCTGCTTGTCGTGGGCTCTGTGGTGTAGTGGTTATCACGTCTGCTTTACACGCAGAAGGTCCTCAGTTCGATCCTGAGCAGAACCAACTAATTCTCTTTTGCGTCCATCGTGAATAGTTTTCGCCTGCACTCTTAGGTTTGGGTTCATATTAAATATGAAGTAAACGAGGGCTGCTTGTCGTGGGCTCTGTGGTGTAGTGGTTATCACGTCTGCTTTACACGCAGAAGGTCCTCAGTTCGATCCTGAGCAGAACCAACTAATTCTCTTTTGCGTCCATCGTGAATAGTTTTCGCCTGCACTCTTAGGTTTGGGTTCATATTAAATATGAAGTAAACGAGGGCTGCTTGTCGTGGGCTCTGTGGTGTAGTGGTTATCACGTCTGCTTTACACGCAGAAGGTCTTCAGTTCGATCCTGAGCAGAACCAACTTCTCTTTTGCGTCCCTCGTGAATAGTTTTCGCCTGCACTCTTAGGTTTGGGTTCATATTAAATATGAAGTAAACGAGGGCTGCTTGTCGTGGGCTCTGTGGTGTAGTGGTTATCACGTCTGTTTTACACGCAGAAGGTCCTCAGTTCGATCCTGAGCAGAACCAACTAATTCTCTTTTGCGTCCATCGTGAATAGTTTTCGCCTGCACTCTTAGGTTTGGGTTCATATTAAATATGAAGTAAACGAGGGCTGCTTGTCGTGGGCTCTGTGGTGTAGTGGTTATCACGTCTGCTTTACACGCAGAAGGTCCTCAGTTCGATCCTGAGCAGAACCAACTAATTCTCTTTTGCGTCCCTCGTGAATAGTTTTCGCCTGCACTCTTAGGTTTGGGTTCATATTAAATATGAAGTAAACGAGGGCTGCTTGTCGTGGGCTCTGTGGTGTAGTGGTTATCACGTCTGCTTTACACGCAGAAGGTCCTCAGTTCGATCCTGAGCAGAACCAACTAATTCTCTTTTGCGTCCATCGTGAATAGTTTTCGCCTGCACTCTTAGGTTTGGGTTCATATTAAATATGAAGTAAACGAGGGCTGCTTGTCGTGGGCTCTGTGGTGTAGTGGTTATCACGTCTGCTTTACACGCAGAAGGTCCTCAGTTCGATCCTGAGCAGAACCAACTAATTCTCTTTTGCGTCCATCGTGAATAGTTTTCGCCTGCACTCTTAGGTTTGGGTTCATATTAAATATGAAGTAAACGAGGGCTGCTTGTCGTGGGCTCTGTGGTGTAGTGGTTATCACGTCTGCTTTACACGCAGAAGGTCCTCAGTTCGATCCTGAGCAGAACCAACTAATTCTCTTTTGCGTCCATCGTGAATAGTTTTCGCCTGCACTCTTAGGTTTGGGTTCATATTAAATATGAAGTAAACGAGGGCTGCTTGTCGTGGGCTCTGTGGTGTAGTGGTTATCACGTCTGTTTTACACGCAGAAGGTCCTCAGTTCGATCCTGAGCAGAACCAACTAATTCTCTTTTGCGTCCATCGTGAATAGTTTTCGCCTGCACTCTTAGGTTTGGGTTCATATTAAATATGAAGTAAACGAGGGCTGCTTGTCGTGGGCTCTGTGGTGTAGTGGTTATCACGTCTGCTTTACACGCAGAAGGTCCTCAGTTCGATCCTGAGCAGAACCAACTAATTCTCTTTTGCGTCCCTCGTGAATAGTTTTCGCCTGCACTCTTAGGTTTGGGTTCATATTAAATACGAAGTAAACGAGGGCTGCTTGTCGTGGGCTCTGTGGTGTAGTGGTTATCACGTCTGCTTTACACGCAGAAGGTCCTCAGTTCGATCCTGAGCAGAACCAACTAATTCTCTTTTGCGTCCCTCGTGAATAGTTTTCGCCTGCACTCTTAGGTTTGGGTTCATATTAAATATGAAGTAAACGAGGGCTGCTTGTCGTGGGCTCTGTGGTGTAGTGGTTATCACGTCTGCTTTACACGCAGAAGGTCCTCAGTTCGATCCTGAGCAGAACCAACTAATTCTCTTTTGCGTCCCTCGTGAATAGTTTTCGCCTGCACTCTTAGGTTTGGGTTCATATTAAATATGAAGTAAACGAGGGCTGCTTGTCGTGGGCTCTGTGGTGTAGTGGTTATCACGTCTGCTTTACACGCAGAAGGTCCTCAGTTCGATCCTGAGCAGAACCAACTAATTCTCTTTTGCGTCCATCGTGAATAGTTTTCGCCTGCACTCTTAGGTTTGGGTTCATATTAAATATGAAGTAAACGAGGGCTGCTTGTCGTGGGCTCTGTGGTGTAGTGGTTATCACGTCTGCTTTACACGCAGAAGGTCCTCAGTTCGATCCTGAGCAGAACCAACTAATTCTCTTTTGCGTCCATCGTGAATAGTTTTCGCCTGCACTCTTAGGTTTGGGTTCATATTAAATATGAAGTAAACGAGGGCTGCTTGTCGTGGGCTCTGTGGTGTAGTGGTTATCACGTCTGCTTTACACGCAGAAGGTCCTCAGTTCGATCCTGAGCAGAACCAACTAATTCTCTTTTGCGTCCATCGTGAATAGTTTTCGCCTGCACTCTTAGGTTTGGGTTCATATTAAATATGAAGTAAACGAGGGCTGCTTGTCGTGGGCTCTGTGGTGTAGTGGTTATCACGTCTGTTTTACACGCAGAAGGTCCTCAGTTCGATCCTGAGCAGAACCAACTAATTCTCTTTTGCGTCCATCGTGAATAGTTTTCGCCTGCACTCTTAGGTTTGGGTTCATATTAAATATGAAGTAAACGAGGGCTGCTTGTCGTGGGCTCTGTGGTGTAGTGGTTATCACGTCTGCTTTACACGCAGAAGGTCCTCAGTTCGATCCTGAGCAGAACCAACTAATTCTCTTTTGCGTCCATCGTGAATAGTTTTCGCCTGCACTCTTAGGTTTGGGTTCATATTAAATATGAAGTAAACGAGGGCTGCTTGTCGTGGGCTCTGTGGTGTAGTGGTTATCACGTCTGCTTTACACGCAGAAGGTCCTCAGTTCGATCCTGAGCAGAACCAACTAATTCTCTTTTGCGTCCATCGTGAATAGTTTTCGCCTGCACTCTTAGGTTTGGGTTCATATTAAATACGAAGTAAACGAGGGCTGCTTGTCGTGGGCTCTGTGGTGTAGTGGTTATCACGTCTGATTTACACGCAGAAGGTCTTCAGTTCGATCCTGAGCAGAACCAACTAATTCTCTTTTGCGTCCCTCGTGAATAGTTTTCGCCTGCACTCTTAGGTTTGGGTTCATATTAAATACGAAGTAAACGAGGGCTGCTTGTCGTGGGCTCTGTGGTGTAGTGGTTATCACGTCTGCTTTACACGCAGAAGGTCCTCAGTTCGATCCTGAGCAGAACCAACTAATTCTCTTTTGCGTCCCTCGTGAATAGTTTTCGCCTGCACTCTTAGGTTTGGGTTCATATTAAATATGAAGTAAACGAGGGCTGCTTGTCGTGGGCTCTGTGGTGTAGTGGTTATCACGTCTGCTTTACACGCAGAAGGTCCTCAGTTCGATCCTGAGCAGAACCAACTAATTCTCTTTTGCGTCCATCGTGAATAGTTTTCGCCTGCACTCTTAGGTTTGGGTTCATATTAAATATGAAGTAAACGAGGGCTGCTTGTCGTGGGCTCTGTGGTGTAGTGGTTATCACGTCTGCTTTACACGCAGAAGGTCCTCAGTTCGATCCTGAGCAGAACCAACTAATTCTCTTTTGCGTCCATCGTGAATAGTTTTCGCCTGCACTCTTAGGTTTGGGTTCATATTAAATATGAAGTAAACGAGGGCTGCTTGTCGTGGGCTCTGTGGTGTAGTGGTTATCACGTCTGCTTTACACGCAGAAGGTCCTCAGTTCGATCCTGAGCAGAACCAACTAATTCTCTTTTGCGTCCATCGTGAATAGTTTTCGCCTGCACTCTTAGGTTTGGGTTCATATTAAATATGAAGTAAACGAGGGCTGCTTGTCGTGGGCTCTGTGGTGTAGTGGTTATCACGTCTGCTTTACACGCAGAAGGTCCTCAGTTCGATCCTGAGCAGAACCAACTAATTCTCTTTTGCGTCCATCGTGAATAGTTTTCGCCTGCACTCTTAGGTTTGGGTTCATATTAAATATGAAGTAAACGAGGGCTGCTTGTCGTGGGCTCTGTGGTGTAGTGGTTATCACGTCTGCTTTACACGCAGAAGGTCCTCAGTTCGATCCTGAGCAGAACCAACTAATTCTCTTTTGCGTCCCTCGTGAATAGTTTTCGCCTGCACTCTTAGGTTTGGGTTCATATTAAATATGAAGTAAACGAGGGCTGCTTGTCGTGGGCTCTGTGGTGTAGTGGTTATCACGTCTGCTTTACACGCAGAAGGTCCTCAGTTCGATCCTGAGCAGAACCAACTAATTCTCTTTTGCGTCCATCGTGAATAGTTTTCGCCTGCACTCTTAGGTTTGGGTTCATATTAAATATGAAGTAAACGAGGGCTGCTTGTCGTGGGCTCTGTGGTGTAGTGGTTATCACGTCTGCTTTACACGCAGAAGGTCCTCAGTTCGATCCTGAGCAGAACCAACTAATTCTCTTTGCGTCCATCGTGAATAGTTTTCGCCTGCACTCTTAGGTTTGGGTTCATATTAAATATGAAGTAAACGAGGGCTGCTTGTCGTGGGCTCTGTGGTGTAGTGGTTATCACGTCTGCTTTACACGCAGAAGGTCCTCAGTTCGATCCTGAGCAGAACCAACTAATTCTCTTTTGCGTCCATCGTGAATAGTTTTCGCCTGCACTCTTAGGTTTGGGTTCATATTAAATATGAAGTAAACGAGGGCTGCTTGTCGTGGGCTCTGTGGTGTAGTGGTTATCACGTCTGTTTTACACGCAGAAGGTCCTCAGTTCGATCCTGAGCAGAACCAACTAATTCTCTTTTGCGTCCCTCGTGAATAGTTTTCGCCTGCACTCTTAGGTTTGGGTTCATATTAAATATGAAGTAAACGAGGGCTGCTTGTCGTGGGCTCTGTGGTGTAGTGGTTATCACGTCTGATTTACACGCAGAAGGTCTTCAGTTCGATCCTGAGCAGAACCAACTAATTTTTTTTTGCGTCCCTCGTGAATAGTTTTCGCCTGCACTCTTAGGTTTGGGTTCATATTAAATATGAAGTAAACGAGGGCTGCTTGTCGTGGGCTCTGTGGTGTAGTGGTTATCACGTCTGTTTTACACGCAGAAGGTCCTCAGTTCGATCCTGAGCAGAACCAACTAATTCTCTTTTGCGTCCATCGTGAATAGTTTTCGCCTGCACTCTTAGGTTTGGGTTCATATTAAATATGAAGTAAACGAGGGCTGCTTGTCGTGGGCTCTGTGGTGTAGTGGTTATCACGTCTGCTTTACACGCAGAAGGTCCTCAGTTCGATCCTGAGCAGAACCAACTAATTCTCTTTTGCGTCCCTCGTGAATAGTTTTCGCCTGCACTCTTAGGTTTGGGTTCATATTAAATATGAAGTAAACGAGGGCTGCTTGTCGTGGGCTCTGTGGTGTAGTGGTTATCACGTCTGCTTTACACGCAGAAGGTCCTCAGTTCGATCCTGAGCAGAACCAACTAATTCTCTTTTGCGTCCATCGTGAATAGTTTTCGCCTGCACTCTTAGGTTTGGGTTCATATTAAATATGAAGTAAACGAGGGCTGCTTGTCGTGGGCTCTGTGGTGTAGTGGTTATCACGTCTGTTTTACACGCAGAAGGTCCTCAGTTCGATCCTGAGCAGAACCAACTAATTCTCTTTTGCGTCCATCGTGAATAGTTTTCGCCTGCACTCTTAGGTTTGGGTTCATATTAAATACGAAGTAAACGAGGGCTGCTTGTCGTGGGCTCTGTGGTGTAGTGGTTATCACGTCTGCTTTACACGCAGAAGGTCCTCAGTTCGATCCTGAGCAGAACCAACTAATTCTCTTTTGCGTCCCTCGTGAATAGCTTCCACCTGCACTCTTATGTTTGGGTTAAAATTAAATACGAAGTAAACGGAGGCTGCTTGTCGTGGGCTCTGTGATGTAGTAGTTATCACGTCTGCTTTACACGCAGAAGGTTCTCAGTTCGATCCTGAGCAGAACCAACTAATTCTCTTTTGCGTCCCTCGTGAATAATTTTCGACTGCACTCTTAGGTTTGGGTTCATATTAAATATGAAGTAAACGAGGGCTGCTTGTCGTGGGCTCTGTGGTGTAGTGGTTATCACGTCTGCTTTACACGCAGAAGGTCCTCAGTTCGATCCTGAGCAGAACCAACTAATTCTCTTTTGCGTCCATCGTGAATAGTTTTCGCCTGCACTCTTAGGTTTGGGTTCATATTAAATATGAAGTAAACGAGGGCTGCTTGTCGTGGGCTCTGTGGTGTAGTGGTTATCACGTCTGCTTTACACGCAGAAGGTCCTCAGTTCGATCCTGAGCAGAACCAACTAATTCTCTCTTTGCGTCCATCGTGAATAGTTTTCGCGTGCACTCTTAGGTTTGGGTTCATATTAAATACGAAGTAAACGAGGGCTGCTTGTCGTGGGCTCTGTGGTGTAGTGGTTATCACGTCTGCTTTACACGCAGAAGGTCCTCAGTACGATCCTGAGCAGAACCAACTAATTCTCTTTTGCGTCCCTCGTGAATAGCTTCCACCTGCACTCTTATGTTTGGGTTAAAATTAAATACGAAGTAAGCGGAGGCTGCTTGTCGTGGGCTCTGTGATGTAGTAGTTATCACGTCTGCTTTACACGCAGAAGGTTCTCAGTTCGATCCTGAGCAGAACCAACTAATTCTCTTTTGCGTCCCTCGTGAATAATTTTCGACTGCACTCTTAGGTTTGGGTTCATATTAAATATGAAGTAAACGAGGGCTGCTTGTCGTGGGCTCTGTGGTGTAGTGGTTATCACGTCTGCTTTACACGCAGAAGGTCCTCAGTTCGATCCTGAGCAGAACCAACTAATTCTCTTTTGCGTCCATCGTGAATAGTTTTCGCCTGCACTCTTAGGTTTGGGTTCATATTAAATATGAAGTAAACGAGGGCTGCTTGTCGTGGGCTCTGTGGTGTAGTGGTTATCACGTCTGCTTTACACGCAGAAGGTCCTCAGTTCGATCCTGAGCAGAACCAACTAATTCTCTTTTGCGTCCATCGTGAATAGTTTTCGCCTGCACTCTTAGGTTTGGGTTCATATTAAATATGAAGTAAACGAGGGCTGCTTGTTGTGGGCTCTGTGGTGTAGTGGTTATCACGTCTGTTTTACACGCAGAAGGTCCTCAGTTCGATCCTGAGCAGAACCAACTAATTCTCTTTTGCGTCCATCGTGAATAGTTTTCGCCTGCACTCTTAGGTTTGGGTTCATATTAAATATGAAGTAAACGAGGGCTGCTTGTCGTGGGCTCTGTGGTGTAGTGGTTATCACGTCTGCTTTACACGCAGAAGGTCATCAGTTCGATCCTGAGCAGAACCAACCAATTCTCTTTTGCGTCCCTCGTGAATAGTTTTCGCCTGCACTCTTAGGATTGGTTTCATATTAAATACGAAGTAAACGAGGGCTGCTTGTCGTGGGCTCTGTGGTGTAGTGGTTATCACGTCTGATTTACACGCAGAAGGTCTTCAGTTCGATCCTGAGCAGAACCAACTATTTCTCTTTTGCGTCCCTCGTGAATAGTTTTCGCCTGCACTCTTAGGTTTGGGTTCATATTAAATACGAAGTAAACGAGGGCTGCTTGTCGTGGGCTCTGTGGTGTAGTGGTTATCACGTCTGCTTTACACGCAGAAGGTCCTCAGTTCGATCCTGAGCAGAACCAACTAATTCTCTTTTGCGTCCATCGTGAATAGTTTTCGCCTGCACTCTTAGGTTTGGGTTCATATTAAATATGAAGTAAACGAGGGCTGCTTGTCGTGGGCTCTGTGGTGTAGTGGTTATCACGTCTGCTTTACACGCAGAAGGTCCTCAGTTCGATCCTGAGCAGAACCAACTAATTCTCTTTTGCGTCCATCGTGAATAGTTTTCGCCTGCACTCTTAGGTTTGGGTTCATATTAAATATGAAGTAAACGAGGGCTGCTTGTCGTGGGCTCTGTGGTGTAGTGGTTATCACGTCTGTTTTACACGCAGAAGGTCCTCAGTTCGATCCTGAGCAGAACCAACTAATTCTCTTTTGCGTCCATCGTGAATAGTTTTCGCCTGCACTCTTAGGTTTGGGTTCATATTAAATATGAAGTAAACGAGGGCTGCTTGTCGTGGGCTCTGTGGTGTAGTGGTTATCACGTCTGCTTTACACGCAGAAGGTCCTCAGTTCGATCCTGAGCAGAACCAACTAATTCTCTTTTGCGTCCCTCGTGAATAGTTTTCGCCTGCACTCTTAGGTTTGGGTTCATATTAAATATGAAGTAAACGAGGGCTGCTTGTCGTGGGCTCTGTGGTGTAGTGGTTATCACGTCTGTTTTACACGCAGAAGGTCCTCAGTTCGATCCTGAGCAGAACCAACTAATTCTCTTTTGCGTCCCTCGTGAATAGTTTTCGCCTGCACTCTTAGGTTTGGGTTTCATATTAAATACGAAGTAAACGAGGGCTGCTTGTCGTGGGCTCTGTGGTGTAGTGGTTATCACGTCTGATTTACACGCAGAAGGTCCTCAGTTCGATCCTGAGCAGAACCAACTAATTCTTTTTTGCGTCCCTCGTGAATAGTTTTCGCCTGCACTCTTAGGTTTGGGTTCATATTAAATATGAAGTAAACGAGGGCTGCTTGTCGTGGGCTCTGTGGTGTAGTGGTTATCACGTCTGTTTTACACGCAGAAGGTCCTCAGTTCGATCCTGAGCAGAACCAACTAATTCTCTTTTGCGTCCCTCGTGAATAGTTTTCGCCTGCACTCTTAGGTTTGGGTTTCATATTAAATACGAAGTAAACGAGGGCTACTTGTCGTGGGCTCTGTGGTGTAGTGGTTATCACGTCTGATTTACACGCAGAAGGTCTTCAGTTCGATCCTGAGCAGAACCAACGTTTTTTTTTTGCGTCCCTCGTGAATAGTTTTCGCCTGCACTCTTAGGTTTGGGTTCATATTAAATATGAAGTAAACGAGGGCTGCTTGTCGTGGGCTCTGTGGTGTAGTGGTTATCACGTCTGCTTTACACGCAGAAGGTCCTCAGTTCGATCCTGAGCAGAACCAACTAATTCTCTTTTGCGTCCCTCGTGAATAGTTTTCGCCTGCACTCTTAGGTTTGGGTTCATATTAAATATGAAGTAAACGAGGGCTGCTTGTCGTGGGCTCTGTGGTGTAGTGGTTATCACGTCTGCTTTACACGCAGAAGGTCCTCAGTTCGATCCTGAGCAGAACCAACTAATTCTCTTTTGCGTCCATCGTGAATAATTTTCGCCTGCACTCTTAGGTTTGGGTTCATATTAAATATGAAGTAAACGAGGGCTGCTTGTCGTGGGCTCTGTGGTGTAGTGGTTATCACGTCTGCTTTACACGCAGAAGGTCCTCAGTTCGATCCTGAGCAGAACCAACTAATTCTCTTTTGCGTCCCTCGTGAATAGTTTTCGCCTGCACTCTTAGGTTTGGGTTCATATTAAATATGAAGTAAACGAGGGCTGCTTGTCGTGGGCTCTGTGGTGTAGTGGTTATCACGTCTGTTTTACACGCAGAAGGTCCTCAGTTCGATCCTGAGCAGAACCAACTAATTCTCTTTTGCGTCCATCGTGAATAGTTTTCGCCTGCACTCTTAGGTTTGGGTTCATATTAAATATGAAGTAAACGAGGGCTGCTTGTCGTGGGCTCTGTGGTGTAGTGGTTATCACGTCTGCTTTACACGCAGAAGGTCCTCAGTTCGATCCTGAGCAGAACCAACTAATTCTCTTTTGCGTCCCTCGTGAATAGTTTTCGCCTGCACTCTTAGGTTTGGGTTTCATATTAAATACGAAGTAAACGAGGGCTACTTGTCGTGGGCTCTGTGGTGTAGTGGTTATCACGTCTGATTTACACGCAGAAGGTCTTCAGTTCGATCCTGAGCAGAACCAACTATTTCTCTTTTGCGTCCCTCGTGAATAGTTTTCGCCTGCACTCTTAGGTTTGGGTTCATATTAAATACGAAGTAAACGAGGGCTGCTTGTCGTGGGCTCTGTGGTGTAGTGGTTATCACGTCTGCTTTACACGCAGAAGGTCCTCAGTTCGATCCTGAGCAGAACCAACTAATTCTCTTTTGCGTCCATCGTGAATAGTTTTCGCCTGCACTCTTAGGTTTGGGTTCATATTAAATATGAAGTAAACGAGGGCTGCTTGTCGTGGGCTCTGTGGTGTAGTGGTTATCACGTCTGCTTTACACGCAGAAGGTCCTCAGTTCGATCCTGAGCAGAACCAACTAATTCTCTTTTGCGTCCATCGTGAATAGTTTTCGCCTGCACTCTTAGGTTTGGGTTCATATTAAATATGAAGTAAACGAGGGCTTCTTGTCGTGGGCTCTGTGGTGTAGTGGTTATCACGTCTGTTTTACACGCAGAAGGTCCTCAGTTCGATCCTGAGCAGAACCAACTAATTCTCTTTTGCGTCCATCGTGAATAGTTTTCGCCTGCACTCTTAGGTTTGGGTTCATATTAAATATGAAGTAAACGAGGGCTGCTTGTCGTGGGCTCTGTGGTGTAGTGGTTATCACGTCTGATTTACACGCAGAAGGTCCTCAGTTCGATCCTGAGCAGAACCAACCAATTCTCTTTTGCGTCCCTCGTGAATAGTTTTCGCCTGCACTCTTAGGTTTGGGTTCATATTAAATATGAAGTAAACGAGGGCTGCTTGTCGTGGGCTCTGTGGTGTAGTGGTTATCACGTCTGTTTTACACGCAGAAGGTCCTCAGTTCGATCCTGAGCAGAACCAACTAATTCTCTTTTGCGTCCCTCGTGAATAGTTTTCGCCTGCACTCTTAGGTTTGGGTTTCATATTAAATACGAAGTAAACGAGGGCTGCTTGTCGTGGGCTCTGTGGTGTAGTGGTTATCACGTCTGATTTACACGCAGAAGGTCTTCAGTTCGATCCTGAGCAGAACCAACTAATTTTTTTTTGCGTCCCTCGTGAATAGTTTTCGCCTGCACTCTTAGGTTTGGGTTCATATTAAATATGAAGTAAACGAGGGCTGCTTGTCGTGGGCTCTGTGGTGTAGTGGTTATCACGTCTGCTTTACACGCAGAAGGTCCTCAGTTCGATCCTGAGCAGAACCAACTAATTCTCTTTTGCGTCCATCGTGAATAGTTTTCGCCTGCACTCTTAGGTTTGGGTTCATATTAAATATGAAGTAAACGAGGGCTGCTTGTCGTGGGCTCTGTGGTGTAGTGGTTATCACGTCTGTTTTACACGCAGAAGGTCCTCAGTTCGATCCTGAGCAGAACCAACTAATTCTCTTTTGCGTCCATCGTGAATAGTTTTCGCCTGCACTCTTAGGTTTGGGTTCATATTAAATATGAAGTAAACGAGGGCTGCTTGTCGTGGGCTCTGTGGTGTAGTGGTTATCACGTCTGCTTTACACGCAGAAGGTCCTCAGTTCGATCCTGAGCAGAACCAACTAATTCTCTTTTGCGTAAATAGTTTTCGCCTGCACTCTTAGGTTTGGGTTCATATTAAATATGAAGTAAACGAGGGCTGCTTGTCGTGGGCTCTGTGGTGTAGTGGTTATCACGTCTGCTTTACACGCAGAAGGTCCTCAGTTCGATCCTGAGCAGAACCAACTAATTCTCTTTTGCGTCCATCGTGAATAGTTTTCGCCTGCACTCTTAGGTTTGGGTTCATATTAAATATGAAGTAAACGAGGGCTGCTTGTCGTGGGCTCTGTGGTGTAGTGGTTATCACGTCTGTTTTACACGCAGAAGGTCCTCAGTTCGATCCTGAGCAGAACCAACTAATTCTCTTTTGCGTCCATCGTGAATAGTTTTCGCCTGCACTCTTAGGTTTGGGTTCATATTAAATATGAAGTAAACGAGGGCTGCTTGTCGTGGGCTCTGTGGTGTAGTGGTTATCACGTCTGCTTTACACGCAGAAGGTCCTCAGTTCGATCCTGAGCAGAACCAACTAATTCTCTTTTGCGTCCCTCGTGAATAGTTTTCGCCTGCACTCTTAGGTTTGGGTTCATATTAAATATGAAGTAAACGAGGGCTGCTTGTCGTGGGCTCTGTGGTGTAGTGGTTATCACGTCTGCTTTACACGCAGAAGGTCCTCAGTTCGATCCTGAGCAGAACCAACTAATTCTCTTTTGCGTCCATCGTGAATAGTTTTCGCCTGCACTCTTAGGTTTGGGTTCATATTAAATATGAAGTAAACGAGGGCTGCTTGTCGTGGGCTCTGTGGTGTAGTGGTTATCACGTCTGATTTACACGCAGAAGGTCCTCAGTTCGATCCTGAGCAGAACCAACTAATTCTCTTTTGCGTCCCTCGTGAATAGTTTTCGCCTGCACTCTTAGGTTTGGGTTCATATTAAATATGAAGTAAACGAGGGCTACTTGTCGTGGGCTCTGTGGTGTAGTGGTTATCACGTCTGTTTTACACGCAGAAGGTCCTCAGTTCGATCCTGAGCAGAACCAACTAATTCTCTTTTGCGTCCATCGTGAATAGTTTTCGCCTGCACTCTTAGGTTTGGGTTCATATTAAATATGAAGTAAACGAGGGCTGCTTGTCGTGGGCTCTGTGGTGTAGTGGTTATCACGTCTGCTTTACACGCAGAAGGTCCTCAGTTCGATCCTGAGCAGAACCAACTAATTCTCTTTTGCGTCCCTCGTGAATAGTTTTCGCCTGCACTCTTAGGTTTGGGTTCATATTAAATATGAAGTAAACGAGGGCTGCTTGTCGTGGGCTCTGTGGTGTAGTGGTTATCACGTCTGTTTTACACGCAGAAGGTCCTCAGTTCGATCCTGAGCAGAACCAACTAATTCTCTTTTGCGTCCATCGTGAATAGTTTTCGCCTGCACTCTTAGGTTTGGGTTCATATTAAATATGAAGTAAACGAGGGCTGCTTGTCGTGGGCTCTGTGGTGTAGTGGTTATCACGTCTGATTTACACGCAGAAGGTCCTCAGTTCGATCCTGAGCAGAACCAACTAATTCTCTTTTGCGTCCCTCGTGAATAGTTTTCGCCTGCACTCTTAGGTTTGGGTTCATATTAAATATGAAGTAAACGAGGGCTGCTTGTCGTGGGCTCTGTGGTGTAGTGGTTATCACGTCTGTTTTACACGCAGAAGGTCCTCAGTTCGATCCTGAGCAGAACCAACTAATTCTCTTTTGCGTCCATCGTGAATAGTTTTCGCCTGCACTCTTAGGTTTGGGTTCATATTAAATATGAAGTAAACGAGGGCTGCTTGTCGTGGGCTCTGTGGTGTAGTGGTTATCACGTCTGCTTTACACGCAGAAGGTCCTCAGTTCGATCCTGAGCAGAACCAACTAATTCTCTTTTGCGTCCATCGTGAATAGTTTTCGCCTGCACTCTTAGGTTTGGGTTCATATTAAATATGAAGTAAACGAGGGCTGCTTGTCGTGGGCTCTGTGGTGTAGTGGTTATCACGTCTGCTTTACACGCAGAAGGTCATCAGTTCGATCCTGAGCAGAACCAACTAATTCTCTTTGCGTCCCTCGTGAATAGTTTTCGACTGCACTCTTAGGTTTGGGTTCATATTAAATATGAAGTAAACGAGGGCTGCTTGTCGTGGGCTCTGTGGTGTAGTGGTTATCACGTCTGCTTTACACGCAGAAGGTCCTCAGTTCGATCCTGAGCAGAACCAACTAATTCTCTTTTGCGTCCATCGTGAATAGTTTTCGCCTGCACTCTTAGGTTTGGGTTCATATTAAATATGAAGTAAACGAGGGCTGCTTGTCGTGGGCTCTGTGGTGTAGTGGTTATCACGTCTGCTTTACACGCAGAAGGTCCTCAGTTCGATCCTGAGCAGAACCAACTAATTCTCTTTTGCGTCCATCGTGAATAGTTTTCGCCTGCACTCTTAGGTTTGGGTTCATATTAAATATGAAGTAAACGAGGGCTGCTTGTCGTGGGCTCTGTGGTGTAGTGGTTATCACGTCTGTTTTACACGCAGAAGGTCCTCAGTTCGATCCTGAGCAGAACCAACTAATTCTCCTTTTGCGTCCATCGTGAATAGTTTTCGCCTGCACTCTTAGGTTTGGGTTCATATTAAATATGAAGTAAACGAGGGCTGCTTGTCGTGGGCTCTGTGGTGTAGTGGTTATCACGTCTGATTTACACGCAGAAGGTCCTCAGTTCGATCCTGAGCAGAACCAACCAATTCTCTTTTGCGTCCCTCGTGAATAGTTTTCGCCTGCACTCTTAGGTTTGGTTTCATATTAAATACGAAGTAAACGAGGGCTACTTGTCGTGGGCTCTGTGGTGTAGTGGTTATCACGTCTGATTTACACGCAGAAGGTCTTCAGTTCGATCCTGAGCAGAACCAACGTTTTTTTTTTGCGTCCCTCGTGAATAGTTTTCGCCTGCACTCTTAGGTTTGGGTTCATATTAAATATGAAGTAAACGAGGGCTGCTTGTCGTGGGCTCTGTGGTGTAGTGGTTATCACGTCTGTTTTACACGCAGAAGGTCCTCAGTTCGATCCTGAGCAGAACCAACTAATTCTCTTTTGCGTCCATCGTGAATAGTTTTCGCCTGCACTCTTAGGTTTGGGTTCATATTAAATATGAAGTAAACGAGGGCTGCTTGTCGTGGGCTCTGTGGTGTAGTGGTTATCACGTCTGTTTTACACGCAGAAGGTCCTCAGTTCGATCCTGAGCAGAACCAACTAATTCTCTTTTGCGTCCATCGTGAATAGTTTTCGCCTGCACTCTTAGGTTTGGGTTCATATTAAATATGAAGTAAACGAGGGCTACTTGTCGTGGGCTCTGTGGTGTAGTGGTTATCACGTCTGCTTTACACGCAGAAGGTCCTCAGTTCGATCCTGAGCAGAACCAACTAATTCTCTTTTGCGTCCATCGTGAATAGTTTTCGCCTGCACTCTTAGGTTTGGGTTCATATTAAATATGAAGTAAACGAGGGCTGCTTGTCGTGGGCTCTGTGGTGTAGTGGTTATCACGTCTGCTTTACACGCAGAAGGTCCTCAGTTCGATCCTGAGCAGAACCAACTAATTCTCTTTTGCGTCCATCGTGAATAGTTTTCGCCTGCACTCTTAGGTTTGGGTTCATATTAAATATGAAGTAAACGAGGGCTGCTTGTCGTGGGCTCTGTGGTGTAGTGGTTATCACGTCTGTTTTACACGCAGAAGGTCCTCAGTTCGATCCTGAGCAGAACCAACTAATTCTCTTTTGCGTCCATCGTGAATAGTTTTCGCCTGCACTCTTAGGTTTGGGTTCATATTAAATACGAAGTAAACGAGGGCTGCTTGTCGTGGGCTCTGTGGTGTAGTGGTTATCACGTCTGCTTTACACGCAGAAGGTCCTCAGTTCGATCCTGAGCAGAACCAACTAATTCTCTTTTGCGTCCCTCGTGAATAGTTTTCGCCTGCACTCTTAGGTTTGGGTTCATATTAAATATGAAGTAAACGAGGGCTGCTTGTCGTGGGCTCTGTGGTGTAGTGGTTATCACGTCTGTTTTACACGCAGAAGGTCCTCAGTTCGATCCTGAGCAGAACCAACTAATTCTCTTTTGCGTCCATCGTGAATAGTTTTCGCCTGCACTCTTAGGTTTGGGTTCATATTAAATATGAAGTAAACGAGGGCTGCTTGTCGTGGGCTCTGTGGTGTAGTGGTTATCACGTCTGCTTTACACGCAGAAGGTCCTCAGTTCGATCCTGAGCAGAACCAACTAATTCTCTTTTGCGTCCATCGTGAATAGTTTTCGCCTGCACTCTTAGGTTTGGGTTCATATTAAATATGAAGTAAACGAGGGCTGCTTGTCGTGGGCTCTGTGGTGTAGTGGTTATCACGTCTGCTTTACACGCAGAAGGTCCTCAGTTCGATCCTGAGCAGAACCAACTAATTCTCTTTTGCGTCCATCGTGAATAGTTTTCGCCTGCACTCTTAGGTTTGGGTTCATATTAAATATGAAGTAAACGAGGGCTGCTTGTCGTGGGCTCTGTGGTGTAGTGGTTATCACGTCTGCTTTACACGCAGAAGGTCCTCAGTTCGATCCTGAGCAGAACCAACTAATTCTCTTTTGCGTCCATCGTGAATAGTTTTCGCCTGCACTCTTAGGTTTGGGTTCATATTAAATATGAAGTAAACGAGGGCTGCTTGTCGTGGGCTCTGTGGTGTAGTGGTTATCACGTCTGCTTTACACGCAGAAGGTCCTCAGTTCGATCCTGAGCAGAACCAACTAATTCTCTTTTGCGTCCCTCGTGAATAGTTTTCGCCTGCACTCTTAGGTTTGGGTTCATATTAAATACGAAGTAAACGAGGGCTGCTTGTCGTGGGCTCTGTGGTGTAGTGGTTATCACGTCTGATTTACACGCAGAAGGTCCTCAGTTCGATCCTGAGCAGAACCAACTAATTCTCTTTTGCGTCCCTCGTGAATAGTTTTCGCCTGCACTCTTAGGTTTGGGTTCATATTAAATATGAAGTAAACGAGGGCTGCTTGTCGTGGGCTCTGTGGTGTAGTGGTTATCACGTCTGCTTTACACGCAGAAGGTCCTCAGTTCGATCCTGAGCAGAACCAACTAATTCTCTTTTGCGTCCATCGTGAATAGTTTTCGCCTGCACTCTTAGGTTTGGGTTCATATTAAATATGAAGTAAACGAGGGCTGCTTGTCGTGGGCTCTGTGGTGTAGTGGTTATCACGTCTGCTTTACACGCAGAAGGTCCTCAGTTCGATCCTGAGCAGAACCAACTAATTCTCTTTTGCGTCCATCGTGAATAGTTTTCGCCTGCACTCTTAGGTTTGGGTTCATATTAAATATGAAGTAAACGAGGGCTGCTTGTCGTGGGCTCTGTGGTGTAGTGGTTATCACGTCTGATTTACACGCAGAAGGTCCTCAGTTCGATCCTGAGCAGAACCAACTAATTCTCTTTTGCGTCCCTCGTGAATAGTTTTCGCCTGCACTCTTAGGTTTGGGTTCATATTAAATATGAAGTAAACGAGGGCTGCTTGTCGTGGGCTCTGTGGTGTAGTGGTTATCACGTCTGATTTACACGCAGAAGGTCCTCAGTTCGATCCTGAGCAGAACCAACGTAATTCTTTTTTGCGTCCCTCGTGAATAGTTTTCGCCTGCACTCTTAGGTTTGGGTTCATATTAAATATGAAGTAAACGAGGGCTGCTTGTCGTGGGCTCTGTGGTGTAGTGGTTATCACGTCTGTTTTACACGCAGAAGGTCCTCAGTTCGATCCTGAGCAGAACCAACTAATTCTCTTTTGCGTCCATCGTGAATAGTTTTCGCCTGCACTCTTAGGTTTGGGTTCATATTAAATATGAAGTAAACGAGGGCTGCTTGTCGTGGGCTCTGTGGTGTAGTGGTTATCACGTCTGCTTTACACGCAGAAGGTCCTCAGTTCGATCCTGAGCAGAACCAACTAATTCTCTTTTGCGTCCATCGTGAATAGTTTTCGCCTGCACTCTTAGGTTTGGGTTCATATTAAATATGAAGTAAACGAGGGCTGCTTGTCGTGGGCTCTGTGGTGTAGTGGTTATCACGTCTGCTTTACACGCAGAAGGTCCTCAGTTCGATCCTGAGCAGAACCAACTAATTCTCTTTTGCGTCCATCGTGAATAGTTTTCGCCTGCACTCTTAGGTTTGGGTTCATATTAAATATGAAGTAAACGAGGGCTGCTTGTCGTGGGCTCTGTGGTGTAGTGGTTATCACGTCTGCTTTACACGCAGAAGGTCCTCAGTTCGATCCTGAGCAGAACCAACTAATTCTCTTTTGCGTCCCTCGTGAATAGTTTTCGCCTGCACTCTTAGGTTTGGGTTCATATTAAATATGAAGTAAACGAGGGCTGCTTGTCGTGGGCTCTGTGGTGTAGTGGTTATCACGTCTGCTTTACACGCAGAAGGTCCTCAGTTCGATCCTGAGCAGAACCAACTAATTCTCTTTTGCGTCCATCGTGAATAGTTTTCGCCTGCACTCTTAGGTTTGGGTTCATATTAAATATGAAGTAAACGAGGGCTTCTTGTCGTGGGCTCTGTGGTGTAGTGGTTATCACGTCTGCTTTACACGCAGAAGGTCCTCAGTTCGATCCTGAGCAGAACCAACTAATTCTCTTTTGCGTCCATCGTGAATAGTTTTCGCCTGCACTCTTAGGTTTGGGTTCATATTAAATATGAAGTAAACGAGGGCTGCTTGTCGTGGGCTCTGTGGTGTAGTGGTTATCACGTCTGCTTTACACGCAGAAGGTCCTCAGTTCGATCCTGAGCAGAACCAACTAATTCTCTTTTGCGTCCATCGTGAATAGTTTTCGCCTGCACTCTTAGGTTTGGGTTCATATTAAATATGAAGTAAACGAGGGCTGCTTGTCGTGGGCTCTGTGGTGTAGTGGTTATCACGTCTGCTTTACACGCAGAAGGTCCTCAGTTCGATCCTGAGCAGAACCAACTAATTCTCTTTTGCGTCCATCGTGAATAGTTTTCGCCTGCACTCTTAGGTTTGGGTTCATATTAAATATGAAGTAAACGAGGGCTGCTTGTCGTGGGCTCTGTGGTGTAGTGGTTATCACGTCTGCTTTACACGCAGAAGGTCCTCAGTTCGATCCTGAGCAGAACCAACTAATTCTCTTTTGCGTCCATCGTGAATAGTTTTCGCCTGCACTCTTAGGTTTGGGTTCATATTAAATATGAAGTAAACGAGGGCTTCTTGTCGTGGGCTCTGTGGTGTAGTGGTTATCACGTCTGTTTTACACGCAGAAGGTCCTCAGTTCGATCCTGAGCAGAACCAACTAATTCTCTTTTGCGTCCATCGTGAATAGTTTTCGCCTGCACTCTTAGGTTTGGGTTCATATTAAATATGAAGTAAACGAGGGCTGCTTGTCGTGGGCTCTGTGGTGTAGTGGTTATCACGTCTGATTTACACGCAGAAGGTCTTCAGTTCGATCCTGAGCAGAACCAACCAATTCTCTTTTGCGTCCCTCGTGAATAGTTTTCGCCTGCACTCTTAGGTTTGGTTTCATATTAAATACGAAGTAAACGAGGGCTACTTGTCGTGGGCTCTGTGGTGTAGTGGTTATCACGTCTGATTTACACGCAGAAGGTCTCCTCAGTTCGATCCTGAGCAGAACCAACTAATTCTCTTTTGCGTCCCTCGTGAATAGTTTTCGCCTGCACTCTTAGGTTTGGGTTCATATTAAATATGAAGTAAACGAGGGCTGCTTGTCGTGGGCTCTGTGGTGTAGTGGTTATCACGTCTGCTTTACACGCAGAAGGTCCTCAGTTCGATCCTGAGCAGAACCAACTAATTCTCTTTTGCGTCCATCGTGAATAGTTTTCGCCTGCACTCTTAGGTTTGGGTTCATATTAAATATGAAGTAAACGAGGGCTGCTTGTCGTGGGCTCTGTGGTGTAGTGGTTATCACGTCTGATTTACACGCAGAAGGTCCTCAGTTCGATCCTGAGCAGAACCAACTAATTCTCTTTTGCGTCCCTCGTGAATAGTTTTCGCCTGCACTCTTAGGTTTGGGTTCATATTAAATACGAAGTAAACGAGGGCTGCTTGTCGTGGGCTCTGTGGTGTAGTGGTTATCACGTCTGCTTTACACGCAGAAGGTCCTCAGTTCGATCCTGAGCAGAACCAACTAATTCTCTTTTGCGTCCCTCGTGAATAGTTTTCGCCTGCACTCTTAGGTTTGGGTTCATATTAAATATGAAGTAAACGAGGGCTGCTTGTCGTGGGCTCTGTGGTGTAGTGGTTATCACGTCTGCTTTACACGCAGAAGGTCCTCAGTTCGATCCTGAGCAGAACCAACTAATTCTCTTTTGCGTCCATCGTGAATAGTTTTCGCCTGCACTCTTAGGTTTGGGTTCATATTAAATATGAAGTAAACGAGGGCTGCTTGTCGTGGGCTCTGTGGTGTAGTGGTTATCACGTCTGCTTTACACGCAGAAGGTCCTCAGTTCGATCCTGAGCAGAACCAACTAATTCTCTTTTGCGTCCATCGTGAATAGTTTTCGCCTGCACTCTTAGGTTTGGGTTCATATTAAATATGAAGTAAACGAGGGCTGCTTGTCGTGGGCTCTGTGGTGTAGTGGTTATCACGTCTGCTTTACACGCAGAAGGTCCTCAGTTCGATCCTGAGCAGAACCAACTAATTCTCTTTTGCGTCCATCGTGAATAGTTTTCGCCTGCACTCTTAGGTTTGGGTTCATATTAAATATGAAGTAAACGAGGGCTGCTTGTCGTGGGCTCTGTGGTGTAGTGGTTATCACGTCTGTTTTACACGCAGAAGGTCCTCAGTTCGATCCTGAGCAGAACCAACTAATTCTCTTTTGCGTCCATCGTGAATAGTTTTCGCCTGCACTCTTAGGTTTGGGTTCATATTAAATATGAAGTAAACGAGGGCTGCTTGTCGTGGGCTCTGTGGTGTAGTGGTTATCACGTCTGTTTTACACGCAGAAGGTCCTCAGTTCGATCCTGAGCAGAACCAACTAATTCTCTTTTGCGTCCCTCGTGAATAGTTTTCGCCTGCACTCTTAGGTTTGGGTTCATATTAAATATGAAGTAAACGAGGGCTGCTTGTCGTGGGCTCTGTGGTGTAGTGGTTATCACGTCTGCTTTACACGCAGAAGGTCCTCAGTTCGATCCTGAGCAGAACCAACTAATTCTCTTTTGCGTCCATCGTGAATAGTTTTCGCCTGCACTCTTAGGTTTGGGTTCATATTAAATATGAAGTAAACGAGGGCTGCTTGTCGTGGGCTCTGTGGTGTAGTGGTTATCACGTCTGATTTACACGCAGAAGGTCCTCAGTTCGATCCTGAGCAGAACCAACCAATTCTCTTTTGCGTCCCTCGTGAATAGTTTTCGCCTGCACTCTTAGGTTTGGGTTCATATTAAATATGAAGTAAACGAGGGCTGCTTGTCGTGGGCTCTGTGGTGTAGTGGTTATCACGTCTGCTTTACACGCAGAAGGTCCTCAGTTCGATCCTGAGCAGAACCAACTAATTCTCTTTTGCGTCCATCGTGAATAGTTTTCGCCTGCACTCTTAGGTTTGGGTTCATATTAAATATGAAGTAAACGAGGGCTGCTTGTCGTGGGCTCTGTGGTGTAGTGGTTATCACGTCTGCTTTACACGCAGAAGGTCCTCAGTTCGATCCTGAGCAGAACCAACTAATTCTCTTTTGCGTCCATCGTGAATAGTTTTCGCCTGCACTCTTAGGTTTGGGTTCATATTAAATATGAAGTAAACGAGGGCTGCTTGTCGTGGGCTCTGTGGTGTAGTGGTTATCACGTCTGTGCTTTACACGCAGAAGGTCCTCAGTTCGATCCTGAGCAGAACCAACTAATTCTCTTTTGCGTCCATCGTGAATAGTTTTCGCCTGCACTCTTAGGTTTGGGTTCATATTAAATACGAAGTAAACGAGGGCTGCTTGTCGTGGGCTCTGTGGTGTAGTGGTTATCACGTCTGCTTTACACGCAGAAGGTCCTCAGTTCGATCCTGAGCAGAACCAACTAATTCTCTTTTGCGTCCCTCGTGAATAGTTTTCGCCTGCACTCTTAGGTTTGGGTTCATATTAAATACGAAGTAAACGAGGGCTGCTTGTCGTGGGCTCTGTGGTGTAGTGGTTATCACGTCTGCTTTACACGCAGAAGGTCCTCAGTTCGATCCTGAGCAGAACCAACTAATTCTCTTTTGCGTCCCTCGTGAATAGTTTTCGCCTGCACTCTTAGGTTTGGGTTCATATTAAATATGAAGTAAACGAGGGCTGCTTGTCGTGGGCTCTGTGGTGTAGTGGTTATCACGTCTGTTTTACACGCAGAAGGTCCTCAGTTCGATCCTGAGCAGAACCAACTAATTCTCTTTTGCGTCCATCGTGAATAGTTTTCGCCTGCACTCTTAGGTTTGGGTTCATATTAAATATGAAGTAAACGAGGGCTGCTTGTCGTGGGCTCTGTGGTGTAGTGGTTATCACGTCTGCTTTACACGCAGAAGGTCCTCAGTTCGATCCTGAGCAGAACCAACTAATTCTCTTTGCGTCCATCGTGAATAGTTTTCGCCTGCACTCTTAGGTTTGGGTTCATATTAAATATGAAGTAAACGAGGGCTGCTTGTCGTGGGCTCTGTGGTGTAGTGGTTATCACGTCTGCTTTACACGCAGAAGGTCCTCAGTTCGATCCTGAGCAGAACCAACTAATTCTCTTTTGCGTCCATCGTGAATAGTTTTCGCCTGCACTCTTAGGTTTGGGTTCATATTAAATATGAAGTAAACGAGGGCTGCTTGTCGTGGGCTCTGTGGTGTAGTGGTTATCACGTCTGCTTTACACGCAGAAGGTCCTCAGTTCGATCCTGAGCAGAACCAACTAATTCTCCTTTGCGTCCATCGTGAATAGTTTTCGCCTGCACTCTTAGGTTTGGGTTCATATTAAATATGAAGTAAACGAGGGCTGCTTGTCGTGGGCTCTGTGGTGTAGTGGTTATCACGTCTGATTTACACGCAGAAGGTCTTCAGTTCGATCCTGAGCAGAACCAACTAATTTTTTTTGCGTCCCTCGTGAATAGTTTTCGCCTGCACTCTTAGGTTTGGGTTCATATTAAATATGAAGTAAACGAGGGCTGCTTGTCGTGGGCTCTGTGGTGTAGTGGTTATCACGTCTGTTTTACACGCAGAATTTCCTCAGTTCGATCCTGAGCAGAACCAACTAATTCTCTCTTTGCGTCCATCGTGAATAGTTTTCGCCTGCACTCTTAGGTTTGGGTTCATATTAAATATGAAGTAAACGAGGGCTACTTGTCGTGGGCTCTGTGGTGTAGTGGTTATCACGTCTGCTTTACACGCAGAAGGTCCTCAGTTCGATCCTGAGCAGAACCAACTAATTCTCTTTTGCGTCCCTCGTGAATAGTTTTCGCCTGCACTCTTAGGTTTGGGTTCATATTAAATATGAAGTAAACGAGGGCTGCTTGTCGTGGGCTCTGTGGTGTAGTGGTTATCACGTCTGCTTTACACGCAGAAGGTCCTCAGTTCGATCCTGAGCAGAACCAACTAATTCCCTTTTGCGTAAATAGTTTTCGCCTGCACTCTTAGGTTTGGGTTCATATTAAATATGAAGTAAACGAGGCCTGCTTGTCGTGGGCTCTGTGGTGTAGTGGTTATCACGTCTGCTTTACACGCAGAAGGTCCTCAGTTCGATCCTGAGCAGAACCAACTAATTCTCTTTTGCGTCCATCGTGAATAGTTTTCGCCTGCACTCTTAGGTTTGGGTTCATATTAAATATGAAGTAAACGAGGGCTGCTTGTCGTGGGCTCTGTGGTGTAGTGGTTATCACGTCTGCTTTACACGCAGAAGGTCCTCAGTTCGATCCTGAGCAGAACCAACTAATTCTCTTTTGCGTCCATCGTGAATAGTTTTCGCCTGCACTCTTAGGTTTGGGTTCATATTAAATATGAAGTAAACGAGGGCTGCTTGTCGTGGGCTCTGTGGTGTAGTGGTTATTACGTCTGTTTTACACGCAGAAGGTCCTCAGTTCGATCCTGAGCAGAACCAACTAATTCTCTTTTGCGTCCATCGTGAATAGTTTTCGCGTGCACTCTTAGGTTTGGGTTCATATTAAATACGAAGTAAACGAGGGCTGCTTGTCGTGGGCTCTGTGGTGTAGTGGTTATCACGTCTGCTTTGCACGCAGAAGGTCCTCAGTACGATCCTGAGCAGAACCAACTAATTCTCTTTTGCGTCCCTCGTGAATAGCTTCCACCTGCACTCTTATGTTTGGGTTAAAATTAAATACGAAGTAAACGGAGGCTGCTTGTCGTGGGCTCTGTGATGTAGTGGTTATCACGTCTGCTTTACACGCAGAAGGTTCTCAGTTCGATCCTGAGCAGAACCAACTAATTCTCTTTTGCGTCCCTCGTGAATAATTTTCGACTGCACTCTTAGGTTTGGGTTCATATTAAATATGAAGTAAACGAGGGCTGCTTGTCGTGGGCTCTGTGGTGTAGTGGTTATCACGTCTGATTTACACGCAGAAGGTCCTCAGTTCGATCCTGAGCAGAACCAACCAATTCTCTTTTGCGTCCCTCGTGAATAGTTTTCGCCTGCACTCTTAGGTTTGGGTTCATATTAAATACGAAGTAAACGAGGGCTGCTTGTCGTGGGCTCTGTGGTGTAGTGGTTATCACGTCTGCTTTACACGCAGAAGGTCCTCAGTTCGATCCTGAGCAGAACCAACTAATTCTCTTTTGCGTCCATCGTGAATAGTTTTCGCCTGCACTCTTAGGTTTGGGTTCATATTAAATATGAAGTAAACGAGGGCTGCTTGTCGTGGGCTCTGTGGTGTAGTGGTTATCACGTCTGCTTTACACGCAGAAGGTCCTCAGTTCGATCCTGAGCAGAACCAACTAATTCTCTTTTGCGTCCATCGTGAATAGTTTTCGCCTGCACTCTTAGTTTGGGTTCATATTAAATATGAAGTAAACGAGGGCTGCTTGTCGTGGGCTCTGTGGTGTAGTGGTTATCACGTCTGTTTTACACGCAGAAGGTCCTCAGTTCGATCCTGAGCAGAACCAACTAATTCTCTTTTGCGTCCATCGTGAATAGTTTTCGCCTGCACTCTTAGGTTTGGGTTCATATTAAATATGAAGTAAACGAGGGCTGCTTGTCGTGGGCTCTGTGGTGTAGTGGTTATCACGTCTGTTTTACACGCAGAAGGTCCTCAGTTCGATCCTGAGCAGAACCAACTAATTCTCTTTTGCGTCCATCGTGAATAGTTTTCGCCTGCACTCTTAGGTTTGGGTTCATATTAAATATGAAGTAAACGAGGGCTGCTTGTCGTGGGCTCTGTGGTGTAGTGGTTATCACGTCTGCTTTACACGCAGAAGGTCCTCAGTTCGATCCTGAGCAGAACCAACTAATTCTCTTTTGCGTCCATCGTGAATAGTTTTCGCCTGCACTCTTAGGTTTGGGTTCATATTAAATATGAAGTAAACGAGGGCTGCTTGTCGTGGGCTCTGTGGTGTAGTGGTTATCACGTCTGATTTACACGCAGAAGGTCATCAGTTCGATCCTGAGCAGAACCAACCAATTCTCTTTTGCGTCCCTCGTGAATAGTTTTCGCCTGCCCTCTTAGGATTGGTTTCATATTAAATACGAAGTAAACGAGGGCTACTTGTCGTGGGCTCTGTGGTGTAGTGGTTATCACGTCTGATTTACACGCAGAAGGTCTTCAGTTCGATCCTGAGCAGAACCAACTATTTCTCTTTTGCGTCCCTCGTGAATAGTTTTCGCCTGCACTCTTAGGTTTGGGTTCATATTAAATACGAAGTAAACGAGGGCTGCTTGTTGTGGGCTCTGTGGTGTAGTGGTTATCACGTCTGCTTTACACGCAGAAGGTCCTCAGTTCGATCCTGAGCAGAACCAACTAATTCTCTTTTGCGTCCATCGTGAATAGTTTTCGCCTGCACTCTTAGGTTTGGGTTCATATTAAATATGAAGTAAACGAGGGCTTCTTGTTGTGGGCTCTGTGGTGTAGTGGTTATCACGTCTGCTTTACACGCAGAAGGTCCTCAGTTCGATCCTGAGCAGAACCAACTAATTCTCTTTTGCGTCCATCGTGAATAGTTTTCGCCTGCACTCTTAGGTTTGGGTTCATATTAAATATGAAGTAAACGAGGGCTGCTTGTCGTGGGCTCTGTGGTGTAGTGGTTATCACGTCTGCTTTACACGCAGAAGGTCCTCAGTTCGATCCTGAGCAGAACCAACTAATTCTCTTTGCGTCCATCGTGAATAGTTTTCGCCTGCACTCTTAGGTTTGGGTTCATATTAAATATGAAGTAAACGAGGGCTGCTTGTCGTGGGCTCTGTGGTGTAGTGGTTATCACGTCTGCTTTACACGCAGAAGGTCCTCAGTTCGATCCTGAGCAGAACCAACTAATTCCCTTTTGCGTAAATAGTTTTCGCCTGCACTCTTAGGTTTGGGTTCATATTAAATATGAAGTAAACGAGGGCTGCTTGTCGTGGGCTTTGTGGTGTAGTGGTTATCACGTCTGTTTTACACGCAGAAGGTCCTCAGTTCGATCCTGAGCAGAACCAACTAATTCTCTTTTGCGTCCATCGTGAATAGTTTTCGCCTGCACTCTTAGGTTTGGGTTCATATTAAATACGAAGTAAACGAGGGCTGCTTGTCGTGGGCTCTGTGGTGTAGTGGTTATCACGTCTGATTTACACGCAGAAGGTCTTCAGTTCGATCCTGAGCAGAACCAACTTTTTTTTGCGTCCCTCGTGAATAGTTTTCGCCTGCACTCTTAGGTTTGGGTTCATATTAAATATGAAGTAAACGAGGGCTGCTTGTCGTGGGCTCTGTGGTGTAGTGGTTATCACGTCTGCTTTACACGCAGAAGGTCCTCAGTTCGATCCTGAGCAGAACCAACTAATTCTCTTTTGCGTCCATCGTGAATAGTTTTCGCCTGCACTCTTAGGTTTGGGTTCATATTAAATATGAAGTAAACGAGGGCTGCTTGTCGTGGGCTCTGTGGTGTAGTGGTTATCACGTCTGCTTTACACGCAGAAGGTCCTCAGTTCGATCCTGAGCAGAACCAACTAATTCTCTTTTGCGTCCATCGTGAATAGTTTTCGCCTGCACTCTTAGGTTTGGGTTCATATTAAATATGAAGTAAACGAGGGCTGCTTGTCGTGGGCTCTGTGGTGTAGTGGTTATCACGTCTGCTTTACACGCAGAAGGTCCTCAGTTCGATCCTGAGCAGAACCAACTAATTCTCTTTTGCGTCCATCGTGAATAGTTTTCGCCTGCACTCTTAGGTTTGGGTTCATATTAAATATGAAGTAAACGAGGGCTGCTTGTCGTGGGCTCTGTGGTGTAGTGGTTATCACGTCTGTTTTACACGCAGAAGGTCCTCAGTTCGATCCTGAGCAGAACCAACTAATTCTCTTTTGCGTCCCTCGTGAATAGTTTTCGCCTGCACTCTTAGGTTTGGGTTCATATTAAATACGAAGTAAACGAGGGCTGCTTGTCGTGGGCTCTGTGGTGTAGTGGTTATCACGTCTGCTTTACACGCAGAAGGTCCTTCAGTTCGATCCTGAGCAGAACCAACTAATTCTCTTTTGCGTCCCTCGTGAATAGTTTTCGCCTGCACTCTTAGGTTTGGGTTCATATTAAATATGAAGTAAACGAGGGCTGCTTGTCGTGGGCTCTGTGGTGTAGTGGTTATCACGTCTGTTTTACACGCAGAAGGTCCTCAGTTCGATCCTGAGCAGAACCAACTAATTCTCTTTTGCGTCCATCGTGAATAGTTTTCGCCTGCACTCTTAGGTTTGGGTTCATATTAAATATGAAGTAAACGAGGGCTGCTTGTCGTGGGCTCTGTGGTGTAGTGGTTATCACGTCTGCTTTACACGCAGAAGGTCCTCAGTTCGATCCTGAGCAGAACCAACTAATTCTCTTTTGCGTCCATCGTGAATAGTTTTCGCCTGCACTCTTAGGTTTGGGTTCATATTAAATATGAAGTAAACGAGGGCTGCTTGTCGTGGGCTCTGTGGTGTAGTGGTTATCACGTCTGCTTTACACGCAGAAGGTCCTCAGTTCGATCCTGAGCAGAACCAACTAATTCTCTTTTGCGTCCATCGTGAATAGTTTTCGCCTGCACTCTTAGGTTTGGGTTCATATTAAATATGAAGTAAACGAGGGCTGCTTGTCGTGGGCTCTGTGGTGTAGTGGTTATCACGTCTGCTTTACACGCAGAAGGTCCTCAGTTCGATCCTGAGCAGAACCAACTAATTCTCTTTTGCGTCCATCGTGAATAGTTTTCGCCTGCACTCTTAGGTTTGGGTTCATATTAAATATACGAAGTAAACGAGGGCTGCTTGTCGTGGGCTCTGTGGTGTAGTGGTTATCACGTCTGATTTACACGCAGAAGGTCTTCAGTTCGATCCTGAGCAGAACCAACGTTTTTTTTTTGCGTCCCTCGTGAATAGTTTTCGCCTGCACTCTTAGGTTTGGGTTCATATTAAATATGAAGTAAACGAGGGCTGCTTGTCGTGGGCTCTGTGGTGTAGTGGTTATCACGTCTGTTTTACACGCAGAAGGTCCTCAGTTCGATCCTGAGCAGAACCAACTAATTCTCTTTTGCGTCCATCGTGAATAGTTTTCGCCTGCACTCTTAGGTTTGGGTTCATATTAAATATGAAGTAAACGAGGGCTACTTGTCGTGGGCTCTGTGGTGTAGTGGTTATCACGTCTGCTTTACACGCAGAAGGTCCTCAGTTCGATCCTGAGCAGAACCAACTAATTCTCTTTTGCGTCCATCGTGAATAGTTTTCGCCTGCACTCTTAGGTTTGGGTTCATATTAAATATGAAGTAAACGAGGGCTGCTTGTCGTGGGCTCTGTGGTGTAGTGGTTATCACGTCTGATTTACACGCAGAAGGTCCTCAGTTCGATCCTGAGCAGAACCAACTAATTCTCTTTTGCGTCCCTCGTGAATAGTTTTCGCCTGCACTCTTAGGTTTGGGTTTCAACGAGGGCTACTTGTCGTGGGCTCTGTGGTGTAGTGGTTATCACGTCTGATTTACACGCAGAAGGTCTTCAGTTCGATCCTGAGCAGAACCAACGTATTTTTTTGCGTCCCTCGTGAATAGTTTTCGCCTGCACTCTTAGGTTTGGGTTCATATTAAATATGAAGTAAACGAGGGCTGCTTGTCGTGGGCTCTGTGGTGTAGTGGTTATCACGTCTGTTTTACACGCAGAAGGTCCTCAGTTCGATCCTGAGCAGAACCAACTAATTCTCTTTTGCGTCCATCGTGAATAGTTTTCGCCTGCACTCTTAGGTTTGGGTTCATATTAAATATGAAGTAAACGAGGGCTGCTTGTCGTGGGCTCTGTGTGATGTAGTGGTTATCACGTCTGCTTTACACGCAGAAGGTCCTCAGTTCGATCCTGAGCAGAACCAACTAATTCTCTTTTGCGTCCATCGTGAATAGTTTTCGCCTGCACTCTTAGGTTTGGGTTCATATTAAATATGAAGTAAACGAGGGCTGCTTGTCGTGGGCTCTGTGGTGTAGTGGTTATCACGTCTGCTTTACACGCAGAAGGTCCTCAGTTCGATCCTGAGCAGAACCAACTAATTCTCTTTTGCGTCCATCGTGAATAGTTTTCGCCTGCACTCTTAGGTTTGGGTTCATATTAAATATGAAGTAAACGAGGGCTGCTTGTCGTGGGCTCTGTGGTGTAGTGGTTATCACGTCTGCTTTACACGCAGAAGGTCCTCAGTTCGATCCTGAGCAGAACCAACTAATTCTCTTTTGCGTCCCTCGTGAATAATTTTCGCCTGCACTCTTAGGTTTGGGTTCATATTAAATATGAAGTAAACGAGGGCTGCTTGTCGTGGGCTCTGTGGTGTAGTGGTTATCACGTCTGCTTTACACGCAGAAGGTCCTCAGTTCGATCCTGAGCAGAACCAACTAATTCTCTTTTGCGTCCATCGTGAATAGTTTTCGCCTGCACTCTTAGGTTTGGGTTCATATTAAATATGAAGTAAACGAGGGCTGCTTGTCGTGGGCTCTGTGGTGTAGTGGTTATCACGTCTGCTTTACACGCAGAAGGTCCTCAGTTCGATCCTGAGCAGAACCAACTAATTCTCTTTTGCGTCCATCGTGAATAGTTTTCGCCTGCACTCTTAGGTTTGGGTTCATATTAAATATGAAGTAAACGAGGGCTGCTTGTCGTGGGCTCTGTGGTGTAGTGGTTATCACGTCTGCTTTACACGCAGAAGGTCCTCAGTTCGATCCTGAGCAGAACCAACTAATTCTCTTTTGCGTCCATCGTGAATAGTTTTCGCCTGCACTCTTAGGTTTGGGTTCATATTAAATATGAAGTAAACGAGGGCTGCTTGTCGTGGGCTCTGTGGTGTAGTGGTTATCACGTCTGTTTTACACGCAGAAGGTCCTCAGTTCGATCCTGAGCAGAACCAACTAATTCTCTTTTGCGTCCATCGTGAATAGTTTTCGCCTGCACTCTTAGGTTTGGGTTCATATTAAATATGAAGTAAACGAGGGCTGCTTGTCGTGGGCTCTGTGGTGTAGTGGTTATCACGTCTGCTTTACACGCAGAAGGTCCTCAGTTCGATCCTGAGCAGAACCAACTAATTCTCTTTTGCGTCCATCGTGAATAGTTTTCGCCTGCACTCTTAGGTTTGGGTTCATATTAAATATGAAGTAAACGAGGGCTGCTTGTCGTGGGCTCTGTGGTGTAGTGGTTATCACGTCTGTTTTACACGCAGAAGGTCCTCAGTTCGATCCTGAGCAGAACCAACTAATTCTCTTTTGCGTCCATCGTGAATAGTTTTCGCCTGCACTCTTAGGTTTGGGTTCATATTAAATATGAAGTAAACGAGGGCTGCTTGTCGTGGGCTCTGTGGTGTAGTGGTTATCACGTCTGATTTACACGCAGAAGGTCCTCAGTTCGATCCTGAGCAGAACCAACCAATTCTCTTTTGCGTCCCTCGTGAATAGTTTTCGCCTGCACTCTTAGGTTTGGGTTCATATTAAATACGAAGTAAACGAGGGCTGCTTGTCGTGGGCTCTGTGGTGTAGTGGTTATCACGTCTGATTTACACGCAGAAGGTCTTCAGTTCGATCCTGAGCAGAACCAACTAATTCTCTTTTGCGTCCCTCGTGAATAGTTTTCGCCTGCACTCTTAGGTTTGGGTTCATATTAAATATGAAGTAAACGAGGGCTGCTTGTCGTGGGCTCTGTGGTGTAGTGGTTATCACGTCTGCTTTACACGCAGAAGGTCCTCAGTTCGATCCTGAGCAGAACCAACTAATTCTCTTTTGCGTCCATCGTGAATAGTTTTCGCCTGCACTCTTAGGTTTGGGTTCATATTAAATATGAAGTAAACGAGGGCTGCTTGTCGTGGGCTCTGTGGTGTAGTGGTTATCACGTCTGATTTACACGCAGAAGGTCCTCAGTTCGATCCTGAGCAGAACCAACTAATTCTCTTTTGCGTCCCTCGTGAATAGTTTTCGCCTGCACTCTTAGGTTTGGGTTCATATTAAATATGAAGTAAACGAGGGCTGCTTGTCGTGGGCTCTGTGGTGTAGTGGTTATCACGTCTGCTTTACACGCAGAAGGTCCTCAGTTCGATCCTGAGCAGAACCAACTAATTCTCTTTTGCGTCCATCGTGAATAGTTTTCGCCTGCACTCTTAGGTTTGGGTTCATATTAAATATGAAGTAAACGAGGGCTGCTTGTCGTGGGCTCTGTGGTGTAGTGGTTATCACGTCTGCTTTACACGCAGAAGGTCCTCAGTTCGATCCTGAGCAGAACCAACTAATTCTCTTTTGCGTCCATCGTGAATAGTTTTCGCCTGCACTCTTAGGTTTGGGTTCATATTAAATATGAAGTAAACGAGGGCTGCTTGTCGTGGGCTCTGTGGTGTAGTGGTTATCACGTCTGCTTTACACGCAGAAGGTCCTCAGTTCGATCCTGAGCAGAACCAACTAATTCTCTTTTGCGTCCATCGTGAATAGTTTTCGCCTGCACTCTTAGGTTTGGGTTCATATTAAATATGAAGTAAACGAGGGCTGCTTGTCGTGGGCTCTGTGGTGTAGTGGTTATCACGTCTGCTTTACACGCAGAAGGTCCTCAGTTCGATCCTGAGCAGAACCAACTAATTCTCTTTTGCGTCCATCGTGAATAGTTTTCGCCTGCACTCTTAGGTTTGGGTTCATATTAAATATGAAGTAAACGAGGGCTGCTTGTCGTGGGCTCTGTGGTGTAGTGGTTATCACGTCTGTTTTACACGCAGAAGGTCCTCAGTTCGATCCTGAGCAGAACCAACTAATTCTCTTTTGCGTCCATCGTGAATAGTTTTCGCCTGCACTCTTAGGTTTGGGTTCATATTAAATATGAAGTAAACGAGGGCTGCTTGTCGTGGGCTCTGTGGTGTAGTGGTTATCACGTCTGCTTTACACGCAGAAGGTCCTCAGTTCGATCCTGAGCAGAACCAACTAATTCTCTTTGCGTCCATCGTGAATAGTTTTCGCCTGCACTCTTAGGTTTGGGTTCATATTAAATATGAAGTAAACGAGGGCTGCTTGTCGTGGGCTCTGTGGTGTAGTGGTTATCACGTCTGCTTTACACGCAGAAGGTCCTCAGTTCGATCCTGAGCAGAACCAACTAATTCTCTTTTGCGTCCATCGTGAATAGTTTTCGCCTGCACTCTTAGGTTTGGGTTCATATTAAATATGAAGTAAACGAGGGCTGCTTGTCGTGGGCTCTGTGGTGTAGTGGTTATCACGTCTGCTTTACACGCAGAAGGTCCTCAGTTCGATCCTGAGCAGAACCAACTAATTCTCTTTTGCGTCCCTCGTGAATAGTTTTCGCCTGCACTCTTAGGTTTGGGTTCATATTAAATACGAAGTAAACGAGGGCTGCTTGTCGTGGGCTCTGTGGTGTAGTGGTTATCACGTCTGCTTTACACGCAGAAGGTCCTCAGTTCGATCCTGAGCAGAACCAACTAATTCTCTTTTGCGTCCATCGTGAATAATTTTCGCCTGCACTCTTAGGTTTGGGTTCATATTAAATATGAAGTAAACGAGGGCTGCTTGTCGTGGGCTCTGTGGTGTAGTGGTTATCACGTCTGCTTTACACGCAGAAGGTCCTCAGTTCGATCCTGAGCAGAACCAACTAATTCTCTTTTGCGTCCCTCGTGAATAGTTTTCGCCTGCACTCTTAGGTTTGGGTTCATATTAAATATGAAGTAAACGAGGGCTGCTTGTCGTGGGCTCTGTGGTGTAGTGGTTATCACGTCTGTTTTACACGCAGAAGGTCCTCAGTTCGATCCTGAGCAGAACCAACTAATTCTCTTTTGCGTCCATCGTGAATAGTTTTCGCCTGCACTCTTAGGTTTGGGTTCATATTAAATATGAAGTAAACGAGGGCTGCTTGTCGTGGGCTCTGTGGTGTAGTGGTTATCACGTCTGCTTTACACGCAGAAGGTCCTCAGTTCGATCCTGAGCAGAACCAACTAATTCTCTTTTGCGTCCCTCGTGAATAGTTTTCGCCTGCACTCTTAGGTTTGGGTTAAAATTAAATACGAAGTAAACGAGGGCTGCTTGTCGTGGGCTCTGTGGTGTAGTGGTTATCACGTCTGCTTTACACGCAGAAGGTCCTCAGTTCGATCCTGAGCAGAACCAACTAATTCTCTTTTGCGTCCCTCGTGAATAGTTTTCGCCTGCACTCTTAGGTTTGGGTTCATATTAAATATGAAGTAAACGAGGGCTGCTTGTCGTGGGCTCTGTGGTGTAGTGGTTATCACGTCTGTTTTACACGCAGAAGGTCCTCAGTTCGATCCTGAGCAGAACCAACTAATTCTCTTTTGCGTCCATCGTGAATAGTTTTCGCCTGCACTCTTAGGTTTGGGTTCATATTAAATATGAAGTAAACGAGGGCTGCTTGTCGTGGGCTCTGTGGTGTAGTGGTTATCACGTCTGCTTTACACGCAGAAGGTCCTCAGTTCGATCCTGAGCAGAACCAACTAATTCTCTTTTGCGTCCATCGTGAATAGTTTTCGCCTGCACTCTTAGGTTTGGGTTCATATTAAATATGAAGTAAACGAGGGCTGCTTGTCGTGGGCTCTGTGGTGTAGTGGTTATCACGTCTGCTTTACACGCAGAAGGTCCTCAGTTCGATCCTGAGCAGAACCAACTAATTCTCTTTTGCGTCCATCGTGAATAGTTTTCGCCTGCACTCTTAGGTTTGGGTTCATATTAAATATGAAGTAAACGAGGGCTGCTTGTCGTGGGCTCTGTGGTGTAGTGGTTATCACGTCTGCTTTACACGCAGAAGGTCCTCAGTTCGATCCTGAGCAGAACCAACTAATTCTCTTTTGCGTCCATCGTGAATAGTTTTCGCCTGCACTCTTAGGTTTGGGTTCATATTAAATATGAAGTAAACGAGGGCTGCTTGTCGTGGGCTCTGTGGTGTAGTGGTTATCACGTCTGATTTACACGCAGAAGGTCCTCAGTTCGATCCTGAGCAGAACCAACTAATTCTCTTTTGCGTCCCTCGTGAATAGTTTTCGCCTGCACTCTTAGGTTTGGGTTCATATTAAATATGAAGTAAACGAGGGCTGCTTGTCGTGGGCTCTGTGGTGTAGTGGTTATCACGTCTGTTTTACACGCAGAAGGTCCTCAGTTCGATCCTGAGCAGAACCAACTAATTCTCTTTTGCGTCCATCGTGAATAGTTTTCGCCTGCACTCTTAGGTTTGGGTTCATATTAAATATGAAGTAAACGAGGGCTGCTTGTCGTGGGCTCTGTGGTGTAGTGGTTATCACGTCTGCTTTACACGCAGAAGGTCCTCAGTTCGATCCTGAGCAGAACCAACTAATTCTCTTTTGCGTCCCTCGTGAATAGTTTTCGCCTGCACTCTTAGGTTTGGGTTCATATTAAATATGAAGTAAACGAGGGCTGCTTGTCGTGGGCTCTGTGGTGTAGTGGTTATCACGTCTGCTTTACACGCAGAAGGTCCTCAGTTCGATCCTGAGCAGAACCAACTAATTCTCTTTTGCGTCCATCGTGAATAGTTTTCGCCTGCACTCTTAGGTTTGGGTTCATATTAAATATGAAGTAAACGAGGGCTGCTTGTCGTGGGCTCTGTGGTGTAGTGGTTATCACGTCTGTTTTACACGCAGAAGGTCCTCAGTTCGATCCTGAGCAGAACCAACTAATTCTCTTTGCGTCCATCGTGAATAATTTTCGCCTGCACTCTTAGGTTTGGGTTCATATTAAATATGAAGTAAACGAGGGCTGCTTGTCGTGGGCTCTGTGGTGTAGTGGTTATCACGTCTGCTTTACACGCAGAAGGTCCTCAGTTCGATCCTGAGCAGAACCAACTAATTCTCTTTTGCGTCCATCGTGAATAGTTTTCGCCTGCACTCTTAGGTTTGGGTTCATATTAAATATGAAGTAAACGAGGGCTGCTTGTCGTGGGCTCTGTGGTGTAGTGGTTATCACGTCTGTTTTACACGCAGAAGGTCCTCAGTTCGATCCTGAGCAGAACCAACTAATTCTCTTTTGCGTCCATCGTGAATAGTTTTCGCGTGCACTCTTAGGTTTGGGTTCATATTAAATACGAAGTAAACGAGGGCTGCTTGTCGTGGGCTCTGTGGTGTAGTGGTTATCACGTCTGCTTTGCACGCAGAAGGTCCTCAGTTCGATCCTGAGCAGAACCAACTAATTCTCTTTTGCGTCCCTCGTGAATAGCTTCCACCTGCACTCTTATGTTTGGGTTAAAATTAAATACGAAGTAAACGGAGGCTGCTTGTCGTGGGCTCTGTGATGTAGTAGTTATCACGTCTGCTTTACACGCAGAAGGTTCTCAGTTCGATCCTGAGCAGAACCAACTAATTCTCTTTTGCGTCCCTCGTGAATAATTTTCGACTGCACTCTTAGGTTTGGGTTCATATTAAATATGAAGTAAACGAGGGCTGCTTGTCGTGGGTTCTGTGGTGTAGTGGTTATCACGTCTGATTTAAACGCAGAAGGTCTCAGTTCGATCCTGAGCAGAACCAACCAATTCTCTTTTGCGTCCCTCGTGAATAGTTTTCGCCTGCACTCTTAGGATTGGGTTCATATTAAATACGAAGTAAACGAGGGCTGCTTGTCGTGGGCTCTGTGGTGTAGTGGTTATCACGTCTGCTTTACACGCAGAAGGTCCTCAGTTCGATCCTGAGCAGAACCAACTAATTCTCTTTGCGTCCATCGTGAATAGTTTTCGCCTGCACTCTTAGGTTTGGGTTCATATTAAATATGAAGTAAACGAGGGCTGCTTGTCGTGGGCTCTGTGGTGTAGTGGTTATCACGTCTGCTTTACACGCAGAAGGTCCTCAGTTCGATCCTGAGCAGAACCAACTAATTCTCTTTTGCGTCCATCGTGAATAGTTTTCGCCTGCACTCTTAGGTTTGGGTTCATATTAAATATGAAGTAAACGAGGGCTGCTTGTCGTGGGCTCTGTGGTGTAGTGGTTATCACGTCTGTTTTACACGCAGAAGGTCCTCAGTTCGATCCTGAGCAGAACCAACTAATTCTCTTTTGCGTCCATCGTGAATAGTTTTCGCCTGCACTCTTAGGTTTGGGTTCATATTAAATATGAAGTAAACGAGGGCTGCTTGTCGTGGGCTCTGTGGTGTAGTGGTTATCACGTCTGCTTTACACGCAGAAGGTCCTCAGTTCGATCCTGAGCAGAACCAACTAATTCTCTTTTGCGTCCATCGTGAATAGTTTTCGCCTGCACTCTTAGGTTTGGGTTCATATTAAATATGAAGTAAACGAGGGCTGCTTGTCGTGGGCTCTGTGGTGTAGTGGTTATCACGTCTGCTTTACACGCAGAAGGTCCTCAGTTCGATCCTGAGCAGAACCAACTAATTCTCTTTTGCGTCCATCGTGAATAGTTTTCGCCTGCACTCTTAGGTTTGGGTTCATATTAAATATGAAGTAAACGAGGGCTGCTTGTCGTGGGCTCTGTGGTGTAGTGGTTATCACGTCTGATTTACACGCAGAAGGTCATCAGTTCGATCCTGAGCAGAACCAACCAATTCTCTTTTGCGTCCCTCGTGAATAGTTTTCGCCTGCACTCTTAGGTTTGGGTTTCATATTAAATATGAAGTAAACGAGGGCTGCTTGTCGTGGGCTCTGTGGTGTAGTGGTTATCACGTCTGATTTACACGCAGAAGGTCTTCAGTTCGATCCTGAGCAGAACCAACTATTCTCTTTTGCGTCCCTCGTGAATAGTTTTCGCCTGCACTCTTAGGTTTGGGTTCATATTAAATACGAAGTAAACGAGGGCTGCTTGTCGTGGGCTCTGTGGTGTAGTGGTTATCACGTCTGCTTTACACGCAGAAGGTCCTCAGTTCGATCCTGAGCAGAACCAACTAATTCTCTTTTGCGTCCATCGTGAATAGTTTTCGCCTGCACTCTTAGGTTTGGGTTCATATTAAATATGAAGTAAACGAGGGCTTCTTGTCGTGGGCTCTGTGGTGTAGTGGTTATCACGTCTGCTTTACACGCAGAAGGTCCTCAGTTCGATCCTGAGCAGAACCAACTAATTCTCTTTTGCGTCCATCGTGAATAGTTTTCGCCTGCACTCTTAGGTTTGGGTTCATATTAAATATGAAGTAAACGAGGGCTGCTTGTCGTGGGCTCTGTGGTGTAGTGGTTATCACGTCTGCTTTACACGCAGAAGGTCCTCAGTTCGATCCTGAGCAGAACCAACTAATTCTCTTTTGCGTCCATCGTGAATAGTTTTCGCCTGCACTCTTAGGTTTGGGTTCATATTAAATATGAAGTAAACGAGGGCTGCTTGTCGTGGGCTCTGTGGTGTAGTGGTTATCACGTCTGCTTTACACGCAGAAGGTCCTCAGTTCGATCCTGAGCAGAACCAACTAATTCTCTTTTGCGTCCATCGTGAATAGTTTTCGCCTGCACTCTTAGGTTTGGGTTCATATTAAATATGAAGTAAACGAGGGCTGCTTGTCGTGGGCTCTGTGGTGTAGTGGTTATCACGTCTGTTTTACACGCAGAAGGTCCTCAGTTCGATCCTGAGCAGAACCAACTAATTCTCTTTTGCGTCCATCGTGAATAGTTTTCGCCGTGCACTCTTAGGTTTGGGTTCATATTAAATACGAAGTAAACGAGGGCTGCTTGTCGTGGGCTCTGTGGTGTAGTGGTTATCACGTCTGCTTTACACGCAGAAGGTCCTCAGTTCGATCCTGAGCAGAACCAACTAATTCTCTTTTGCGTCCCTCGTGAATAGTTTTCGCCTGCACTCTTAGGTTTGGGTTCATATTAAATATGAAGTAAACGAGGGCTGCTTGTCGTGGGCTCTGTGGTGTAGTGGTTATCACGTCTGCTTTACACGCAGAAGGTCCTCAGTTCGATCCTGAGCAGAACCAACTAATTCTCTTTTGCGTCCATCGTGAATAGTTTTCGCCTGCACTCTTAGGTTTGGGTTCATATTAAATATGAAGTAAACGAGGGCTGCTTGTCGTGGGCTCTGTGGTGTAGTGGTTATCACGTCTGCTTTACACGCAGAAGGTCCTCAGTTCGATCCTGAGCAGAACCAACTAATTCTCTTTTGCGTCCATCGTGAATAGTTTTCGCCTGCACTCTTAGGTTTGGGTTCATATTAAATATGAAGTAAACGAGGGCTGCTTGTCGTGGGCTCTGTGGTGTAGTGGTTATCACGTCTGCTTTACACGCAGAAGGTCCTCAGTTCGATCCTGAGCAGAACCAACTAATTCTCTTTTGCGTCCATCGTGAATAGTTTTCGCCTGCACTCTTAGGTTTGGGTTCATATTAAATATGAAGTAAACGAGGGCTGCTTGTCGTGGGCTCTGTGGTGTAGTGGTTATCACGTCTGTTTTACACGCAGAAGGTCCTCAGTTCGATCCTGAGCAAAACCAACCAATTCTCTTTTGCGTCCCTCGTGAATTAGTTTTCGCCTGCACTCTTAGGTTTGGTTTCAACGAGGGCTACTTGTCGTGGGCTCTGTGGTGTAGTGGTTATCACGTCTGATTTACACGCAGAAGGTCTTCAGTTCGATCCTGAGCAGAACCAACGTTTTTTTTGCGTCCCTCGTGAATAGTTTTCGCCTGCACTCTTAGGTTTGGGTTCATATTAAATATGAAGTAAACGAGGGCTGCTTGTCGTGGGCTCTGTGGTGTAGTGGTTATCACGTCTGTTTTACACGCAGAAGGTCCTCAGTTCGATCCTGAGCAGAACCAACTAATTCTCTTTTGCGTCCATCGTGAATAGTTTTCGCCTGCACTCTTAGGTTTGGGTTCATATTAAATATGAAGTAAACGAGGGCTACTTGTCGTGGGCTCTGTGGTGTAGTGGTTATCACGTCTGCTTTACACGCAGAAGGTCCTCAGTTCGATCCTGAGCAGAACCAACTAATTCTCTTTTGCGTCCATCGTGAATAGTTTTCGCCTGCACTCTTAGGTTTGGGTTCATATTAAATATGAAGTAAACGAGGGCTGCTTGTCGTGGGCTCTGTGGTGTAGTGGTTATCACGTCTGCTTTACACGCAGAAGGTCCTCAGTTCGATCCTGAGCAGAACCAACTAATTCTCTTTTGCGTCCATCGTGAATAGTTTTCGCCTGCACTCTTAGGTTTGGGTTCATATTAAATATGAAGTAAACGAGGGCTGCTTGTCGTGGGCTTTGTGGTGTAGTGGTTATTACGTCTGTTTTACACGCAGAAGGTCCTCAGTTCGATCCTGAGCAGAACCAACTAATTCTCTTTTGCGTCCATCGTGAATAGTTTTCGCGTGCACTCTTAGGTTTGGGTTCATATTAAATACGAAGTAAACGAGGGCTGCTTGTCGTGGGCTCTGTGGTGTAGTGGTTATCACGTCTGCTTTGCACGCAGAAGGTCCTCAGTACGATCCTGAGCAGAACCAACTAATTCTCTTTTGCGTCCCTCGTGAATAGCTTCCACCTGCACTCTTATGTTTGGGTTAAAAGTAAATACGAAGTAAGCGGAGGCTGCTTGTCGTGGGCTCTGTGATGTAGCAGTTATCACGTCTGCTTTACACGCAGAAGGTTCTCAGTTCGATCCTGAGCAGAACCAACTAATTCTCTTTTGCGTCCCTCGTGAATAATTTTCGACTGCACTCTTAGGTTTGGGTTCATATTAAATATGAAGTAAACGAGGGCTGCTTGTCGTGGGCTCTGTGGTGTAGTGGTTATCACGTCTGCTTAACACGCAGAAGGTCCTCAGTTCGATCCTGAGCAGAACCAACTAATTCCCTTTTGCGGAAATAGTTTTCGCCTGCACTCTTAGGTTTGGGTTCATATTAAATATGAAGTAAACGAGGGCTGCTTGTCGTGGGCTCTGTGGTGTAGTGGTTATCACGTCTGCTTTACACGCAGAAGGTCCTCAGTTGGATCCTGAGCAGAACCAACTAATTCTCTTTTGCGTCCATCGTGAATAGTTTTCGCCTGCACTCTTAGGTTTGGGTTCATATTAAATATGAAGTAAACGAGGGCTTCTAGTTGTGGGCTCTGTGGTGTAGTGGTTATCACGTCTGTTTTACACGCAAAAGGTCCTCAGTTCGATCCTGAGCAGAACCAACCAATTCTCTTTTGCGTCCATCGTGAATAGTTTTCGCCTGCACTCTTAGGTTTGGGTTCATATTAAATATGAAGTAAACGAGGGCTGCTTGTCGTGGGCTCTGTGGTGTAGTGGTTATCACGTCTGATTTACACGCAGAAGGTCATCAGTTCGATCCTGAGCAGAACCAACCAATTCTCTTTTGCGTCCCTCGTGAATAGTTTTCGCCTGCCCTCTTAGGATTGGTTTCATATTAAATACGAAGTAAACGAGGGCTACTTGTCGTGGGCTCTGTGGTGTAGTGGTTATCACGTCTGATTTACACGCAGAAGGTCTTCAGTTCGATCCTGAGCAGAACCAACTATTTCTCTTTTGCGTCCCTCGTGAATAGTTTTCGCCTGCACTCTTAGGTTTGGGTTCATATTAAATACGAAGTAAACGAGGGCTGCTTGTTGTGGGCTCTGTGGTGTAGTGGTTATCACGTCTGCTTTACACGCAGAAGGTCCTCAGTTCGATCCTGAGCAGAACCAACTAATTCTCTTTTGCGTCCATCGTGAACAGTTTTCGCCTGCACTCTTAGGTTTGGGTTCATATTAAATATGAAGTAAACGAGGGCTTCTTGTTGTGGGCTCTGTGGTGTAGTGGTTATCACGTCTGCTTTACACGCAGAAGGTCCTCAGTTCGATCCTGAGCAGAACCAACTAATTCTCTTTTGCGTCCATCGTGAATAGTTTTCGCCTGCACTCTTAGGTTTGGGTTCATATTAAATATGAAGTAAACGAGGGCTGCTTGTCGTGGGCTCTGTGGTGTAGTGGTTATCACGTCTGTTTTACACGCAGAAGGTCCTCAGTTCGATCCTGAGCAGAACCAACTAATTCTCTTTTGCGTCCATCGTGAATAATTTTCGCCTGCACTCTTAGGTTTGGGTTCATATTAAATATGAAGTAAACGAGGGCTGCTTGTCGTGGGCTCTGTGGTGTAGTGGTTATCACGTCTGCTTTACACGCAGAAGGTCCTCAGTTCGATCCTGAGCAGAACCAACTAATTCTCTTTTGCGTCCATCGTGAATAGTTTTCGCCTGCACTCTTAGGTTTGGGTTCATATTAAATATGAAGTAAACGAGGGCTGCTTGTCGTGGGCTTTGTGGTGTAGTGGTTATTACGTCTGTTTTACACGCAGAAGGTCCTCAGTTCGATCCTGAGCAGAACCAACTAATTCTCTTTTGCGTCCATCGTGAATAGTTTTCGCCTGCACTCTTAGGTTTGGGTTCATATTAAATATGAAGTAAACGAGGGCTGCTTGTCGTGGGCTCTGTGGTGTAGTGGTTATCACGTCTGCTTTGCACGCAGAAGGTCCTCAGTACGATCCTGAGCAGAACCAACTAATTCTCTTTTGCGTCCCTCGTGAATAGCTTCCACCTGCACTCTTATGTTTGGGTTAAAATTAAATAATAAGTACGCGGAGGCTGCTTGTCGTGGGCTCTGTGATGTAGTAGTTATCACGTCTGCTTTACACGCAGAAGGTCCTCAGTTCGATCCTGAGCAGAACCAACTAATTCTATTTTGCGTCCCTCGTGAATAATTTTCGACTGCACTCTTAGGTTTGGGTTCATATTAAATATGAAGTAAACGAGGGCTGCTTGTCGTGGGCTCTGTGGTGTAGTGGTTATCACGTCTCCTTTACACGCAGAAGGTCCTCAGTTCGATCCTGAGCAGAACCAACTAATTCTCTTTTGCGTCCCTCGTGAATAGTTTTCGCCTGCACTCTTAGGTTTGGGTTCATATTAAATATGAAGTAAACGAGGGCTGCTTGTCGTGGGCTCTGTGGTGTAGTGGTTATCACGTCTGCTTTACACGCAGAAGGTCCTCAGTTCGATCCTGAGCAGAACCAACTAATTCTCTTTTGCGTCCATCGTGAATAGTTTTCGCCTGCACTCTTAGGTTTGGGTTCATATTAAATATGAAGTAAACGAGGGCTGCTTGTCGTGGGCTCTGTGGTGTAGTGGTTATCACGTCTGATTTACACGCAGAAGGTCTTCAGTTCGATCCTGAGCAGAACCAACTATTTCTCTTTTGCGTCCCTCGTGAATAGTTTTCGCCTGCACTCTTAGGTTTGGGTTCATATTAAATACGAAGTAAACGAGGGCTGCTTGTTGTGGGCTCTGTGGTGTAGTGGTTATCACGTCTGCTTTACACGCAGAAGGTCCTCAGTTCGATCCTGAGAAGAACCAACTAATTCTCTTTGCGTCCATCGTGAACAGTTTTCGCCTACACTCTTAGGTTTGGGTTCATATTAAATATGAAGTAAACGAGGGCTTCTTGTTGTGGGCTCTGTGGTGTAATGGTTATCACGTCTGCTTTACACGCAGAAGGTCCTCAGTTCGATCCTGAGCAGAACCAACTAATTCCCTTTTGCGTAAATAGTTTTCGCCTGCACTCTTAGGTTTGGGTTCATATTAAATATGAAGTAAACGAGGTCTGCTTGTCGTGGGCTCTGTGGTGTAGTGGTTATCACGTCTGCTTTACACGCAGAAGGTCCTCAGTTCGATCCTGAGCAGAACCAACTAATTCTCTTTTGCGTCCATCGTGAATAGTTTTCGCCTGCACTCTTAGGTTTGGGTTCATATTAAATATGAAGTAAACGAGGGCTTCCTCTTGTGGGCTCTGTGGTGTAGTGGTTATCACGTCTGTTTTACACGCAGAAGGTCCTCAGTTCGATCCTGAGCAGAACCAACTGATTCTCCTTTGCGTCCATCGTGAATAGTTTTCGCCTGCACTCTTAGGTTTGGGTTCATATTAAATATGAAGTAAACGAGGGCTGCTTGTCGTGGGCTCTGTGGTGTAGTGGTTATCACGTCTGATTTACACGGAGAAGGTCTTCAGTTCGATCCTGAGCAGAACCAACAAATTCTCTTTTGCGTCCCTCGTGAATAGTTTTCGCCTGCACTCTTAGGTTTGGGTTCATATTAAATATGAAGTAAACGAGTGCTGCTTGTCGTGGGCTCTGTGGTGTAGTGGTTATCACGTCTGCTTTACACGCAGAAGGTCCTCAGTTCGATCCTGAGCAGAACCAACTAATTCTCTTTTGCGTCCATCGTGAATAGTTTTCGCCTGCACTCTTAGGTTTGGGTTCATATTAAATATGAAGTAAACGAGGTCTGCTTGTCGTGGGCTCTGTGGTGTAGTGGTTATCACGTCTGCTTTACACGCAGAAGGTCCTCAGTTCGATCCTGAGCAGAACCAACTGATTCTCTTTTGCGTCCATCGTGAATAGTTTTCGCCTGCACTCTTAGGTTTGGGTTCATATTAAATATGAAGTAAACGAGGGCTGCTTGTCGTGGGCTCTGTGGTGTAGTGGTTATCACGTCTGTTTTACACGCAGAAGGTCCTCAGTTCGATCCTGAGCAGAACCAACTAATTCTCCTTTGCGTCCATCGTGAATAGTTTTCGCCTGCACTCTTAGGTTTGGGTTCATATTAAATATGAAGTAAACGAGGGCTGCTTGTCGTGGGCTCTGTGGTGTAGTGGTTATCACGTCTGCTTTACACGCAGAAGGTCCTCAGTTCGATCCTGAGCAGAACCAACTAATTCTCTTTTGCGTCCCTCGTGAATAGATTTCGCCTGCACTCTTAGGTTTAGATTCATATTAAATACGAAGTAAACGAGGGCTGCAAGCCTTGGGTTCTGTGGTGTAGTGGTTGTCTCGGCTGCTTTACACGCAGAAGATCATCATTTCGATCATGAGCAGAACAAACTATTTCTCTTTTGCGTCCCACGTGAATAGTTTTCGCCTGCACTCTTAGGTTTGGGTTCATATTAAATACGAAGTAAACGAGGGCTGCAAGCCTTCTGTTCTGTGGAGTAGTGGGTGTCACGTCTGCTTTACACGCAGAAGGTCCTCAGTTCGATCCTGAGCAGAACCAACTAATTCTCTTTTGCGTCCCTCGTGAATAGTTTTCGCCTGCACTCTTAGGTTTGGGTTCATATTAAATATGAAGTAAACGAGGGCTGATTGTCGTGGGCTCTGTGGTGTAGTGGTTATCACGTCTGCTTTACACGCAGAAGGTCCTCAGTTCGATCCTGAGCAGAACCAACTAATTCTCTTTTGCGTCCATCGTGAATAGTTTTCGCCTGCACTCTTAGGTTTGGGTTCATATTAAATATGAAGTAAACGAGGGCTGCTTGTCGTGGGCTCTGTGGTGTAGTGGTTATCACGTCTGATTTACACGCAGAAGGTCTTCAGTTCGATCCTGAGCAGAACCAACCAATTCTCTTTTGCGTCCCTCGTGAATAGTTTTCGCCTGCCCTCTTAGGATTGGTTTCATATTAAATACGAAGTAAACGAGGGCTACTTGTCGTGGGCTCTGTGGTGTAGTGGTTATCACGTCTGATTTACACGCAGAAGGTCTTCAGTTCGATCCTGAGCAGAACCAACTATTTCTCTTTTTCGTCCCTCGTGAATAGTTTTCGCCTGCACTCTTAGGTTTGGGTTCATATTAAATACGAAGTAAACGAGGGCTGCTTGTTGTGGGCTCTGTGGTGTAGTGGTTATCACGTCTGCTTTACACGCAGAAGGTCCTCAGTTCGATCCTGAGAAGAACCAACTAATTCTCTTTTGCGTCCATCGTGAACAGTTTTCGCCTGCACTCTTAGGTTTGGGTTCATATTAAATATGAAGTAAACGAGGGCTTCTTGTTGTGGGCTCTGTGGTGTAATGGTTATCACGTCTGCTTTTCACGCAGAAGGTCCTCAGTTCGATCCTGAGCAGAACCAACTAACTCTCTTTTGCGTCCATCGTGAATAGTTTTCGCCTGCACTCTTAGGTTTGGGTTCATATTAAATATGAAGTAAACGAGGGCTGCTTGTCGTGGGCTCTGTGGTGTAGTGGTTATCACGTCTGTTTTACACGAAGAAGGTCCTCAGTTCGATCCTGAGCAGAACCAACTAATTCTCTTTGCGTCCATCGTGAATAATTTTCGCCTGCACTCTTAGGTTTGGGTTCATATTAAATATGAAGTAAACGAGGGCTGCTTGTCGTGGGCTCTGTGGTGTAGTGGTTATCACGTCTGCTTTACACGCAGAAGGTCCTCAGTTCGATCCTGAGCAGAACCAACTAATTCCCTTTTGCGTAAATAGTTTTCGCCTGCACTCTTAGGTTTGGGTTCATATTAAATATGAAGTAAACGAGGGCTGCTTGTCGTGGGCTTTGTGGTGTAGTGGTTATTACGTCTGTTTTGCACGCAGAAGGTCCTCAGTTCGATCCTGAGCAGAACCAACTAATTCTCTTTTGCGTCCATCGTGAATAGTTTTCGCCTGCACTCTTAGGTTTGGGTTCATATTAAATATGAAGTAAACGAGGGCTGCTTGTCGTGGGCTCCGTGGTGTAGTGGTTATCACGTCTGCTTTGCACGCAGAAGGTCCTCAGTACGATCCTGAGAAGAACCAACTAATTCTCTTTTGCGTCCCTCGTGAATAGCTTCCACCTGCACTCTTATGTTTGGGTTAAAATTAAATAATAAGTACGCGGAGGCTGCTTGTCGTGGGCTCTGTGATGTAGTAGTTATCACGTCTGCTTTACACGCAAAAGGTCCTCAGTTCGATCCTGAGCAGAACCAACTAATTCTATTTTGCGTCCCTCGTGAATAATTTTCGACTGCACTCTTAGGTTTGGGTGCATATTAAATATGAAGTAAACGAGGGCTGCTTGTCGTGGGCTCTGTGGTGTAGTGGTTATCACGTCTCCTTAACACGCAGAAGGTCCTCAGTTCGATCCTGAGCAGAACCAACTAATTCTCTTTTGCGTCCATCGTGAATAGTTTTCGCCTGCACTCTTAGGTTTGAGTTCATATTAAATATGAAGTAAACGAGGGCTGCTTGTCGTGGGCTCTGTGGTGTAGTGGTTATCACGTCTGCTTTACACGCAGAAGGTCCTCAGTTCGATCCTGAGCAGAACCAACTAATTCTCTTTTGCGTCCATCGTGAATAGTTTTCGCCTGCACTCTTAGGTTTGGGTTCATATTAAATATGAAGTAAACGAGGGCTGCTTGTCGTGGGCTCTGTGGTGTAGTGGTTATCACGTCTGATTTACACGCAGAAGGTCTTCAGTTCGATCCTGAGCAGAACCAACTATTTCTCTTTTGCGTCCCTCGTTAATAGTTTTCGCCTGCACTCTTAGGTTTGGGTTCATATTAAATACGAATTAAACGAGGGGTGCTTGTTGTGGGCTCTGTGGTGTAGTGGTTATCACATCTGCTTTACACGCCGAAGGTCCTCAGTTCGATACTGAGAAGAACCAACTAATTCTCTTTTGCGTCCATCGTGAATAGTTTTCGCCTGCACTCTTAGGTTTGGGTTCATATTAAATATGAAGTAAACGAGGGCTTCTTGTTGTGGGCTCTGTGGTGTAATGGTTATCACGTCTGCTTTACACGCAGAAAGTCCTCAGTTCGATCCTGAGCAGAGCCAACTAATTCCCTTTTGCGTAAATAGTTTTCGCCTGCACTCTTAGGTTTGGGTTCATATTAAATATGAAGTAAACGAGGTCTGCTTGTCGTGGGCTCTGTGGTGTAATGGTTATCACGTCTGCTTTACACGCAGAAGGTCCTCAGTTCGATCCTGAGCAGAACCAACTAATTCTCTTTTGCGTCCATCGTGAATAGTTTTCGCCTGCACTCTTAGGTTTGGGTTCATATTAAATATGAAGTAAACGAGGGCTTCCTCTTGTGGGCTCTGTGGTGTAGTGGTTATCACGTCTGTTTTACACGCAAAAAGTCCTCAGTTCGATCCTGAGCAGAACCAACTGATTCTCCTTTGCGTCCATCGTGAATAGTTTTCGCCTGCACTCTTACGTTTGGGTTCATATTAAATATGAAGTAAACGAGGGCTGCTTGTCGTGGGCTCTGTGGTGTAGTGGTTATCACGTCTGATTTACACGGAGAAGGTCTTCATTTCGATCCTGAGGAAAACCAACAAATTCTCTTTTGAGTCCATCGTGAATAGTTTTCGCCTGCACTCTTAGGTTTGGGTTCATATTAAATATGAAGTAAACGAGGTCTGCTTGTCGTGGGCTCTGTGGTGTAGTGGTTATCACGTCTGCTTTACACGCAGAAGGTCCTCAGTTCGATCCTGAGCAGAACCAACTGATTCTCTTTTGCGTCAATCGTGAATAGTTTTCGCCTGCACTCTTAGGTTTGGGTTCATATTAAATATGAAGTAAACGAGGGCTTCTTGTTGTGGGCTCTGTGGTGTAGTGGTTATCACGTCTGTTTTACACGCAGAAGGTCCTCAGTTCGATCCTGAGCAGAACCAACTTATTCTCCTTTGCGTCCATCGTGAATAGTTTTCGCCTGCACTCTTAGGTTTGGGTTCATATTAAATATGAAGTAAACGAGGGCTGCTTGTCGTGGGTTCTGTGGTGTAGTGGGTATCACGTCTGCTTTACACGCGGATGGTCCTCAGTTTGATCCTGAGCAGAACCAACTAATTCTCTTTTGCGCCCCTCGTGAATAGATTTCGCCTGCACTCTTAGGTTTAGATTCATATTAAATACGAAGTAAACGAGGGCTGCAAGCCTTGGGTTCTGTGGTGTAGTGGTTGTCTCGGCTGCTTTACACGCAAAAGATCATCATTTCGATCATGAGCAGAACAAACTATTTCTCTTTTGCGTCCCACGTGAATAGTTTTCGCCTGCACTCTTAGGTTTGGGTTCATATTAAATACGAAGTAAACGAGGGCTGCAAGCCTTCTGTTCTGTGGAGTAGTGGGTGTCACGTCTGCTTTACACGCAGAAGATCCTCAGTTCGATCCTGAGCAGAACCAACTAATTCTCTTTTGCGTCCCTCGTGAATAGTTTTCGCCTGCACTCTTAGGTTTGGGTTCATATTAAATATGAAGTAAACGAGGGTTGATTGTCGTGGGCTCTGTGGTGTAGTTGTTATCACGCCTGCTTTACACGCAGGAGGTCCTCAGTTCGATCCTGAGCAGAACCAACTAATTCTCTTTTGCGTCCATCGTGAATAGTTTTCGCCTGCACTCTTAGGTTTGGGTTCATATTAAATACGAAGTAAACGAGGGCTGCTTATCGTGGGCTCTGTGGTGTAGTGGTTATCACGTCTGATTCACACGTCGAAGGTCTTCAGTTCGATCCTGAGCAGAACCAACCAATTCTCTTTTGCGTCCCTCGTGAATAGTTTTCGCCTGCACTCTTAGGTTTGGGTTCATATTAAATATGAAGTAAACGAGGATTGATTGTCGTGGACTCTGTGGTGTAGTTTTTATCACGTCTGCTTTACACGCAGGAGGTCCTCAGTTCGATCCTGAGCAGAACCAACTAATTCTCTTTTGCGTCCATCGTGAATAGTTTTCGCCTGCACTCTTAAGTTTGGGTTTATATTAAATATGAAGTAAACGAGGGCTGCTTGTCGTGGGCTCTGTGGTGTAGTGGTTATCACGTCTATTTTACACGCAGAAGGTCCTCAGTTCGATCCTGAGCAGAACCAACTAATTCTCTTTTGCGTCCATCGTGAATAGTTTTCGCCTGCACTCTTAGGTTTGGGTTCATATTAAATATGAAGTAAACGAGGGCTGCTTGTCGTGGGCTTTGTGGTGTAGTGGTTATTACGTCTGTTTTACACGCAGAAGGTCCTCAGTTCGATCCTGAGCAGAACCAACTAATTCTCTTTTGCGTCCATCGTGAATAGTTTTCGCGTGCACTCTTAGGTTTGGGTTCATATTAAATACGAAGTAAACGAGGGCTGCTTGTCGTGGGCTCTGTGGTGTAGTGGTTATCACGTCTGCTTTGCACGCAGAAGGTCCTCAGTACGATCCTGAGCAGAACCAACTAATTCTCTTTTGCGTCCCTCGTGAATAGCTTCCACCTGCACTCTTATGTTTGGGTTAAAAGTAAATACGAAGTAAGCGGAGGCTGCTTGTCGTGGGCTCTGTGATGTAGCAGTTATCACGTCTGCTTTACACGCAGAAGGTTCTCAGTTCGATCCTGAGCAGAACCAACTAATTCTCTTTTGCGTCCCTCGTGAATAATTTTCGACTGCACTCTTAGGTTTGGGTTCATATTAAATATGAAGTAAACGAGGGCTGCTTGTCGTGGGCTCTGTGGTGTAGTGGTTATCACGTCTGCTTAACACGCAGAAGGTCCTCAGTTCGATCCTGAGCAGAACCAACTAATTCCCTTTTGCGGAAATAGTTTTCGCCTGCACTCTTAGGTTTGGGTTCATATTAAATATGAAGTAAACGAGGGCTGCTTGTCGTGGGCTCTGTGGTGTAGTGGTTATCACGTCTGCTTTACACGCAGAAGGTCCTCAGTTCGATCCTGAGCAGAACCAACTAATTCTCTTTTGCGTCCATCGTGAATAGTTTTCGCCTGCACTCTTAGGTTTGGGTTCATATTAAATATGAAGTAAACGAGGGCTTCTAGTTGTGGGCTCTGTGGTGTAGTGGTTATCACGTCTGTTTTACACGCAAAAGGTCCTCAGTTCGATCCTGAGCAGAACCAACCAATTCTCTTTTGCGTCCATCGTGAATAGTTTTCGCCTGCACTCTTAGTTTTGGGTTCATATTAAATATGAAGTAAACGAGGGCTGCTTGTCGTGGGCTCTGTGGTGTAGTGGTTATCACGTCTGATTTACACGCAGAAGGTCATCAGTTCGATCCTGAGCAGCACCAACCAATTCTCTTTTGCGTCCCTCGTGAATAAATTTCGCCTGCCCTCTTAGGATTGGTTTCATATTAAATACGAAGTAAACGAGGGCTACTTGTCGTGGGCTCTGTGGTGTAGTGGTTATTACGTCTGATTTACACGCAGAAGGTCTTCAGTTCTATCCTGAGCAGAACCAACTATTTCTCTTTTTCGTCCCTCGTGAATAGTTTTCGCCTGCACTCTTAGGTTTGGGTTCATATTAAATACGAAGTAAACGAGGGCTGCTTGTTGTGGGCTCTGTGGTGTAGTTTTTATCACGTCTGCTTTACACGCAGAAGGTCCTCAGTTCGATCCTGAGAAGAACCAACTAATTCTCTTTTGCGTGAACAGTTTTCGCCTGCACTCTTAGGTTTGGGTTCATATTAAATATGAAGTAAACGAGGGCTTCTTGTTGTGGGCTCTGTGGTGTAGTGGTTATCACGTCTGTTTTACACGCAGAAGGTCCTCAGTTCGATCCTGAGCAGAACCAACTAATTCTCTTTGCGTCCATCGTGAATAATTTTCGCCTGCACTCTTAGGTTTGGGTTCATATTAAATATGAAGTAAACGAGGGCTGCTTGTCGTGGGCTCTGTGGTGTAGTGGTTATCACGTCTGCTTTACACGCAGAAGGTCCTCAGTTCGATCCTGAGCAGAACCAACTAATTCTCTTTTGCGTCCATCGTGAATAATTTTCGCCTGCACTCTTAGGTTTGGGTTCATATTAAATATGAAGTAAACGAGGGCTGCTTGTCGTGGGCTTTGTGGTGTAGTGGTTATTACGTCTGTTTTACACGCAGAAGGTCCTCAGTTCGATCCTGAGCAGAACCAACTAATTCTCTTTTGCGTCCATCGTGAATAGTTTTCGCGTGCACTCTTAGGTTTGGGTTCATATTAAATACGAAGTAAACGAGGGCTGCTTGTCGTGGGCTCCGTGGTGTAGTGGTTATCACGTCTGCTTTGCACGCAGAAGGTCCTCAGTTCGATCCTGAGCAGAACCAACTAATTCTCTTTTGCGTCCATCGTGAATAGTTTTCGCGTGCAATCTTAGGTTTGGGTTCATATTAAATACGAAGTAAACGAGGGCTGCTTGTCGTGGGCTCTGTGATGTAGTAGTTATCACGTCTGCTTTACACGCAGAAGGTTCTCAGTTCGATCCTGAGCAGAACCAACTAATTCTCTTTTGCGTCCATCGTGAATAGTTTTCGCCTGCACTCTTAGGTTTGGGTTCATATTAAATATGAAGTAAACGAGGTCTGCTTGTCGTGGGCTCTGTGGTGTAGTGGTTATCACGTCTGCTTTACACGCAGAAGGTCCTCAGTTCGATCCTGAGCAGAACCAACTAATTCTCTTTTGCGTCCATCGTGAATAGTTTTCGCCTGCACTCTTAGGTTTGGGTTCATATTTAATATGAAGTAAACGAGGGCTTCCTCTTGTGGGCTCTGTGGTGTAGTGGTTATCACGTCTGTTTTACACGCTAAAAATTCCTCAGTTCGATCCTGAGCAGAACCAACTGATTCTCCTTTGCGTCCATCGTGAATAGTTTTCGCCTGCACTCTTAGGTTTGGGTTCATATTAAATAAGAAGTAAACGCGGGCTGCTTGTTGTGGGCTCTGTGGTGTAGTGGTTATCACGTCTGATTTTCGCGGAGAAGGTCTTCAGTTCGATCCTGAGCAAAACCAACCAATTCTCTTTTGCGTCCCTCGTGAATAGTTTTCGCCTGCACTCTTAGGTTTGGGTTCATATTAAATATGAAGTAAACGAGGGCTGCTTGTCGTGGGCTCTGTGGTGTAGTGGTTATCACATCTGTTTTACACGCAGAAGGTCCTCAGTTCGATCCTGAGCAGAACCAACTAATTCTCTTTTGCGTCCATCGTGAATAGTTTTCGCCTGCAGTCTTGGGTTTGGGTTCATATTAAATATGAAGTAAACGAGTGCTGCTTGCCGTGGGCTCTGTGGTGTAGTGGTTATCACGTCTGCTTTACACACAGAAGGTCCTCAGTTCGATCCTGAGCAGAACCAACTAATTCTCTTATGCGTCCATCGTGAATAGTTTTCGCCTGCACTCTTAGGTTTGGGTTCATATTAAATATGAAGTAAACGAGGTCTGCTTGTCGTGGGCTCTGTGGTGTAGTGGTTATCACGTCTGTTTTACACGCAGAAGGTCCTCAGTTCGATCCTGAGCAGAACCAACTAATTCTCTTTTGCGTCCATCGTGAATAATTTTCGCCTGCACTCTTAGGTTTGGGTTCATATTAAATATGAAGTAAACGAGGGCTTCTTGTTGTGGGCTCTGTGGTGTAGTGGTTATCACGTCTGTTTTACACGCAGAAGGTCCTCAGTTCGATCCTGAGCAGAACCAACTGATTCTCCTTTGCGTCCATCGTGAATAGTTTTCGCCTGCACTCTTAGGTTTGGGTTCATATTAAATATGAAGTAAACGAGGGTTGATTGTCGTGGGCTCTGTGGTGTAGTTGTTATCACGCCTGCTTTACACGCAGGAGGTCCTCAGTTCGATCCTGAGCAGAACCAACTAATTCTCTTTTGCGTCCATCGTGAATAGTTTTCACCTGCACTCTTAGGTTTGGGTTCATATTAAATACGAAGTAAACGAGGGCTGCTTATCGTGGGCTCTGTGGTGTAGTGTTTATCACGTCTGATTTACACGTCGAAGGTCTTCAGTTCGATCCTGAGCAGAACCAACCAATTGTCTTTTGCGTCCCTCGTGAATAGTTTTCGCCTGCACTCTTAGGTTTAGGTTCATATTAAATATGAAGTAAACGAGGGTTGATTGTCGTGAGCTCTGTGGTGTAGTTGTTATCACGTCTGCTTTACACGCAGGAGGTCCTCAGTTCGATCCTGAGCAGAACCAACTAGTTCTCTTTTGCGTCCATCGTGAATAGTTTTCGCCTGCACTCTTAGGTTTGGGTTCATATTAAATACGAAGTAAACGAGGGCTGCTTGTCGTGGGCTCTGTGGTGTAGTGGTTATCACGTCTGATTTACACGTCGAAGGTCTTCAGTTCGATCCTGAGCAGAACCAACCAATTCTCTTTTGCGTCCCTCGTGAATAGTTTTCGCGTGCACTCTTAGGTTTGGGTTCATATTAAATACGAAGTAAACGAGGGCTGCTTGTCGTGGGCTCTGTGGTGTAGTGGTTATCACGTCTGCTTTGCACGCAGAAGGTCCTCAGTACGATCCTGAGCAGAACCAACTAATTCTCTTTTGCATCCCTCGTGAATAGCTTTCGCCTGCGCTCTTATGTTTGGGTTAAAATTAAATACGAAGTAAACGGAGGCTGCTTGTCGTGGGCTCTGTGGTGTAGTAGTTATCACGTCTGCTTTTTACGCAGAAGGTTCTCAGTTCGATCCTGCGCAGAACCAATTAATTCTCTTTTGCGTCCCTCGTGAATAGTTTTCGCCTGCACTTTAAAGTTTGGGTTCAAATTAACATACGGCCTACTGCCCTAGAAAACTGCGGGCAACCCAGAATTGTCGCAATGCCCCGACGACGCAGTCCACCTTTATTTCGGAATCCACTTACTCCATGCTTCATGAGCGTCCTCAGTGCATGGTTCTGTGGTGTAGTGGTTATCACGTCTGTTTTACACGCAGAAGGTCCTCAGTTCTATCCTGAGCAGAACCAACTAATTCTCTTTTGCGTCCATCGTGAATAGTTTTTGCCTGCACTCTTAGGTTTGGGTTCATATTAAATATGAAGTAAACGAGGGCTGCTTGTCGTGGGCTCTGTGGTGTAGTGGTTATCACGTCTGTTTTACACGCAGAAGGTCCTCAGTTCGATCCTGAGCAGAACCAATTAATTCTGTTTTGCGTCCATCGTGAATAGTTTTCGCCTGCACTCTTAGGTTTGGGTTCATATTAAATATGAAGTAAACGAGGGTTGATTGTCGTGGGCTCTGTGGTGTAGTTGTTATCACGTCTGCTTTATACGCAGGAGGTCCTCAGTTCGATCCTGAGCAGAACCAACTAATTCTCTTTTGCGTCCATCGTGAATAGTTTTCGCCTGCACTGTTAGGTTTGGGTTCATATTAAATATGAAGTAAACGAGAGCTGCAAGCCGTGGGTTATGTGGTGTAGTGGTTATCACGTCTTCTTTAAACCCTGAAGATCCTTAGCATAACCAACTAATTCTGTTTTGCGTCCTTTGTGAATAGTTTTCGCCTGCACTTAGGTTTGGGTTCATATTAAATACGAAGTAAACGAGGGATGCTATCCGTCGGATCTGTGGTGTAGTTATTTTCACGTCTGCTCTACACTTGGAGAGCTCGATACCGGACCAATCAGCACTCATTTGTTCTGCTTGCGACATACTTCGTGGACAGTTGACGAGTGGGGTTCCGTGAAAGAAAGGTTTTTGCAGTTAGCTATTTGGGAAAATTTATCTGAGTACTTCAAGCCTATATTTAATAGCATGGCTGCATCACCATTTGTTGTTTACGTCTTTTTAGCAGAAGCCTGGAAATTACTTCAGCGCAGTGGCATACCGAAAAATCTCCAACCCCCCCCAACCCGCAGAGCAAGCCGGAAATTTTACGAATGTTTACATATACAGCGAATTTCAGGTTTTCTGAGACATGTTTAAATAATAGTTTCCTGTTTTTTTTTGTTTTTTATTTCTTTCTCTCTCTCTCTCTCTCTCTCTCTTTCTTTTGATATCCGGAACCATCAAAGTAGTAAATTTGCCTTTTCCGGATGATTTTATCTTATTCTATATACTTACATGGTGAAATGCAACGAAAATGTACATTTTTTAAAATTAACATACGGCCTACTGCCCTAGAAAACTGCGGGCAACCCAGAATTGTCGCAATGCCCCGACGACGCAGTCCACCTTTATTTCGGAATCCACTTACTCCATGCTTCATGAGCGTCCTCAGTGCATGGTTCTGTGGTGTAGTGGTTATCACGTCTGCTTTACACGCAGAAGGTCCTCAGTTCTATCCTGAGCAGAACCAACTAATTCTCTTTTGCGTCCATCGTGAATAGTTTTTGCCTGCACTCTTAGGTTTGGGTTCATATTAAATATGAAGTAAACGAGGGCTGCTTGTCGTGGGCTCTGTGGTGTAGTGGTTATCACGTCTGTTTTACACGCAGAAGGTCCTCAGTTCGATCCTGAGCAGAACCAATTAATTCTGTTTTGCGTCCATCGTGAATAGTTTTCGCCTGCACTCTTAGGTTTGGGTTCATATTAAATATGAAGTAAACGAGGGTTGATTGTCACGTCTGCTTTATACGCAGGAGGTCCTTAGTTCGATCCTGAGCAGAACCAACTAATTCTCTTTTGCGTCCATCGTGAATAGTTTTCGCCTGCACTGTTAGGTTTGGGTTCATATTAAATATGAAGTAAACGAGGGCTGCAAGCCGTGGGTTCTGTGGTGTAGTGGTTATCACGTCTTCTTTAAACCCTGAAGATCCTTAGCATAACCAACTAATTCTGTTTTGCGTCCTTTGTGAATAGTTTTCGCCTGCACTTAGGTTTGGGTTCATATTAAATACGAAGTAAACGAGGGATGCTATCCGTCGGATCTGTGGTGTAGTTATTTTCACGTCTGCTCTACACTTGGAGAGCTCGATACCGGACCAATCAGCACTCATTTGTTCTTCTTGCGACATACTTCGTGGACAGTTGACGAGTGGGGTTCCGTGAAAGAAAGGTTTTTGCAGTTAGCTATTTGGGAAAATTTATCTGAGTACTTCAAGCCTATATTTAATGGCATGGCTGCATCACCATTTGTTGTTTACGTCTTTTTAGCAGAAGCCTGGAAATTACTTCAGCGCAGTGGCATACCGAAAAATCTCCAACCCCCCCCCCCCCAACCCGCAGAGCAATCCGGAAATTTTACGAATGTTTACATATACAGCGAATTTCAGGTTTTCTGAGACATGTTTAAATAATAGTTTCCTGTTTTTTTTTGTTTTTTATTTCTTTCTCTCTCTCTCTCTCTCTCTCTCTCTCTCTCTCTTTCTTTTGATATCCGGAACCATCAAAGTAGTAAATTTGCCTTTTCGGCATGATTTTATCTTATTCTATATACTTACATGGTGAAATGCAACGAAAATGTACATTTTTTAAAATTAACATACGGCCTACTGCCCTAGAAAACTGCGGGCAACCCAGAATTGTCGCAATGCCCCGACGACGCAGTCCACCTTTATTTCGGAATCCACTTACTCCATGCTTCATGAGCGTCCTCAGTGCATGGTTCTGTGGTGTAGTGGTTATCACGTCTGCTTTACACGCAGAAGGTTCGATCCTGAGCTGAACCATCGCTGGTTGTATGATTTTACGTTTGAGTGGGACCTCAAGAAAAATGCCGTTTCATGCCTTCAATATTAATTCGTACTATACGCATTTTCTCCAACACCATTGCGTTCTGGTCACCAAAATTGTGAGAGCAAATAAATAAAATTCTACGCTAGTATAAACAGTATGTCTTAACTATGATTCTAAAAAAATTACAGATATTTTTTAAATTCAGTTTTGAATACTTTCCGAATGAGACAAATTGAATTTCAAAAAAACATTTCAGACAATTTTTTCAAAATCACAACTAGGCCATACATTAGCTAAGAACGTTATTTATTTGTAACAGTTATTAATACACTAACAGATTAAGTACTATTACGTACCTTTAACCCTCAGTGACATGATTCACATTGTTGGTGTGTCATTTTTCTTACTTGTGGCTTCATTGCCGATTCTCAGCACATGTCGCGATATTCCCATGATAATTCCTTGGTAGATGAGACTTTTTGGTTTTAATATTTTCTTTTAAGTACATTATTGCACACACACACTATTGCACTATGGTTACAGCTTATGTTATCGGTTTGTCCGTCCGTCTGTACCCACGGTATCTCTGCAACTATTAGTCCGATTTGAAAAATTCTTTTTGCATTCGAAATCTTGAAATATGCGAATGATGATCCTTCATTTCGTTTTTTTTTACGATGTACAATTTCGCCGCTAGAGGGCGTAAATGCAGATGATGTCGAATTCAAAAATACGTTTTATTCCACATATTTGCTTCTAAACATCAGATTGAAAAAAAAAATTAAATCTTTCGATTCCATTTATGTCGAAGAGTATTTTAGATATAGTTACTTTTTCAAATTACGCATAGATTTTCCGCTAGGGGGCATAAAAGTAAATTACATGTTCCCCGATAACTCTTCTTCTAAAACTCCGATTTGAAAAAAAAATTTTTGCAGCGGATACATCTCCTGATGCACAATCTTTTGCGTATAATTTCAAATTTTCGGTAAAGAATACTTTGGCCACCAGGGGGCGTGAGGATTAATTTTCGCTTCTGATGCATTTGCCATAAAATCTGAGCTTCTAAAATATCGATTAAAAAAATTCTTCCGTGGACTGATGCCACTCACATCGATAAACCTTTTTGGAATATTTTATTCCTAAAATATTGCACATTTTCTCCGCCAGTGGGCATAGATGTATATCTTATTTCTGTCAATATCTCGACCTCTAGGAGTCCGATTTGAAAAATTCCTTCTTTGTTGGATAGTGTTTGCGATGCGAAATGTTTTTTCCTATAAATTCAAAATTTTTCAAGTAAATCATAGACTTTCCGCTAGGGCGCCCAATGGTAAATTGCGTTTTCTTTTCCCAAAACTCCGATTTGAAAAATTCTTTCTGTATCGCATACAAGACCTGACGGAAAATATTTTTCACATAATTTCTAATGTTTGGTAAAGAATGGTTTGGCCACCAGGGGTCATAAGTGTTAATTTCTACTTCTGATGTATTTGTAGCAAAATCTGGGCTCCTGAAAACTCGACAAAAATTCTTTTTCTTGGACCGATACCGCTCATATGGATAAACCTTTTGTGAATATTTTTTTCCTATAATAATGCATGGTTTTCCCACTAAGGGACGTAAAGTCACATCTTATTTTTGTCGATAACTCTGTTTCTAAGAGTCCGTAAGCTCACGATTCCGTTTACAGCAATATCTGAGGAATTAAAGATCCGATTGAAAAACTTCTTTCTTCCGTCAGATACTATTGTTTTCTATGCCGGTTCCATTGACTTTGAATAGCTTTGATAAATTTAATTTGCCTCAGAACGGATTCAAAAGACGTGCTTATTTAACCCGAAAATTCGGTGTCATCTTTCTTGTTTAATGTTAAAATCACTATGTACATGTTGATAAAATACTCTATTCCATCGATGTTCCCTGTACTTGCACCAGTAGTTTAATTTGAAGTTTAAAAATTCATGAATTAAAAATCACATTCCATCGATGTTTACTTGCACCACTAGTTTAAAATATTTCACTAATAAAATCCAATCAGAAATTTTAAATCACGGCATGTCTGAGATCACCATCATTCCACTAAACTCTGGTTGAAGCTTTTCAACCTCTACGAGGCCATCTTCAGAATACTTGTCCTAACCACATGTTGCAAACCGACCATGTGCACCAGATTCCCTGTATTTATTTATCTGCTTCTCAAAACTTTGGAAACTAGAACGTGTTTGTGGAAACGTGTATTGAACGAATTAGCATTGCAGGTATAGGAGAGATTTTCCATGTGGTTACTTGCCTCTGCAGTTAATTTCTTGTTCCATTTGCTTCGCGTATAAGAGCTCTTCTGTTCCTTCAGGGCAAACTCGGTTTCTTGTTTGTACCCCCCCATCATATTTTCCTTTTAACCTTTATCCCTCCTTTCTTCCTCTCCTATTTCTTAAAACGCAGAATTTCTCAACATTTGTTGAATAGCGTTATCTCAAGCAGTTGCCCACTCACAGCAGTTGTCCTCCCTTATATTTAGTCTAATTGTTTTCGACTGTAGTTGAATATTTGGAGAAATTAATTTAAACAACTTAATGAGGGAAAAATATAATAATAATAATAATTAATATGAAAAACACATCCACATGGACTTCAATCTGAAATTTCTATCATCCTTCAATAAAACATTCAACAGTACTCGCTGAAGGGGAAATTTTTCAAGTACTGACAACTCGGACTGCTTCCGCAATAAAAACTAATTCCACAGAGTAGTGTTGCCTGCACTGCAATGCATCATATTTTGGAAGCGGGCATTCATCTTTATTTCAGTCTTCTGGATTTTCTTGTATACGATTAGGCCTCAGTGTAGCTCACGTGACGTTAGTCCTTCCAATATAACGAAATATTTGCTACCTGATTTTTAACAATAGCAAATCATTAGAAATTGCCGGGTTCGAATCCCGGTCAGGCATGGATGTTGTGTTTGTCTTACGGCACTGGCTCTCTCCCTTCCCTGGAACCAGTGACCCTAAATTAGGGACGGGAGACTGCTTATAGCCCATTGAGTTGCTCAAGGTGGCACTTTTGTAGTGCAGGGGGTAATTGTTCATCATTCGGTTATTTGTACTGTACCTGAAGTATAGTTGCTATGCCAAAAGCTCAGTTTTGTATATACTAATGTACTTTCCTAATTGCACTGTAAAATTTATGTTTGGCACATTTCGCGTGTTGGGTCACGATTACATGTCTTAAGTTTTATGCTCATGGTGCGGAGCAAACGCTTTGATAGTATTTCAATTATATGTTAATATTGCACAGTGTGGTTTTTCTCATGTCACATGCGCCTAACAGGAAATAATAAGTCTATTAGATAATATTCTGCGCTGTGTAGCATATTTGCTGTACAAAGAGTCAGTTTCATATTTTCATTATTTGTATTGTACTCGAAGTATAAATTTTCTGTAAAACGCAAGTTCTGTTTGTACTAATATACTTTACTCTTTGCACTGTGAAACTTACAGTTGTACCATGGAATTGTAACTCCTGATTAGTGTCTTCCCTATGCCGTTGCATGTTGTGTACATATGTTGTTGTTCATTACAAGTTAATCTATAGCACTGTGATTGAGGCACTTGTTTAAGCCTAAGTAATAGTTCTCTTTGTAATTTGACAGCGTTTCACAAGAGAGATATTGCATTCAATTTGTATAGAGTTCACACCATCATTGTGGATAGATCATTTATTCGCTTATCTTTCAGATACTGAAAAGTATAAACCTTCTGCTCTTTTCTTCTCTTTTCTTCTTTTTTTCAAGATTGCTCAAAATATACATGTTTGTTTTTGCACTGTCAAATTTATAGTTATACCTTGTACTGGTGTTCACCTATTAGAGATGGCACTCTGCTGATGCACATTGCGAACATATGATGTACATAGAGTAAGTCAACCCATCAGTCCAGTATTGTCAGTGTTATGAATTTGCTTACATTGTATATAGTGCATCCACATAATGTAAATATCTCATTGTCATTGTAAATAGGTCATCCACTTGTTTATCTTTTGGTAACTGTTAAGCACAGGCCATCTGTATCTTCCTGTCCATGTTTGCTCCAAATAAAATATTGTTGAAGCTCACGGTGGTCGTTAAACCTCCAATCAAAATAAAAAAAAAAAAAAAAAATTAGAAATTGTTCCCATAAAAAGTTTTTTTTTTTTTTTTTTTTGGCGGTGGGTGGTGTACACTTTGCGATGACAAAAAAATTAAATCGAGGCACATCAAACTGGTATCCAAACAGTTAGTTAGTTTCTGATTTTTTTACTACTAGTTGCTAATCTAAATAATCTAAAGGGGGCTGAAACCAAATGGGAGGGGAATGGTAACAGGTAACACTATAATGATTCCTTAATAATCAGAAACAGGTTTGTAGTAGGGCGAGGACATTTTTACCATTCCTAATGTTTTAAAGGGGGGAGAGGGGGATCACCAGCACGGCGTTATCTTACTAGCATCTTCAATATTTTACACCACCCCATGGTGAAATCCGTGGTATAACATTTTTAATCACTTATATTTGCAGATTACTTGGAATTTCCATTTCCGATATAAGAGCATAAGAAAACTTTTATACTCTATTTAAAAATTTCATTTACAGGGTGATTCATAAAGAAGTATACAGTTTCCAGATGCTGTAAAATAGTAACAGTTGAAGACACGGACCACAACTGCGGACCGTTAGGTAGATGTACTCAGAATTTTTTGTGTTCCGCTACTGAGGGAAGTGACGTAGACGATAGCGCGCGTCACGTGACTAGTCAGTCAAAATGGCAACGTCTGCAGTGAAGAAGGCGTTTTGTGTTCTTGAATTGAGCATAACAGAATCTGTAACTGTTGTGCAACGGCATTTTCGATCACGGTTCGGAAAAAAACCTCCAACTAGAAAATCTGTCTACGATTGGCATAAAAAATTTGAAACTACGGGATGTTTGTGCAAACTTAAAAGTCCTGGACGACCGCGTGTATAGGAAGAAGTCGTCGATAATGTTTGCACTGGCATTCAACGAAGACCGGGAAAATCAACTCGGAGCCAGTGCTTTGACCACTGCACCACCGGAACGGGGCAAATCGACTATGTTTTCCCTACAGACAGATACATTGGGATGAGACGTTTTGTTTTGCCGAGCAATATGCATTTATGTGTGTGCATATGTATACGCGATGAAATAAAAAAAAATATATAACTAATTTATAAGATAGAGGGGGGGGGGAGACCATTAGTTTGTGCTTTGTCCCGGGCACAAAAATGCCTAGTTATGCCTCTGACGATGGCTTTCCAGCAAACCAAATACTAGCTTGCTTAGAGGTCTAGTAAGTGAGCGGAAAAATTCTTCGGAGGCATACAAAACCTTTTTTTTTTATATGTTTGTACAATACAATCTCGGCGTAGCTCAATTGTCTCGCACTGTATTGATATCTCAGGTGTGCATGCGCTAATAGCTCCATAATTCATCAATAAAAGACGTCTATTAGATGTCCTGTGAATGATATCCGATGGGCGTCCAGATGTGGTAGCTCCAGAATTCGTCCACTAAAGACGTCCACTTGACGTCTATATTTCTTTCACCCATGACGTCTACTGGAGCAGGTGGATGTAATATAGATGTCCACTAGACGTCGCTGGTTATGAGGGACATCGGAAGAAAAAATTTCTGACGAGCTTTGCCTTTTGTGGATAACATTTCCACCGACAAACTGTTTCAGTTAAATGAGCAACATCTATCCTATAAGGAAACACTTTGGAGTTTCAGTTTTCATATCTGATAAGAGCAGCATGCATTTTCTGAGAAAGGGCATAAGACAAGTCGCGCACACATTCTTTTGGTAGCTTTTGGACATCTTTCAACCATTTGTCTGACCAAAATGTTATTGTGGTTGTATCCTGTGATTCACTCAGCATTTGGCACACGCTGAGTTGTGTATTTTCATGATCTCGTGTAAAAGAAAAATTGTGAGAAGATGGTGCATTTGAACGTTTAAATTTTAGTACTAGACTTCCTGTAGCGTCCACATGGATTCGAGAGAAAGATTTTCTTGAACAGTACATTTTGTAATATATTTGTTCTTTTGTCCAACAATGTACAAAGAAACTGTCATAAGATGTGGTGTGCACTTTTCCTTTGTACATCTGCGTATGTTTAATCTTTGCGAGAGCCAAAACCGGATTTCCTACCTTCGGTGTTCAGTATTTCCTGCCCATTGCTTCCTTCCTGGCATCACGACAAGCTTTTAAAGACGGTACTGTTGGTAGTACTTTTTTCCCAAAGTTAATTTCTTTATGAAGTTTTTCATGTCTCCAGTTACCGGGTAATGTTTGCAACATTTCTTCTCCAGTTTTTGTCTTTTTGTCGCCTCTCAGCTGGTTCTTTTTTGTATGCGGTATGTGTCTCGTATCAGGTATTCGGCAATGAAGTATTAGGAGGTTTCCAATGTCAGGCTCTTCTTCTGTAGAAAGTACACTATCTACCAACAAGTAATTGGACACCCCTGCAATAGACGATATCTGCTGTCCTGATACACGTCACGGCCGCCGCCGTTAAATATCGTGTGGGAAACAACAACGCAACCAGTCGCATGCAAGATGCCACGCAGTTCGGAGCTCTCTGATTTCGAGAAAGGTGTAATCGTCGGGTATCACAGAAATGACCGATCCATACGTGACATATCCAGCGATTTGAAGTGCCCAAAATCGACAGTGGCCTACGTGATTGGCTAGTGGAAGATGAGAGGTGACTGTCGGAATGTGCCCCGACCCGGCAGACCCACAAAACTGGGAGTTAGAGACCGACGGGTGCTGGCCAGAGAAATTCGGAAGAACCGCACCAAATCAATGGGCCACATCCGCGAGGAGTTTCAAAAGGCATGCGGGAGTGTTCTTTCGATGAATACCATCCGTAAGGAAGCCCATCTGCTCGGTTATCATGGACGTGCTGCCGCACACAAGCCTTTGATCAGCAAGTCCAATAGCGCTGCTCGGCTAACGTGGTGCAAAGAACGTCGACAGTAGACCGTTGAACAGTGGAAACAGGTTCTCTGGAGCGACGAATCAAGGTTCACCCTCTATCGTTCGGATGGCAGGGTCTGGGTTTGGCGTCTGCCTGGAGAACGCCTCTTGCCGGAATTTATTGTGCCAACTGTGAAGTTCGGCGGCGGTGGAATTATGCTATGGGGGTGTTTCTCCTGGTATTGCACGGGACCCTTGGTCGCAATTCCTGTTAGACTCAACGCCGAGACCTACTGCACCATTTTGGATGACCATGCGCTTCGTACGTGGTGGCAGTTTTACGGGGTGGACCCATGTTACTTTCAGGATGACAATGCCACCTGTCAAGTTGTGAGGTCCACCATGGCTTGGTATGGGGACAATTGGGTTAATCGAATGGACTGGCCTGCCCAGAGCCCTGACCTTAACCCTATCGAGCACCTCTGGGACGAGTTGGAGCGTCGACTTAAGGGATGCCCTCACCGTCCAAAATCGGTGAAGGAACTGACCTGTCTTCTCCAAGCCGAGGGGAAGAAAATACCGCTATAGCTGTCGTACAACCCCTGGTTGGATCGCAGCTGTAATCGCCGTTCGTGGAGGCTCCACCAACTATTGAAGGTGAATAAACTTCGTTTTCCTTTGCTATCACAGGTGTCCAATTACTTGTTGGTAGATAGTGCATAAGGCTTATGACAGTCTGTGCACCGTGCTACTGCTGTCAGGAATTTTACAGAGCAATCGTTGCCCACACGAGTTTTGTTTCTCTTAAAAGAGATGGCACATAGAATCCCATGGTATTTATAAGGAGCTTCTTCAACTATTGAAGTCCACGCGTTTCTTTTAAGTACCCTAAGTCTTTTCTTGCAGTTGCTTTGTAGTTCACATAAGTATGCTCCATTTCCAAATACTTTTCAAATGGTATAGAAACCTGCCATAAAAGCGTTGGCTCAGCGGCATCTGATGATAAAAAGGCATTGAATTCCGAACAGTCTGACGAATCATCATCTTTCGCACTTGGATCGCTTTCTTCTATTGTATTCGACAAAAGTGGTGCAAGGGAAAATTCCTGGGGTATGAATGTCATGTCCGTTTTGATATAGGCAATCATGGATTTGCTTTGGTTTAAATGCATTCTTTGTTCAGTATCTCCATGCTTGCAACTAATCAGGGAAAGATGAGACCATACTTCTTTCCAAACTGAATCAGAACAAGGCTTTATTTCACCAGTATGGATGAAAATACTTGGAAAATATTTTAATGTTTCTCGTACCAACAGCTGGCTTTCGAGGCACAATAGAGCAGTGGGTTTCTCTATAAATCACTACAAAACACTACTTTTGTCAACTTTCAGTTGCTTAAACTGTCACTAAACTTGCTGTATGCAATTCATCGCGAACATGTTGTAACGCTGTAATATATTTCAAACAATGGGAAATAACTTGCTGAATAAAACGTCCCAGTTCAGATTTGTTCCATGATTCAGTAGAACTCGCAAAAACGGTCCGATCGGAGCATCGGGTTCAGCCATTGCGTGGCGACACGTACGTACTCTGACCGGTTTAAACACGCCCAGAGCGTTTAAGGTTCACCCCCCCCCCTTATCTAAAACGGCTTGAATCTGCTTAAACACGGGTGCCTCTTTCTGTCCTTACTGCTTCGTAAGCGGCTTGATCTCATCAGGCGAGACTCACTTGAACTTGCAGACACATGCACTTGGAGTGCCACATTCCCAAAATCAGAAATGAACGTTGCCAAAGTTCTGTACACTCAAAATAAAATTTTGTACACCACCGGAAGTAGTACTTTTCGCCTCTGTAATAGTGGCACTCCAAGTACATGTTTGAATGCCACCTTTTCAAAATCGAAAACACTGCCGGAGTGTTGCACTAGTTTTGTATACCCAAAAGGAAATTTTGCACACCACCTGAAGTGCTTCATTTCGGCTTTCTTTGGTGGCTGTCCAGCAACGTACTTGGAATACCACTTTTCCAAAATCGGAAATAACACTGCAAGAGTGTTGTACTAGTTTTGTACAGCTTTGCACACCGAAAAGAATGTTTTGTACACAACCGGAAGTGGTCTTTTCGGCTCTCCTTAAAAACTCTTCAGCATGTACTTTGGAGTGCTGTTTTTCTAAAATCGAAACTGAATAGCGCCAGTGTTGTACACACACACACACACACACACACAAAGTTTTGTACGCCACGAAGAAGAATTTTTCCGGTCACTTACTAGACCTCTAAGAAAGCTAGTATTTGATTTGCTGGAAAGCCATTGCAAATTGTTTTTTTCCGAAAATGAAAATAGCCTCCATCAATATTTTGCACTGTTTTCTACCTTAAACAATAAAATCATTTTCCCCACCAGAAGAGTGCTTTTTCACTTACTAGGTAGGGATTTTTTTTTTTTTTTGCTGCTGCCGTGAAATAGTAAATGGTGCAACTAAAAACTTACTAAATAACGTTCGCAGTTATCCCTTTTCTCTGAATTTGAGATATTTTAACAAGCACAAATTAGTGAATAAGTATTTTACTCGACACAAATGCAAAATCAACTAGTGAACAAGCTTCTTTTGATGAATAAACGTTCATATAAATGCCACAGTTTATTTTTCAAACAGTAGCGGAGGAGGGGGTTAAATATGACAACAATCTTTCCCTACAAGTTATGAAAAATAACGTGCCTCTTGCAATTAATGTAACGAAAACACAGCAGGTTATTAAATCAGGGGCGTAACTAGAACCGGGGGGGGTTCAAGTCCCCCAATATCTCAATAAGCCCCCCCAATTTGATTTACGGGAAATAAATCATTACAAATGAGATTTAAAAAAAATTGTAATGTGAAAGATATAAAAAAATGTAATAAGAAGGGATTTGTACAAATTGTATATTGTAACTTACGCTGTTGTATGATGTTAGAGAACTGTTCTTTTTATTTCCCTATTTACTAGAGAACTGCAGTGTAACAACTAATATCAAATTCTTTGTTTTCCCCTTTTTCGTGAATCGTGCACCACGCCATTTCGTTGCAGCAACTACGGGTACTTGTGCTGCGTTGTCAGCTTCCGTTCCTACCAGGATGGTCTTCTTGGGGTTGTTTACTATATATTTTTCCATTTATCCAACACCACCACACCACGCCTCAGCTCATCTACTAAGAGATCGTGTCAGACTTCCCTAGTCTCAAGGATTATTACTGTTTGCCTTGCCACGTGACTGGAGTGGAGACGGAGCGGCACGTGGCGGCCTAGGACCGGTAAGAAAGAACCGGATATTCGCGGTATTACTCGAATGTTCTTTGATGACATAAATATGGGAGCATTATTCATTTTAGAATGAGACAACTGAGCCACGTTTTAGCGTAGGAGTAAAAACCCCTCGGTCAGGAGTTTTTTGTAACAGTACATATCCCTCGAATATGAGTGTTTATTTTTCTCTGTGGTGGTTTTTCTTTTCGTAAAGTTTTCGTTCCGAAATGGATATACGATCGTATTTTAATTTCAATACAAAAAAGAAAGACAATACTCCGGGAGAAAGAAAATACTCTCAAGTTAAAGTTGGTCTATACCTAGTACCGGCGCTTTTTCAGTGTCAGTGCAAAATGTGCAAAAACAGGCAAGTGATCTTAGTTCGAAGGAAGAGGGATCACATCAGTCACGAATTATTTTTCCATTGACACAATTTGGCGCACAGAAAAGGCAATTCAATGCTTGTTGACACAAACAACATCCATGGCTTGAGTACAGTGTTTCATTAAACAGTGCTTTTTGTTTTCCGTGCCGTGTTTTCTTAACTAAAACAGCGTCTAAGGTGGAAACTGCTTTTACGAAAATTGGAGTTTGCAAATGGAAAAAATGTTTAGAAAAGCTAAAATTACATAAAAAAACTCATTGCCATTTTAAAGCCATGGAACTCTGGATGGACTATAACACCGTTATAAGTTCAGGTATAAGAAATGTGGAACAACAACTTGAAGGTGCTTCAGTAGAAGAAATAAACAAGAAAGTTGACCACTGAATTTTCGGGTGTAATAAGCACGTCTTTTGAATCCGTTCTGAGGCAAATTAAATTTATCAAAGCTGTTCAAAGTCAATGGAACCGGTATGGAAAACAATAGATCTGACCAAAGAAAGAAGATTTTCAATCGGGTTTTTAATCCCTCAGATGTTGCTGTAAACGGAATCGTGAGCTTACGAACTCTTAGAAACAGAGCTACCGACAAAAAAAAGATGTGACTTTACGTTCCCTGGCGTAGAAAATATGCATTTTTTTAAGAAGAAAATTTTCCTAAAAGGTTTGTCGACATGAGTAGTATCGGTTAACAAAAGACGTTTTTTTCAATCGAGAATTTAGAAGCTCATATTTTGCTGCAAATACAACAGAAGCGGAAATTAAGATTTACGCACCCTGGTCGCCAAACTATTTTTTTACAAAAATTAGAAATTATGTGCAAACGATTTCTCACCAGGAGCTGTATCCAGTGCAGAAAGAATTTTTCAAATCGGAGATTTAAAAGCAGAGATATAGGGGGAAACGCAATTTACCGCTACGCCCCCTAGCGGAAAGTCTATGAATAACTTGAAAATTTTGAAATTATATGAAAAACATGTCACACGGAAAACACTATCCAACAAAGAAGGAATTTTTCAAATCGGACACCTAGAAGTAGAGATATTGACAAAAATAAGATGTGCATCTACGCCCCCTGGCGGAGAAACTGTGAAATATTTTAAGAAGAAAATATTCCGAAAAGGTTTGTTGATGTGAGTGGCATCAGTCTACGAAAGAATATTTTAATCGATATTTTAGAAGCTATGATTTTATGGCAAATACATCAGAAGCAAAAATTAACACTTACGCCCCCTGGTGGCCAAAGTATTCTTTACCAAAAATTTGAAATTATATGCAAAAGATTTTCCATCAGGAGATGTATCGGCTGAAGAAAAAAAATTTCAAATCGGAGTTTTAGAAGAAGAGTTATCGGGGAACATATAATTTACTTTTACGCCACCTAGCGGAAAATATATGCGTAATTTGGAAAAAGTAACTATATCTAAAATGCTCTTCGACATAAATGGAATCGAAAGATTTAAATGTTTTTTCAATCGGATGTGTAGAAGCATGTGGAGTAAAACGTAATTTTGAATTCAACATCATCTGCATTTACGCCCTCTTCCGGCGAAATTGTACATCGTAAAAAAAAAAAAAAAAAACGAAATAAAGGATCATCATTTGCATATTTCAAGCTTCCCAATGCAAAATTTTTTTCAAATCGGACTAATAGTTGCTGAGATGTCGTGGGTACAGACGGTCGGACGGACGGACGGACAAACCGATAAGAGAAGCACGATCTTTTTTTACAAAAGACGTGCTAAAAAGAGGCGGAATTTCTTGAAGATAGTTATTTAAGTTCTTTTATTGACAGTAAAGCAAGGGTTGGCCAACAGAAGACATGATGAAAGTAAGAACAAAGGAAACTTTCTTAAATTTCAGCTTTGACTCTGAACACATTGTGAATGGAATTCACTGTCTGTCACCTGGTGCAATAGGAAGTGAGCATTTTCTCAACCTCAGTAATTTGGAATAGTTTTGCAAAATTTCATAATATGGACCTTCCTAAAGCAGAAGTTACAGTAGCCAAAAACAAAACTTTCTAACAAAGAAAAAATACCAGATACATTGCTAGAGATGCTAGGGTTACTGCCTTGTGATCTGTTTCCAACTTTACGCAAATTGGTGAAAGTAGCAGTTACAATTCCTCTTATTTCAACATGTTGCGAGGCAAAAGTCATACCTTCATTCAACGATGTGATAAGAACAGCTTTCAGGGTTGTCACTTCTCTCAATTCAAAGCAACGAATGTAGGAAAATCTGTCGAGACTGTGTTTTGGATACATTTGCTTCAAAAACAGAGAAGAGGTTATAGTTATCACACCGTACTTTTAAGCACCAACATGTATAAGGAATATTTAAAAGAACTTCATTATGACTCTTTAGGGTGCTTAATAATGCCAGAATTTTGCTTTTGATTATTAAAAATGCTTCATTTTTCTTTTGCGCATGTAGTATTTTCTTCAGTTAGTGTTTTGATATATTTTGTTTGTTTTCTTGAAGTTAATCAGTATGTAATAATGATATATTTTATTACAGTGAAAGATAAGGTGCTTAATTTTCATTTATTTCTTGAAAATAAGAGTACTAACCGTGATCAACTATTGATGAGATTTTTTTCTTTAAACCCCCTAAGCCCTCACCACAATGTGACACTTCTAGTTACTCCACTGTATTAAATGTTCTCTAAAGATCAAACGAACTACATTTTTTTCCTTTGAAATTTCTAGGGGGTGTAGGCCGAAACGTCCATATTCGATGACCAGAGGGATGAATCAGTGTGAAAGTGCTTCATTTCTCACGAACTAAGTACGATATAACGAAGCTGTTTCCTGATCATACCTGATCTAACGAAAGTCTAATGAATTGCACAGTTTATTTTTTGATACTACGAGGATATCTTAAGTGTCATCTTAAGATATATTTGTTTTAACTAAAGGGTACCAATTTTAACAGATAAAAAACGTAAGTAATAACTACGAAGAAACATGTACCCATGCACTGTGCTGTATAAGCAGTGTTTCTTTCAAAACTTTTTCGCCGGGGGGGGGGGGCAAATGGATCCTTAGAGGGGGCAAGTTTTCCATTTGCTATATATATACATAATTTTAACTATTATATTTATATATATAGAAGTAATTACTATATATCTAGCACAGGGGCGCATTTAGCATTTAGCACCCCCCCCCCCCGTAAAATGCTTCATTTTTTTGTTTTTGGTTAAAATGCGACTTACATTAGAAAAAATGCCTTCATTTAATAAAAATGTAACAAGTTACATTAGAAAAAAATGCTTTAATTTTTCTTCAATTTTTTCATTAACTTTAATTTTGTTCCAGATGGTGGATTTCAAAAAACTTCCTCTTTTCGTCCCCCCTAAGAAAATTGTTCGTCCCCCCTAAGAAAAATTCAATATGCATCCCTGATATAGTAATTACTTTTTCAAACATTTCAGGAATAACAAACTTTTTTTCAGCTAAAGGAGGGGGGGGGGGCGCAGGCTTGACATTTTTATCTATTAAAATGCATTCAACGCACTCTTGTTCCTGAATCACGATTCCCAGACAATTAGGTATGATTAGTCTACTTATTATCTTTTATAGAATACCATCCGTCGTAATACACTTTTTAATAAAATAAACTATAACTAGTACTATCTGAACAAATATTCAAAAAAATATAATTGGAGAAATATATGTAGCATGAAAAGAAACGAAACTTCCTTTTTCATCATAGCCTGAATTTAATAGAATTTGGCTCGGCAACCTAATATGCCTCCGGGGGGGCGATGATCGTTTCCGTATGGGCTTCGCCCCCCTGGATGTATGCCTGAAAGAAACACTGTGTATAAGGATAGCCCAAAAGGAAGTGAGACTCGTGTAACAGCGTCGTTATACAATTACACAGAGCCGTTCATTTGTGCCGGTAGATGGCGCAAAGAATATAAACGCTTCGCGTGAAGAAGCTCAACTCTCGTAGAGATAATGTAAAACAGGCGACAGCAGCGCCACCATGTAATGCGGCAGCAGATGCTCTGCGGGAAAGTTAACATTCAGGCGCAAAAAGCGTAGGAGACACGGGACGGGAAGCCTATTTCACGGAAAGGAAGCTAAGCTTTGATCTGCGACTGTTTCCTTCGGTCTCATTGGGTCTACTAAAGCATTTTTTTTTGTTGTTCTTTTCTGAGTATCCCTCCTGTCCCTTCTTTTGGTGAAACAAATATATACATTAGCAATTAATATTATTTTAAGGAAATTTTAGCAGTTTTATTCTCACTTTAAGCACCGTAGTAATACCAGGTTGCTTGGCATGAATTTCATATTTACAATATACCTTAAATGTCAAAAATGCTGAGGCTGGTTTCCCAGTAGCAGCCATAATAATAAAAAAAAAAAAAAAGCAAAGACAAACGCAGTTTCCCAAAGCTACAATTTATTTTTTCTACCCTTCCGAAGTTTGTAAATTAAACGCACTGCGCTGGAGAAATTTTCTCAACAGATCGGAAAAACATCCGTTCGTATCTGAGTAGGTTCGAACCTGGGCCGCTGGCGTGATAGCTGAGCTCTCTACCGACCGGACTAACTCGCCACGATTGAGTGCATGCTTAAAGCTGTCTGTTTGGTATGCATTGTGTAATCGAATGCTTCCCTCTTTCATTTTACAATATTACGAGGTATTTTTCATAAAAGTCAGTTTCATATAATTGATAAATTAATTTTTTCAACGTAACGATAGCTTTTTTTCAGCAAACGTTGTTTTAATGGTTTTCCAGGATATTTGTTTCAAACGGTTTCAAATTTGTTCTTGTTATTCATCCTCTCCATTCCATGAATTGTTATTCATCGGAATGGAGTGGGTGTATTTCATGGCTGTAATATAAACGCAGATCTAGATGAGAACAACAAAACCTTTGAACAAAACGCCAACACAAACAAGCGTTTATATTCTTTGAACACAAACACGCATGCTCAGTCTAACTCAGTCTGCTCGGCATCCTGCGGCATCAGCCTGTAATGTTGGCTTCTGTGTAGTAATTCTTTGCCGCATAATATAGTGGCGCTAGTTATCGGCGGCACGTGTCAATCTGCTGTTAGCACATGCGGAAGCAAGTTGACTGCGTAGGGTCGTGACATGGATTCGTCCTAGCAGGCCCAGCGGGCAGCTATGGAATTTTTGACGGCAGATGGTGTTAGTGGAGTCGAAATTTATCGTTGTATGAAGGATGTGTATGGAGATGAGTGTCAGTCACAGTGTACATGCAATGTTCCGCTGGTGTAGTTAATTTCGTAAAGGACGTGTGAGCACGGAGGACATGCCAAGACCTGGACAAGCACACGTGGCCATCACCATGGAATCGATTGCTGTTGTGGACAACCTTGTGAAGAAGAATCACCGCTTGCGGAGACATTGCCCGTGAGTAAGGGAACTGTTAAAATCATTCTACATCACCGATTGGGATACAGCAAAGTTTACGCACAATGGGTCCCCAAGCATCTCCAGGAGGAGCAGGAGACTCGGCGAATTGGTACTTGCCTGGAGCATCTACATCGTTACCACACAGAGGTAGGGCAGTTTCTTTCCAAGTTGTGGCCGCAGATGAAACTTGGTGCCACCACTTCGATCCGGTGACAAAACGGATGAGTATGGAATGCCGGCGTCATAACTCTCCACGCACAAAAAAGCTCAGTCCTTCTTAAGAGCTGGAAAAGTCATGATCACGGTTTTCTTCGATGAGAATGGCCCATTGCTGTTGGATTGGCTGGACGCAGGCAGCGTTCAGCCAATCCAACAGCAATGACACATACTGTGATACGTCAAGCAACCTCAAAACGGCCACAAGCGTAAGTGACCTGGTATGCTGTCAATACCAGGTCCAACCTCAAATACCACGTCACAAGCTCAAAACGGGGTTACTCTGCTGCACGACAACGCCCACCCGCATGTGGCGACAGTGTGCCAAGATTTTCTGAGGAGGTACCTCTGAGAGGTCCTCGACCATCACCCCTATAACCCCGATCTGTCGCCCTGCGACTACGACATCTTCGGGTCTCTAAAAAAAGCTCTCAAGGGCCGCGGGTTCACTAACTACGCTGAGGTCAGGGACACCGTTGAAGACTGGTTCCACAGCCCATCACGGACGTTCTTCGCTCAGGGTATCCACAATCTCGTGCCGCTCTGGGACACTTGCTTGAGCAGACAAGGCGACTATGTGTAGCGGGTTTGTAGCCCATGTATCACTCTTACTTCCTGTATGTTCACATATTACAACCTATAAACCCTTACGGCAAAAAAAAAAAAAAACGACAGTGTCAGTTTCATTTTGGCGAACCTTATATACTGCCTTTTTAACCTTCTGTTTTTTGTTTACCTTGTCCTTACGCAAATTTTTGCTACTGCTCGTTACGCTTTCTGTACTGAACGTCATGTATGATCTCCTATGAGTTTCTTGCCTGGATTCTCACTGGCAGTTTGTGCTCATCCATGGCCACTGGTTCCAGGTAAGGGAGACATCCAGTGCCGTGAAGTAAACACACCTTCCAACACAGAGGAGCAGAGACAGAGGCCGAACTCTCGTGTTTATGACAGCGCCCCAGTGGTAGGACATAAAACTACGTTAGCGTATGTAACGTTATCCTGTACCAGTGTCTATATAAGTAGCACCTCGGAGAGAGTTGTGAACTCGGGCAGCGGATAGCCTAGTGGTCAACGTTCCTGACTACCACAGAGGAACCTCAGTTTTGATCCCGGGAACGTACGAACGCTCGAACCACTAATTATTTGCCGTGCGTCCGGATGGGCACGTTAAGCCGTCGAACCCCAGGTACTGACCCCCGGGAATAAATAAGGGCGTCTTCCTCCCCCTTTCTACCTCGCTTTCGTGTCACTTTCCTATCAGACACTCTATCACAAAACTCTTAGCGGTCTGTTTCTGATAGTTGTTTAAGACCTGGGGTCAGACACCCCTTTCCTAAAATCCTCTACATACACTGGCGTGCAAAAATTAAGGACGAGACGGTTTTTCGAATGAAACGTCGGGCAGAAGTGCTCCACATCGACTCAAATCACACCATAAGGTCCCCAAGGAATATGGGACAAGTGAGCAAAACCGCCCAAACAAAGGAATCCAAAGGATACAAAGGCACTTTATTGAAAAGGTAGCTTCGAGCACAACTGGACAGAAGACAGAAACGTCCATGTGACAGGCGGCTGCCAAGAAAAATTAAATCTTTAGTAGGGGATATGATCACCCCTGACTGCGTTGCAGGATTTACAACGTCTGTCCATGCTGAGGACGAGGTTGTCAAGGAGCTGTTGAGGCATCGCAGCCCATTCCTCTTGTAGCGCCAATCGCAGCTGCAGAATCGTTGCTGGCGGCTGGTGACGTGCTTCCAAGCGTCTCCCGAGAAGGATCCACACGTGTTCGATTGGATTTAGCTCCGGGGACCTTGCAGGCCAATCCATGCGTTGAATATCTTCACTCTCCAACAACTCTGCAACAGCCACTGTACCATGAGGTGTAGCGTTGTCGTCCATGAAGAGGAACTCAAGACCCACAGCACCTCTAAACAGTCGCACGCGAGGCAGGAGAACCTCGGTACAATAGCGGATATCAGTGACTGAACCTCCTTGGAGGATGTGGAGGTCAGTACGACTACCAAGCATGATACCGCACCAAACGAGAACTCCGCCACCTCCAAACCGGTCCCTTTCGATGATGTTGGAGGTGTGATTGCGTGTACCCTGCTCTCTCCAGATGTGTATACGTCCAGAATCGCTCGTCAGACTAAATCGGCTCTGATCCGTAAAGAGAATTCGACCCCATTGCGGATGTGTTGAGTTCTTGTGTTCCTGGCACCACAGAAACCGCAGTATCCGATGAGCAGGCGTTAATGGAACACACCGTACTGGTCGCCGTGCAAATAGACCACCTTTGTGCAGCCTCCTGGGCACGGTAAAACGCGATAACGGACGTCCAGTTGTCTGTTGTATGTGCCTTGCGATTTTTCCTGCTGTCTGCCGTCTGTCTCTTCTCGCCTGTAGGACAATATACCGGTCGTCCGCCGCCGTGGTTGCTCTTGGAGGACCACTGCTAAACTCTCGGGCAGCTGTTCCTGTCGTTTGAAATGCTCTCCAAGCTCGTGAAACGATGCTGTGAGCGATCCGGAACTCCTCGGCCACACTTCTTCCAACTTCCCAATGACGCGACCTCGGGTAAAGTCATCCAGATGTCGTGTACTGGATTGCCTGTTGGCCATATCACACGGTGGCAGAAACTCGACTTCGTTCAAACCGATGTACACCAAGCAATAGCTTTCACAGAATTGCTGAGCTTCACTCTTCAAAATGCAGAGGTTTTTAAGAAGGGAGTGTCTGACTCCAGGTCTTAAACAACCCTTAGAAATAGGAAGCTAGGAGATTTGGGCTAGAGTGCCCGATAGGAAAATCACACGGAAGCGAAGTAGAAAGGAGGAGGAAGACGCCCTTATTTATTACCGGGGGCCAGTACCCGGGGTCCGACGGCTTAACGTGCCCGTCCGACGCACGGCGGATATTAAGTAGATCGAGCGTTCTTACCTGCCTGGGATCGAACCTGAGGTCCTTTCCGTGGCAGTCACAATCGTTGCACACTAGGCCACCCGCGGCCCGCGAGTTGCTGAGCGTACATCGCCCGTGTGCTTTATACCTTTCCGACTCCCCCTCCACGTCATGCTGCATATATGCGCATGCATTGCCGTACCGGACCCTAGTCTATCTCCTCAGTGGTCTTTCGGTCCGTTCTGCCTGCTCGTTCCGCTGTTATGCTAATTTCTCCTCTTCGTCCTTAATTTTTGCACACCAGTGTATGATGATGATGATTTTCTGTGGTTGATGAAAATATGTTTGGTGCTAGGTAAAAGCTCGTCAATCATGACGGGGGAAAATAAGGTGAGTAATTTTTAAATAAAATCTTGGATCCACTTTGACCGAAATCAGCGGAGATACTGGTACCCGAGTGGTACACGGCGCTGGCTTTCTTAATAATTCATCCAAGATGGGTCCGAGTTCGAATCTTGGGTGAGGCATGGGTGTTGTACTTGTTTTACGTCACTGGCTGAAGCTCTTTCGTGAAACTCTGTTATTCTTCAATCACTAAAAATTTTAAATTCCATATCATTAACTAGATTTTATCGGCATCTTAATGATTCAAATTCTTTGGAACGTATAGGTGCTTTCTGTAAAACCAAAATTAATACACTTTATTGCGTGTAACACAAATGCACACGTTGTAGTTAAAATGATTGCTCTAGTTTTATAATATTACAAAGTACTACTAAACACTTACGCCAAACTGAATCATATCATGCAAATTTTACTGTTTTGGAGAGCTAAGGACACCCCCTTTGACATGCCTCAGAAGACACGTACCTGCAGGGTGACACTGTATAATGACTTTTTCCGATTTATACGAATACACAGAAGTAAGTAAGCAAATAACTAAATAGTAATTAAGAATTGTGGCTAGAAAAAAGTAAAATTAATTACTTTCGGATATGAAAAAAAAACACATTAAATAACGCTACAACATTTGCACATATTATTATTATTATTATTATTATTATTTTGCTCTTGACTGTGTTATAAAAAGAATAACCCAGGTTTCCGTTTTTTCGTCCCCTCGAAGAACACCTGTTAGTCCATTGTATTCTGAAGGATGCGTAGTTATGCGCAAACAATTGCAAGACACATCACCTTATTATCCTCATTGGTAAGAATTTCACTCATTGAAATGATATTTCTTTGCCATGCTCTTGTTCATATCCATGTATAGGGACTATTGCTATGTCTGTTAGTCCATTGTATTCTGAAGGATGCGTAGTTATGCGCAAACAATTGCAAGACACATCACCTTATTATCCTCATTGGTAAGAATTTCACTCATTGAAATGATATTTATTTGCCTTGCTCTTGTTCATATCCATGTATAGGGACTATTGCTATGTCTGTTAGTCCATTGTATTCTGAAGGATGCGTAGTTATGCGCAAACAATTGCAAGACACATCACCTTATTATCCTCATTGGTAAGAATTTCACTCATTGAAATGATATTTCTTTGCCATTCTCTTGTTCATATCCATGTATAGGAACTATTGCTATGTCTGTTAGTCCATTGCATTCTGAAGGATGCGTATAGTTATGCGCAAACAATACCAAGACACATCACCTTATCCTCATTGGTAAGAATTTCACTCATTGAAATGATATTTCTTTGCATTCTCTTGTTCATTTCCATGTATAGGGACTATTGCTATGTCTGTTAGTCCATTGTATTCTGAAGGATGCGTAGTTATGCGCAAACAATTGCAAGACACATCACCTTATTATCCTCATTGGTAAGAATTTCACTCATTGAAATGATATTTCTTTGCCATTCTCTTGTTCATATCCATGTATAGGGACTATTGCTATGTCTGTTAGTCCATTGTATTCTGAAGGATGCGTAGTTATGCGCAAACAATTGCAAGACACATCACCTTATTATCCTCATTGGTAAGAATTTCACTCATTGAAATGATATTTCTTTGCATTCTCTTGTGCATTTCCATGTATAGGGACTATTGCTATGTCTGTTAGTCCATTGTATTCTGAAGGATGCGTATAGTTATGCACAAACAATACCAAGACACATCACCTTATTATCCTCATTGGTAAGAATTTCACTCATTGAAATGATATTTCTTTGCATTCTCTTGTTCATTTCCATGTATAGGGACTATTGCTATGTCTGTTAGTCCATTGTATTCTGAAGGATGCGTATAGTTATGCACAAACAATACCAAGACACATCACCTTATCCTCATTGGTAAGAATTTCACTCATTGAAATGATATTTCTTTTACATTCTCTTGTTCATATCCATGTATAGGGACTATTGCTATGTCTGTTAGTCCATTGTATTCTGAAGGATGCGTATAGTTATGCACAAACAATACCAAGACACATCACCTTATCCTCATTGGTAAGAATTTCACTCATTGAAATGATATTTCTTTGCATTCTCTTGTTCATTTCCATGTATAGGGACTATTGCTATGTCTGTTAGTCCATTGTATTCTGAAGGATGCGTAGTTATGCGCAAACAATTGCAAGACACATCACCATATTATCCTCATTGGTAAGAATTTCACTCATTGAAATGATATTTCTTTGCCATGCTCTTGTTCATTTCCATGTATAGGGACTATTGCTATGTCTGTTAGTCCATTGTATTCTGAAGGATGCGTAGTTATGCGCAAACAATTGCAAGACACATCACCTTATTATCCTCATTGGTAAGAATTTCACTCATTGAAATGATATTTCTTTGCCATTCTCTTGTTCATATCCATGTATAGGGACTATTGCTATGTCTGTTAGTCCATTGTATTCTGAAGGATGCGTAGTTATGCGCAAACAATTGCAAGACACATCACCTTATTATCCTCATTGGTAAGAATTTCACTCATTGAAATGATATTTCTTTGCATTCTCTTGTTCATTTCCATGTATAGGGACTATTGCTATGTCTGTTAGTCCATTGTATTCTGAAGGATGCGTACAGTTATGCACAAACAATACCAAGACACATCACCTTATCCTCATTGGTAAGAATTTCACTCATTGAAATGATATTTCTTTGCATTCTCTTGTTCATTTCCATGTATAGGGACTATTGCTATGTCTGTTAGTCCATTGTATTCTGAAGGATGCGTAGTTATGCGCAAACAATTGCAAGACACATCACCTTATTATCCTCATTGGTAAGAATTTCACTCATTGAAATGATATTTCTTTGCCATTCTCTTGTTCATATCCATGTATAGGGACTATTGCTATGTCTGTTAGTCCATTGTATTCTGAAGGATGCGTAGTTATGCGCAAACAATTGCAAGACACATCACCTTATTATCCTCATTGGTAAAAATTTCACTCATTGAAATGATATTTCTTTGCATTCTCTTGTTCATTTCCATGTATAGGGACTATTGCTATGTCTGTTAGTCCATTGTATTCTGAAGGATGCGTATAGTTATGCACAAACAATACCAAGACACATCACCTTATTATCCTCATTGGTAAGAATTTCACTCATTGAAATGATATTTCTTTGCATTCTCTTGTTCATTTCCATGTATAGGGACTATTGCTATGTCTGTTAGTCCATTGTATTCTGAAGGATGCGTATAGTTATGCACAAACAATACCAAGACACATCACCTTATCCTCATTGGTAAGAATTTCACTCATTGAAATGATATTTCTTTTACATTCTCTTGTTCATATCCATGTATAGGGACTATTGCTATGTCTGTTAGTCCATTGTATTCTGAAGGATGCGTATAGTTATGCACAAACAATACCAAGACACATCACCTTATCCTCATTGGTAAGAATTTCACTCATTGAAATGATATTTCTTTGCATTCTCTTGTTCATTTCCATGTATAGGGACTATTGCTATGTCTGTTAGTCCATTGTATTCTGAAGGATGCGTATAGTTATGCACAAATAATACCAAGACACATCACCTTATTCTCATTGGTAAGAATTTCACTCGTTGAAATGATATTTCTTTGCCATTCTCTTGTTCATATCCATGTATAGGAACTATTGCTATGTCTGTTAGTCCATTGTATTCTGAAGGATGCGTATAGTTATGCACAAACAATACCAAGACACATCACCTTATCATCCTCATTGGTAAGAATTTCACTCATTGAAATGATATTTCTTTGCCATTCTCTTGTTCATATCCATGTATAGGGACTATTGCTATGTCTGTTAGTCCATTGTATTCTGAAGGATGCGTATAGTTATGCACAAACAATACCAAGACACATCACCTTATCCTCATTGGTAAGAATTTCACTCATTGAAATGATATTTCTTTGCCATGCTCTTGTTCATTTCCATGCATAGGGACTATTGCTATGTCTGTTAGTCCATTGTATTCTGAAGGATGCGTAGTTATGCGCAAACAATTGCAAGACACATCACCTTATTATCCTCATTGGTAAGAATTTCACTCATTGAAATGATATTTCTTTGCATTCTCTTGTTCATTTCCATGCATAGGGACTATTGCTATGTCTGTTAGTCCATTGTATTCTGAAGGATGCGTATAGTTATGCACAAACAATTGCAAGACACATCACCTTATTATCCTCATTGGTAAGAATTTCACTCATTGAAATGATATTTCTTTGCATTCTCTTGTTCATTTCCATGTATAGGGACTATTGCTATGTCTGTTAGTCCATTGTATTCTGAAGGATGCGTATAGTTATGCACAAACAATACCAAGACACATCACCTTATTATCCTCATTGGTAAGAATTTCACTCATTGAAATGATATTTCTTTGCATTCTCTTGTTCATTTCCATGTATAGGGACTATTGCTATGTCTATTAGTCCATTGTATTCTGAAGGATGCGTATAGTTATGCACAAACAATACCAAGACACATCACCTTATTATCCTCATTGGTAAGAATTTCACTCATTGAAATGATATTTCTTTTACATTCTCTTGTTCATATCCATGTATAGGGACTATTGCTATGTCTGTTAGTCCATTGTATTCTGAAGGATGCGTATAGTTATGCACAAACAATACCAAGACACATCACCTTATCCTCATTGGTAAGAATTTCACTCATTGAAATGATATTTCTTTGCATTCTCTTGTTCATTTCCATGTAAAGGGACTATTGCTATGTCTGTTAGTCCATTGTATTCTGAAGGATGCGTATAGTTATGCACAAACAATACCAAGACACATCACCTTATCCTCATTGGTCAGAATTTCACTCATTGAAATGATATTTCTTTGCCATTCTCTTGTTCATATCCATGTATAGGGAACTATTGCTATGTCTGTTAGTCCATTGTATTCTGAAGGATGCGTATAGTTATGCACAAACAATACCAAGACACATCACCTTATTATCCTCATTGGTAAGAATTTCACTCATTGAAATGATATTTCTTTGCCATTCTCTTGTTCATATCCATGTATAGGGACTATTGCTATGTCTGTTAGTCCATTGTATTCTGAAGGATGCGTATAGTTATGCACAAACAATACCAAGACACATCACCTTATTATCCTCATTGGTAAGAATTTCACTCATTGAAATGATATTTCTTTGCCATTCTCTTGTTCATTTCCATGTATAGGGACTATTGCTATGTCTGTTAGTCCATTGTATTCTGAAGGATGCGTAGTTATGCGCAAACAATTGCAAGACACATCACCTTATTATCCTCATTGGTAAGAATTTCACTCATTGAAATGATATTTCTTTGCCATTCTCTTGTTCATATCCATGTATAGGGACTATTGCTATGTCTGTTAGTCCATTGTATTCTGAAGGATGCGTATAGTTATGCACAAACAATACCAAGACACATCACCTTATCCTCATTGGTAGGTATTTGGCTCTGCCATGTGCGGCCTTGCATTGGGCCACGCATGGAAAGTAATGGGGAGCCCCAGTTGAACAAACTCGTTTCATGCCCGCTCGCTTAAAGTTTTGTGAATTGATGATTTTGAAATGTGAACCATATCTTTGATATCTCTAATTGATAGGTGTCTGTCTTCGCGTATAGTAGCATCTGTTGTATTGATGTTTACCTCTGTAACACTCGTTGAAGCTCTTGCTCCATGCGCGATTAAAGCCGCCGACTCACGACCATCCATAAATTCTTTATGCCATCTGCAAATTATTGATTTTCCTTGACATTTATCTTTATAAGCCTCTTGCATAAAAGACGGAAATTCTGTCCGACGTACTTCTTAAGTCGACACAAAAATTTGTTGACGCATTTTTGTTCCTCTTTCACATCCATTTTTTTTTTTTTTTATCGCAGCGCGAAAACCCTTGTTAGGGGTTCACGAAACAACGCTTATTAAACTGCGCACTACCGACGACGCATGCGTGATAAACAGGTGTGGCCGATTGCTATGGTTACTATAACGATTACCGTTTTTTTTTCTAGACTCGTGCCAAGGCCGAACGCAGTATAGCGTTCGAAAAAGCTGCAAAGGAAAGAACGTTTTTCTTTAATTTTCTTTAAACAGAGAGAGTTAATATGTCGGAGATTTTTGGAGAACGGAATTGTTGTAGCGACTTTAGGCAACTTTCTCCTGGCGGAAGAGCTGCACACTGGACATCTTGGACATCATCGTCAGATGAGATTTTTTTGGTAAGGTGAATTTTTGACTGTCAGTTTCCTATGTTCTATGTGAGGTAGCACATCCCATTCCATCTTAATTGGGAAATTTCTAAATACGTGCTCCATGAGAGGAATTTAAACTAATGGCCAGAAGTCAGGTTTAAATGATTTCACATTTATTACTTTAAGAAATGATGTTAAATAAATTTCTGTCACTTTCACCGGAAGTTTTGAATCGAGGTATCAACCTGTATTTTGACTACGCACACTTATGTCTCTGGGCACAAAATACAGGTTGACACCTCGATTCAAAACTAAGAAATGTGTCTCTATTCTACGCAGTAATTTTTTACAATGCGCACTAAAACTTTCTTATGAGTTTGGTTTGCCCCTCGAATCCTTTAACGAATGGCTGGATTCTGTATTATGTGACATTCGTCATGAGCTCGACAAGTTCAAGAGCTCTGGTGTTTGTACCCGGCATCCACATAATTTTGCTTTGATTAATTCACAAATTCATGAACTTCAAAACTTATTCACTATTTCTCCAGTGGATAAGGCTGGTAATAACTTTGCCTTCTTTTGTAAATAATTCTATAAGGATCCCCTAATACAGGAGATGAATACCGCAGATACTTACACTCCGGTTTCTCAAAATCATAAAGACATTGTTAAGAAAATAATCGCTCTGCATAAAAGGATAAAGCTTAATGTGTCCAGCTTAAACTTTCCTTTTATTTTTGCCATTCCAAAGTTTCATAAGGAACCTGTTTCCTTCCATTTCTTTACTAGTGGACGCAATTGTTATAACAGCAAAGCGGATGGGTTGCTTCAGAGATACTTGTCCGTGGCTCTTCGCAGGTTGGGTTCGACCTGGATTATAGGGAGCAATAACAGAATCTTGGAGACACTTGGCTCGGTGACTGTCACATCTGTGGATACTTACGATTTTAAAAACCTCTTCACCTCAATTTCATTGAAGGATCTGTGGCAGGTAGCCCTAAATATACATACGAAGTTTGAGCCCGGGACTACAGAACAGTATTGGCATTTCCCTACTGGATTTCTGTATCAATAACAATTTTGTTACCGTGGGCGATGGGCTTTACCTCCAAACTCGTGGTATCCCGATGGGCAGTCGCTTTTCTAGCAGTTTGGCTAATCTCTATCTACATTTTTTGAGGATAGATAAGTTGCCAATCATCCTTTACCTGGGATTGCATTAAGATATGTTGATGACATTATTGTCATTAACATTCCGGACTTTTTGCGTTGCGCCACTGACTTGTATCCTGACGACCTTACCCTAGAAAAAACTAACAGATCGTCTACTTGTGTTTGTTACCTCGATTTAGAGGTTCAGGTGGACGAGGAGGGAAGAGGTGTGGTGAATTTATTTCATAAAAGAAACTCTTTTGAGTTTGATATCATTCACTACACTCACTGGTCATCCAACATTTCAAAAGTTATACATCGCAATCTACTCATCTCCCAGTTTCATAGAATGGCTAAAATTTGTTCTACACAGCTCTTACTTGCAAAAAATCTGAAAGCTCTTCTTTCTAAATTGCAATCTAACAATTTTCCTAAAAATTTCTTAAGGCATCATTTTAACCATTTAATTTTGAACTTTAATTCGGTGTCCAAAAGGTTCAAATTACACATTGACATGCTTTATTAACCTAGGACCTTACAATTTTAAATATATAGGTAACATAAAGTGCTATTTGGTGGGTCCATAATAGCTGAAGATTTTATCTACATACACAGTTTTGCATCTTGTCAATTCACACATTTTTTGGCTTACCAGGTAGTTGTTTAACCGTGACCACCTTTCTTATCAGTGTATATATTTGTGTTCTTGTGGGTGCTCTGATCAACCTTGTTTGACTCTTTGTCATGGCGGTTTTTGTTCTGCCGGTAAGCTTTTAATTCTGCTTTTTTTCTTTTCTTTTTTTTTTTTTTTTTTTTTTTTTTATAAATTTGATTTTTGTAATTTGGTTTTGTGGCCTAGGGACAGGAACTGATTTACGGGAGGGCACACGGGGCATGTGCCCAGGGCCCCCGATTTAGAGGGGGGCTAAATTTGAATTAAATGTGTACTTAGTTAATGGGAATTTTGTGTGTGTATATTCAAAATTTATTATTTTTACTTTTGCATGCTCATGAGTCATGTGTTTATAGATGTGGTACTTACACGCAGTGAGTTTGAGTTTCGAATTTCACGTAAACACGTGGCCATTAATGAGTTTCAGTGGCTTAATAGCCTTCAGGTGGCCATTGAGAAGGAGGATCGCTTCCATTGATTCACGTGCCTTTTTTTTTGCTTTTCCGAACGCACCTAAACTCAACTGATCCTTCAACTTCCTGCACACGGCTTCTCGTTGTCGTAACTGTAACCACGAAGGTTTGGTTGTATTTTGCGTTGCGTTTCTTGTAGTCTGATGGAATGTTTTTTTTTTTTTTTTTTTTTTTGATTGGAGGTTTAACGACCGCCGTGAGCAACTCAATGGGCTATAAGCAGTCGCCCGTCCCTAATTTAGGGTCACTGGTTCCAGGGAAGGGAGAGATGGAATGTTGAATATTTGTTAATTTTATATATAATCAAATTTAGTTAGTTGTAACAATATATTTAAGTTGAATTATTCAACAATTAAATTATGTCAAAACGTACATATTTATCAGTCAGTGCTAAACGGAAAGCCAAACAATTGAAACTGAAGGATGATGACCTGCAGCATGGTAGCATTGAACGTTTTGCCATTTAAAAATTGGATATTTCACTTGGTCCCTAAAGTTCTACACATTCCTCTAATTTTACTACTGGTGAGTCTCATGAGTGTAATTTGTCTTTGGAAGCCAGTAATCTGACTTCAGAATAATCTAACATCACAGATGCTCCTAATTTGGGAAATCTTTTGAATTCATCTAATGAAGAGAGCATAAGTTCCACAATGAATGCAGTGGATCCTGCCTTATGGGGAGAAATTACAGAAGAAATGCGCGAATGCTTTTTGAGCAATCCACCAGTCCAAGATTTTAAGTTGCTGGCATTCACAAGGAAGAATATATGTGTTAAAAAACGTTTTCTAACAGAAGGTAATTTTTTCAGAATAAAAAAATAATAATGAGAAGGTAAAACGCGACTGGCTTCTTTTATCCCCATCAACTTGTTTACTATTCTGCTGGATATGCAAATTGTATGCTAGGAGCACTACAGCATTAGGATCCACAGGTTTTTCTGACTGGAAGCATGCAAGTGAACGTCTTACAGAGCATGAAAATTCACACATACACAGGCAAGCAGTATGTGACTATTCATCACGCATGAATGCTTCTGCACGCATTGACTGTCAGATAGTTATGCAGTATCGGAATGAATCCAAGTACTGGCAAGATGTTTTGCATAGAGTTGTTGCAACAGTTAAGTATCTCTCAGTTCGTGGGTTGCCAATGTATGGTGATGATGAAACAATTGGATCAGTTCAGAATGGAAATTTCCTGGGCTGCTTAGAAATGATTGCAGAATTTGATCCGTTCTTAGCTCAACACTTGGAAAAATATGGGAATCCAGGAACTGGTAACACCAGTTACTTATCTTCAACATGTGTGGATGAATTTGTTGAATTAATAGCTGTACGTGTTTTTAATGCCATCACTGATGAAATAAAAATGTCAAAATATTTTTCTGTCATAGTTGACTCTACTCCAGACATTGCACACATAGATTAACTGGCTTTTATCATAAGGTATGTCAACAAAGATTGTGAAGCAAAAGAACGGTTTTTGACATTTATTCCATTCCATGGACATACTGCAGAAAACATTACAAATACCATGATATCTTTTCTACAGGAGGCTGGCCTGGATATTATGAATGTCAGAGGCCAAAGCTATGACAATGCCAGCAACATGTCTGGGAAGTATTCTGGTGTTCAAACACGCATTAGGGAAATCAATCCACTAGCGGAATATGTGCCATGTTCTGCTCACACTTTAAATTTAGTTGGTGTGAATAGCATAGATAGTTGTGGTAAAGTTCTCTCTTTTTCACATTTTTGCAAAAACTCTATACTTTTTTTTCTGCATCAACTCACCGTTAGAAGATGCTTCAGGAGAAAGTCCAGGAAGCACATGGAAATTCATCACTCACAATGAAGAGTCGGTCAGTTACCAGATGGTGTGCAGATGCTGCATCTACACGATCAGTGAGGAAAAATGATCGTGAAATAGAGGAAGTTTTAGTATTTCTGTCAAAAAATGTCGATGATTCTCCACAGACAAGAGATGAAGCAAAATCACTGCTGAAGAAAATGAGAACAATGGAAATATCGATCAGCACAGTAGTTTGGGACACAATACTTCAGAGATTAAACTGTGCAAATCAAACTTGCCAGTGAGGCATGGGTGTTGTACTTGTTTTACGGCACTGGCTGTCCCTCCGCTGTCCCCTTTTTTTGATTGAGGTTTAACGATCACAGTGATCAACTCCAATGGGTTATAAGCAGTCGCCCGTCCGTAATTTAGGGTCACTGGTTCCAGGGAAGGGAGAGAGCCAGTGACGTAAAACAAACACAACATCCATGTCTCAGTGGGATTTCCCAGAAATGTTCTACATTTCGGTGGGAATGTAGAACATTTCTCTGGTTCATATCCATGTATAGGGACTATTGCTATGTCTGTGAAAAAAAGGCCTCAAGTTGTCGAGAATAGTTGCGTTTCCGTCATCCAGTTTTTATAAATTGAAATCGCGAAAATAATTTCCAAATATTTTACTTATATAATAAAAAAATACCAACATTTTAAAATATTTTATTCAAAACTGTAGTAAAAAATTCCTGGATATTTTCTTAACCAGCTTCATATGCAGTTTTCAGAAGAAAAAAAAATTGTAAAATATTTTCCCTGAGGTTTGAGGTAATCTCAGCTGTGTTCTCCCACGGTGTCTATCAACACGGCGCTGCTTATAGCCTATATATAGATAGATTTTCACGGTCAGTGGTGTAGCCAGAAATTTCTTAGGGGTGTCTATCAATACGGCCCTGCTTATAGCCTATATATAGATAGATTTTCACGGTCAGTGGTGTAGCCAAAAATTTCTTAGGAGTGTCTATGGATTTGGTTCGTTAGTGAAAACCTCATATATACATACGTATCGCTTTAAATTCCTAGGCAATCCTCCTTGAAGGGTGAAGCGGAGGCGCGGACCCCCCCCCCTCTAATCCGGACTTCTCTTCCTCCTCTTTTTTTTTTTTTTTTTTTTTTGTTAATATCGGAATTACCTTTGGGTTTTGCCACTTTATGCACATGGCTAATAGACATATATCATCATGCCAATTAAGTTTCACAGCGACTTTTTTTTTGTTTGAAAAGGTTTTTACATTGTTATGATCTATGCGAAGATTGCACAATTGAAAAAACTTGCATTACAAGAAAAACGAGATCTAGAATAAATAAAACGTTTGCCTGCAGCGTGTGGTTCTGTAGTGTAGTGGTTATCACGTCTGCTTTACACGCAGAAGGTCCTCAGTTCGATCCTGAGCAGAACCAGGAGACATTTTTTTTTCGTTCAAATGCGGAATTGCTAAAGTACATTGTAACATTCTCTTACTACTTTTCAGCACTGTTCGAAATGGTGTTTTTTTATTTACTTTTCCTTTGTCCTTTGAAGAAGGCTTGTCATCATATCAGGGCTTTGAACCAAAGAAAGAGAAAACTCAAAGAACATTTCCATTTGCTCTTAGTTTCTTGTCATATCTGTTTGGCAGATAAGAGTCGCCCTTTTCCGTCAGGTCATAACCGATTTCTAATTCCCTGACACTCACATAGCCGTCAATTTCTTTTTAACCTTTATCCTTCCTTTTGGAGTTTTTGATTAAGGGAGAAGGGTTTTTCGGTTTTCAAAAATACAGCAAATCTCCCCTTTCCTTCGCTAAGAACGTAGTTGCTCAACATTTGATGGATATAGAATTCTGTAAATTTCAGGCGACGCTCGACAAAACACAACGAAAAAAAAATGGCGTGTACATACCACTTTTTTTTTTTCATACATAAGAAAACAAATAAAAATGTGTTATTATTCATCGTTATCCAGTAGTAAACTTTTCAATATATTACGGGCAAAGTACTATATACTAGTAGATTTCAATATATTACGGCTAAAAATTATTGTTTTTTTTTTTTTTTTTTTGGAGTTTTTTTCTTTCCCTTTTTTAAATTTTGTGCAGGCAGACATATACCGTACAAACAGCATGCGGAGTGAACCCGGAACACAGCGAATAAACTCCCGAAAGACAAAATCCATGCCTTTCACGCGGGATTCGAAACCCAGACTCCCTCCGTTGGGCGGACGACCAGACGCCACCGCTTAAACCTCTGCGCCATCGGGGCAGGTTTGCGAACCTACAACTCCGGTTCTGCTCACGATGGAACTAAGGACTTTCTGAGTGTAAAGCAGACTTGCTAACCACTACACCACAACAGCTTTTCCTTGCTGCAAACGAGGTTTAACGACCATCGTGACCGACTCATTGGGATATTCTATATAGTAGTCGTCCATCCCTAATTTGAGGAGACCAGTTCCAGGGAAAGGAGAGAGCCAGCGCTGTACAAGAAGCGTACCATCCACGATACTATTATAACGCCCTCAACTGTGGATGTGAACCACTGTGTCGGCAGTACGCCACCATGGAATATTTATTAATCTTAATCATTTCCGAAAATTGCATAAATTAAAATGTCTAGGTATTAAACAGCTTTGAGGTCGGATTTCTTTAAGAGAATTGAATTCCGCGCCCAAACTTCCGGGCATATTACACGTTGTATTTCACCTAAACCGTAGCGAGGATTCCCTCTAAATTTAGGTGATTCAAAAGTTAAGTTAATGTCTGAAAACAGTATGCCTATACAACATATACACTGATACATAATATGCACAAAATAAAAAGGATGACGACAGAAGCAGAATTCTACGACGCGAAGAATAAGGCTAAAATTGGATATTTATTCGGCATAAATGTTGTTTAAACTAGTACATGTTTCCGGTGAAAGTGAGAGAAATATACTTAATATATCATTTCTTAGAGTTATTTATGTAAAATCCACTAACCTGACTTCTGCCAATATTTAGTCGAAATTCTTCTCGTGGTGCACGTAATTAGAAATTTCCTAATTAAGATGGTTTGGGATGTGCTACCACACCTAGAACATAGGAAATTGAGAGTCAAAAATTCATCTTACCAAAGAATCTCATCTGACGATGATGAGATTCTTGTTGTCCAGTGTTCAGCCCCCTCCGCCTGGAGAAAGTTGCCTAAAGTCGCAACAACAATTCCCTTCTTCAAAAATATCCGACATATTAACGACTAACACCCTGTCTTTAAAGAAATGAATAAAGAAAAACGTTTTTTTTTCCTTTGCAGTTTTCTCGAACGCTATAGTACGTTCGATTTTGGCACGAGCCTCGAAAAGAAAAAAAAAAAAATTAGTCGTTATTGTATAGTAACCATAGCAATCGGCCACACTTGTTTAACACGCATGCGTCATCAGTGGTTCGCAGTTTAATGGGCGTTGTTTGGTGAACTCCTTATAAGTATTTTCGCTCTGCGATTTTTCGAAAACATGGATGCGCTATGAAATATTTCTATGGACTTAAGAAGTACGTCGGAGAGTTCCGCCTTTTATGCGAAAGGCTTGTAAAGATAAGGGGGGGGAAGAAGGGGTAGGTCCGCGGCTTTAATCGCGCAGGCAACCTATCCTAGTGGTGTGAATTTCTGACAATTGCTGAATATCCGCTGTGCATCGGACGAGCGGGTTAAGTGACGGCCCCTGGGAAGGAATTCCCGGGTTAAAGTTACTGATCACCCCCCCCCGGCCCGCTTAAGGTTTTATGGGGCCCTAGGTACAGTAAGCGCTGCGGGGACCCCACAGCAAAATGATAATCCCATTCTCAATAGTACCTAGCTATATTTTTTCAGGACAGTTTTCTGCCTACACTTTTTTTATTATATAATGTTTTATATGTTTCTGTCTTATTTACCGAAAATTATTTAATTACCCTACACTTCTACCTGAAGTTCCGTTATACGACGACTTCGCACGCTTTTTTTTTTTTTTTTTAGTCCACAATTACTATATACTTCATCCATGAATATATCTGTTGGTCTTATGTTCGGCTGGTTCTTGGTTTTTTTTTTTTTTTTTTAAGAATTTTTGAAGTTGGAACTTCATCCTCTTCCGATCCTACTTCTACGAATGGATGGCGGCTTGGTACTGCACTTTCTGGTGTCTTTTTTGTTTACTCTTTTCAGTTTTCTCTCTCTGATAAACCTACGTATACGCATTTCACATGGACCACCCCCGCTATTCTTATTTTGTTTTCAAACGGCGATTATGGACACTGGCAGAGAAGTTTTTCTATCCCTCGTGTAGTTTCCCCAGGCGTTTTAACCCAACCGCCTTCATAAACATACCGACCGACGTATGTCGATGTTTAAACCTAATCTTGAAGTCTGGAAATCATCATATCGTCGGAACCGTAGGGAGGAAGTGGTGCTTGCTCGTCTCCGCATTGGGCATTGTCGATTCACTCACCGCTTTTTGCTGTGTGGCGACACTGCGCCGATGTGTGAGACGTGCAACTGCCGACTCACCGTCACTCATTTTTTCTGTACCTGTGTTCGTTTTCGTGATGTACGTTTTCATTTCTTTCATTCTCATTTGTTGAACGAGGACGCCGCTACACTGCAGCGGCTGCTAAATGACCACTGCAATACTGTTGCTGTTTTTTTCATTTTTTAAACAAATTGACTATTTTAAACGTATCTAGATTTTAGCCCTATCATCATCCTCATTGCTCAGTTTTACTGAATCAGCTAGATTTTAATTATTGTATCATGTTTTTATTACTGTTTGTTTCATTATCTTTTTTAGCCCTTTCATCGTTCTCATTCTTCAGTTTTATTTGATCAGCCATATTTTAAGCTTCATCGCACGTTTTTAATACTGTTTGTTTGTCTGTCTTTTGTCTGGCGCTCTTTGGCCAACCATGGCCCTTGCGCCATTAAATCAACCAACCAACCAAGTATGTCGATGCAACCACTTGTTGGTACGTAGGCTACCTGATGAGTACGTTAGTTCGAAATCACATGGTAGTGGGGTAATTCCATGACAAGTGATCCAACAAAGGTTGCTTGACCATTTTAGAAAAAAACTAATTTTTGTGTTTGTGTTTACCTGTATGAATGTAGAGTTCAAAAAGAATATATATATATATATATTTTATTGTTTTCGTAACTCCAATGACGGCTATTTTTGTTTCATGGCGCACGCTGATTTTTGCGGTTGCAGGTGTTTCCGGTAACTTACATTACTCAGGACTGGTTTATTCTAGTTTACTGAAACAAACACCTTTCTCTTCATAAAGAAAAAGTCTAAAATTTTGATCCAGTACACGTCTTAATAACTTTGCTTCAGCTTGTATTTTTTGCAAAATTTCGGCTGTAAACATTAGCACGTGATTAATGTAGCTTTGGAGAAATATTTGCTGTAGTTGCGGCATATTGTCGTTCCTTACTTTGTGATATACATTCTCCGAAAAACCTAAAGAGTAAAAAATATACCCCCCCCCCCAAAGCAAAAAGATGGAGGGGGAATACAGGGTTTTTGGGGGCCCCTGAAAATTGGGGGCCGTAGGCCCGTGATTTACGGGCCTAGTACGTAATCAACGCCCCCCCCCCCCCCATCTCTCTCTGTCCTCTATGTGCAAAGTTGTACGGTGGCACCATCTAGTGTGCTTTCTTTCTCTGGCACTTGTAAATTATCCTGTCAGAATCGCTAGATTCCCTGCAACTTCCTTCAGTTTCTTTGCCCTTCCCGAAAGGGCTCAGAATCTAAATGAAGTTAGAGCACGTATATTTGAAAAATATGGATTTGTTTGAGTACATATATTTGAAATATATGCACACAAAAATGAGTTCATATATTTCAAATTAGAAATACCAGATACATTCACAATTGATTCCCTGTATGTACTCAAAAATAAGTACGTGTCTTTTTCAAAAATGAAACAAAAACATTCTGAGCTATTATAAGCCCAGAATGTACACAAAAACGAGTACATTTTGCTTATTTCTAAGTATCAATTTTTAACAGTGTTGGTCGTGGCTTTTACATATAGAGAGAGTGACTGTCCAAGAAGTTGGCGTTCGCTAATCACTGCGAACCTCACCATAATCAGAATGGGAGCGGTCTCTCGTTTGCTCCAGGTAAATTAATCGAAGACGATCACCGGGTGACCTGGTCACCCGGTGATCGTCTTCGATTAAGGTAAATTAATCGTTGATCACCGGGTGGCCTGGTCACCCGGTAATCGGCGGCCACGGAGAAGACCTCTGGTTCGATCCCAGCAGGTACGAACACTCGAACCACTAAATATCCGACGTGTGTCGGATGGGCACGTTAAGCCGTCGGACTCCGGGTACTGGACCCCCGGAAATAAATAACGGCGTCTTCCTCTCCCTTTCTACCTCGCTGCCGTGCCAATTTTCTATTAGGCACTCTTGAACGAATCTCCTAGCCTCTATTTCTAAGGTTAGTTTAAGACCTGGGGTGAGACACTCCTTCCTAAAATCCTCTTCACATGATCTGAGTTGTAAACTCTTAAAAAAAGAAAAAGGCAGACTGCTACGGTTTGACGTTTTACTTCCATGTCTGCCCACTAGCGCGCTGTTCTATTGAGATCTTCGGGGCCACATTATTGCCATGAGTCTCTATGGAAGATTTACCTCGGAGTCTCCTGCTTTGTGCCATCCAAAGACTCATGCAGGCCTGGTGGCGCAGTGGTCTAAACGCTGTCTTCTGATCATTCGTCCGAGATGGGTCCGGGTTGGAATCCATGTGAGGTATGGGTGTTGTGTTTTTCTTACGGTATTTGCCCTTCCCTGGAAACAGTGGTCCTAAATTAGGTAACAGGCGACTGCTTATAGTCCACAGAGTTGCTCATTGGGGGAGGGGGTTCGAAACCTTGGGCCCACTTCGGCGGAAACCAGCAGTCATACCTGCGCCAGAGCGATACACGGAGCTGGCTGTCTTAATAATTTTTCCGAGATGGGTTCGAATCTTGGATGAGGCATGCGTGCTGTACTCGTTTTACGGCACTGTCTGTCCTTCCGCTCCCCCTTTTTTTTGATTAAGGTTTAACGACTACAGTCAGCAACTCCAATGGGCTATAAGCAGTCGCCCGTCCCTAATTTACGGCCACTGACTCCACGGAAGAGAGAGGTCCAGTGCAGTGAGACAAACACAACATCATGCTTATCTGGGATTCGAACACAGACCCATCTTGGACGAGAGATAAGAAGCCATCGCTTAGACCACTGCGCCACTGGGGCGGCAAACCAGTGATCTTAAATTAGGGACGAACGAACGTAGGATAACGGAAAACTTGCCCCCTTCCCCCAAAATATTTTCGAAGCCCCTTCGTGAAACTCTGTTATGCTTCAACCACTAAAAATTTAAAATTCCATGTTATGAACTATGTTTTATGGGCATTTTAATGATTCAAATTCTTTGGAACGTACAGTTGCTTTCTGTAAAACCAAAATCAATACACTTTATTGCGTGTAACACAAATGCACAGGTTGTAATTAAAATGATTGTCATAGTTTTATACCATTACAAAGTACTACTAAACACTTACGCCATATTGAATCATATCATGCCAATTTTACTCTTAGAGAGCTAAGAGTAACATGCCTCAGAAGACACGCAGCTGCAGTGTGACACTGTATAATGACTTTTACGATTTATACGAATACACACAAGTAAGTAGGCAATTTACTAAATACAAATTAAGAACTGTGGCAAGAAAACAGTAAAACTAATTACTTTCAAATATTTAAAAAACACACTTAAAACAACGCTACAACATTTGCACATGGAATTTTTTTTTTTTTTTTTTTTTTGCTCTTGAATAACACAGGCCTCCGTGTTTTCGTCCCCTCGAAGAACAACTGTTAATCCATTATATTCTGAAGGATGGGTAGTTGTTATGCCCAAATAATTGCAAGACACATCACCTCATCCTCATTGGTAAGAATTTCACGCATTGAAATGATATTTCTTTGTCATTCTCTTGTTCATATCTATGAATAGGGACTATTGCTATGTCTGTGAAAAGAGGCCTCAAGTCGTCGAGAATAGTTGCGATTCCGTCATCCAGTTTTTATGAATTGAAATCGCGAAAATGATTTCCAAATATTTTACTTATAATAAAAAAATACCAACATTTTGAAATACTTTATTCAAAACTGCAGTAAAAAAATTCCTGGATATTTTCTTAAACAGCTTCATATGCAGTTTTCAGAAAAAAAGAATTGTAAAATATTTTCCCTGAGGTTTGAGGTCATCCCAGCTGTGTTCTCCCACGGTGTCTGTCAATACGGCCCTGCTTATAGCCTATATATAGATAGATTTGCTCACGGTCAGTGGTGTAGCAAGAAATTTCTTAGGGGTGTCTATGGATTTGATTCGTTAGTGAAAACCTCATATATACATACATATCGCTTTAAATTCCTACGCAATCCTCCTCGAAGGGTGAAGCGGACGCGAGAATCCCCCTCCCCTCCCCCAGTCTCCTTGGCCAGGCTTCTGCTCACGGTGGGTATTAAACACCTCTAATTCCGGACTTCTCTTACTCTCTTTTGTTTCTTTTGTTAATATCAGTATTACGTTTGGGCTTTGTCACTTGACGTCTACAAGTACATGGCTAATACACACCTACCATCATGACAATTAAGTTTCACAGCGACTTTTTTTTTTTTTTTTGAAAAGGTATTTACATCGTCATGATCTATGCAAAGATTGCACAATTGGAAGACTTGCATTAGCAGAAAACGAGATCTCGAATAAACAAAAAGTTTTCCTTGCACATGTGGTTCTGTAGTGTAGTGGTTATCACGTCTGTTTTACACGCAGAAGGTCCTCAGTTCGATCCTGAGCAGAACCAAGAAGGGCTGCATTTTTTCGTTCAAATGCAGACCTGCTGAAGTGCATTCTACCATTCTGTTACTGCTGTTTCAGCTGCGTTCGAAACGGTGTTCTATTTATTTACTTTTCCTTTCTTCTTCGAAGAAGCTTTGTCATCATATCAGGGCTTTGAGCCAAAGAAAGAGCAAACTCGAAGTACATTTCCTTCTGCTGTTGGTTTCTTGTCATATCTGTTTGGCAGATTAGAGTCGCTCTTTTCCGTCAGGGCATAACCTATTTCTAATTCCCTGACACTCACATAGCCGCCAATTTCTTTTTAACCTTTATCATTCCTTTTGGAGTTTTTGATTAAGGGAGAAGAGTATTTCGGTTTTAAAAAATACAGCAGATCTCCTCTTTCCTTCGCTAAGAACGTAGTTGCTCAACATTTGAAGGATAAAGAATTCTGTAAATTTCAGGTCACGCTCAACAAAACGCAACGAAAAAAGAAATGGCGTTTATATACTACTTTTTTTTTTTGATAAATAAAAAAACACATAAAGATGTGTTATTATTCATCGATATCCAGTAGTAAACTTTTCAATATATTACGGGCAAAGTACTATATACTAGTAGATTTCAATATATTACGGCCAAAAATTATTGTTTTTTTGGAGGTTTTTCTCTCCCTTTTTTAAATTTTGTGCAGGCAGACATATACTGTACAAACAGCATGCGGAGTGAACCAGGAATACAGCGAATAAACCCCCGAAAGACAAAATCCATGCTTTCCACGAGATTCGAACGCAGACCCCTCCGTTGGGCGGACGACCAGACGCCACCGCTTAGAACTCTGCGTCATCCGGACAGCTTTGCGAACCTACAACTCTGGTTCTGCTCACGACGGAACTAAGGACCTTCTGAGTGTAAAGCAGACTTGCTAACCACTACACCACAGAGCCACAACAGCTTTTCTTTGCTGCAAGCGAGGAACTTCACCACAAACAGAATGGGAGCGGTCTCTTGTTTGCTCCAGGTAAATTAATTGTTGATCACCGGGTGACCAGGCCACCCGGTGATCAACGTTCGTGACCGCCACGCAGAAGACCTGTGGTTCGATCCCAGACAGGTACGAACGCTCGAACCACTAAATATCCGACGTGCGTCGGATGGGCACGTTAAGCCGTCGGACTGCGGCTACTGGACCCCCGGAAATAAATAAGGGCGTCTTCCTCTCCCTTTCTACCTCGCTGCCGTGCCAATTTTCTATTGGGCACTCTTGCCCGAATCTCCTAGCTTCTATTTCTAAGGGTAGTTTAAGACCTGGGGTGAGACACTCCCTTCCTAAAATCCTCTACACATGATCCGAGTTGTAAACCCTTAAAAAAAGAAAAAAAAAGGCTGACGGTTACGGTTTGACGTTTTACTTCCATGTCTTCCCACCAGCGCACTGTTCTATTGAGATCTTCGAGGCCAAATTGTTGCCATGAGTCTCTATGGAAGATTTACCTCTGAGTCTCCTGCTTTGTGCCATCCAAAGACTCATGCAGCCCTGGTGGCGCAGTGGTCTAAACTCTGTCTTCTGATCATTTGTCCGAGATGGGTCTGGCTTCGAATCCCTGTGAGGTATGGATGTTGTGTTTCTCTTACGGCATTGGCCCTTCCCTGGAAACAGTGGTCCTAAACTAGGAAAAAACGACTGCTTATAGTCCCCAGAGTTGCTCATTTGGGAGAGGGGGTCGAAACCTGGGGTCCAATTCGGCGGAAACCAGCGGTCATACCGGCGCCAGAACGGTACACGGAGCTGGTTTTCTTAATTATTTGCCCGAGATGGGTCCGAGTCCAAATCCTGAATGAGGCATGGGTGTTGTACTTGTTTTATGGCACCAGCTGTCCCTCCGCTCCCCCTTTTTTTTTATTGAGGTTTAACGACCACAGTCAGCAATTCCAATGGGATATAAGCAGTCGCAGCAACTGACTCCAAGGAAAGAAGAGAACCAGTGCCGTAAGACAAACACAACTCATGCCTATCTGGGATTTGAACACAGGCCCATCTTGGACTAGAGATTAGAAGACATCTCTTAGAACACTGCGCCACTGGGGCGGCAAATCAATGGTTTTAAATTAGGGACGGGCGACCGTAGGGTATCGGAAAACTTGCCCCCCCCCCCCAATATCTTCGAAGCTCTTTCGTGAAACTCTGTTATGCTTCAATCACTAAAAATTTTAAATTCCATATTATTAACTAGGTTTTATGGGCATTTTAATGATTCAAATTCTTCGGAACGTACAGGTGTTTTCTGTAAAACCAAAATTATTACACTTTATTGCATGTAACACAAATGCACACGTTGTTGGTAAAATGATTGCCCTAGTTTTATAATATTACAAAAGTACTACTAAACACTTACGCCAAACTGAATCATATCACGCAAATTTTACGCTTTTAGAGAGCTAAGGGCACCCCCTTTAACATCCCTCAGAAGACACGTAGCTGCAGTGTGACACTGTATAATGACTTTTCCGATTTGTACGAATACACAGAAGTGAGTAAGCAAATAACTAAATAGTAATTAAGAATTGTGGTAAAAAAAAGTAAAATTAATTACTTTCGGATATGAAAAAAAAAACACTTTAAATAACGCTACATTTGCATATATTATTATTATTATTTTTTTTTTTGCCCTTGACTGTGTTATAAAAAGAATAAATAGAATTTGACTCATTGAAATGATATTTCTTTGCCATTCTCTTGTTCATATCCATGTATAGGAACTATTGCTATGTCTGTTAGTCCATTGTATTCTGAAGGATGCGTATAGTTATGCACAAACTATACCAAGACACATCCCCTTATCCTCATTGGTAAGAATTTCACTCATTGAAATGATATTTCTTTGATCATGTATAAGGACTATAGCTATGTCTGTGAAAAGAGGCCTCAAGTCGTCGAGAATAGTTGCTTTTCCGTCATCCAGTTTTTATGAATTGAAACCGCGAAATGGATTTCCAAATATTTTACTTATATATTAAAAAATATGAACATTTTAAAATATTTTATTCAAACCTGCAGTAAAAAATTCCTGGCTATTTTCGTAACCAGCTTCATGTGCAGTTTTCACACAAAAATAAATAAATTGTAAAATCTTTACCCTGAGGTCATCTCAGCTGTGTTCTCCCACGGGGGCTATCCATATGATCATATGTAGAGGATTTTAGGAAGGGAGTGTCTGACCTCAGGTCTTAAACAACCGTTTGAAATAGGAAGCTAAGAGATTTGGGCTAGTGTGACCGTTAGGAAAGGGACACGGAAGCGAAATCGAAAGGGGGAGGAATACGCACTTATTTATTGCCGGGTGGGGGAGGGGCAGTACCCGGGATCCGACGACTTAACGTGCCCATCCGACGCTCGGCGGATATTTAGTGGACAGAGCGTTCGTACCTGTTTGGGATCGAACCTGAGGTCCTTCCCGTGGCAGTCACGAACGTTGCCTACTAGGCCACCAGCGGGCCGGCCGTCAGTACGGCTCTGCTTATAGCCTATATATATAGATAGGTTTGCTCACTGTCAGTAGTGCATCCAGAATTTTTAGGGGGTAAGGCTGTCCATGGATTTGGTTCGTTGGTGAAAACCTCATATATACATACATATCGCTTTAAATTCCTACGCAATCCTCCTTGAAGGGTGTGGAGGACCCGAGGACCCCGCTCCCCCTCTCTCTCTCCTTGGTTACGCCTCTGCTTAGGGTGGGCACTAAACCCTCGCTAATTCCGGACTTTCTGTTATTTTTATTAATTTCAGTACTACCTTTACCTCTTTATGTCTGCAAGTACATGACTAATACAGATATATCTTGCCAATTAAGTTTCACAGGAACTTTTTTTTTTTTTTTTGAAAAGGTTTTTACATCATTATGATCTATGCGAAGATTGCAAGACCTGCATTACAAGAAAGTCTAGAACTGGAGTAAACGCAACGGTTGTCGCTAGTCGTGGTTCTGTAGTGTAGTGGTTATCACGTCTGCTTGACATGTCTACAAGTACATGGGTAATACAGATATATCATGCCAATTAAGTTTCACAGGAACTTTTTTTTTTCTTGAAGAGGATTTTACGTCATTATGATCTATGCGAAAATTGCACAAATGAAAAACCTGCATTACTAGAAGATCTAGAATGGAGTAAACGAAACGTTGTCACTTGTTCGTGGTTCTGTGGTGTAGTGGTTATCACGTCTGCTTTACACGCAGAAGGTCCTCAGTTCGATCCTGAGCAGAACCAAATTTTTTTTCTTTTTTCGTTCAAATGCAGATCTGCTAAAGTACAGAAGTGCTGTTCCGTCGAGCAGAGATTCTAACATTCTCTTACTACTTTTCAGCAGCGTTCGAAACGGTGTTTTATTTATTTACTTTTTCTTTGTCCTTAGAAGGCTTGTCATCATATCAGGGCTTTGAACCAAATAAAGAGCAAACTCAGAAGAACATTTCCTTTTGCAGGTAGTTTCTTGTCATATCTGCTTGGCAGATAAGAGATTTTTTCCGTCAGCGCATATTCGATTGCTAATCCCCTCACACTCGCACAGCAGCCACTTTATTTTTAACCTTTATCCCTTTTTTTTTTTTTGGAGTTTTTAATTAAGGAAGAAGAGTTTTCCGGTTTTAAAACATATGGCAAATCTCCCCTTTTTTTTCTTCTTAAAAAACTTAGAGCTGCTCAACATTTGATGAATATAGACTTTTGCAAATTTCAGGCCGCGCTCGACAAAACACAACGAAAAAAGAAATGGTGTTTATATACTACTATTTTTTTAATAAATAAGAAAACAAATAAAGATGTGTTATTGTTCGTCGTTATGCAGTAGTAAACCTTTCAATATACTACGGGAAAGGTACTTGTAGATTTCAATATATTACGAGGGTTTTTTTTTTTTTTTTGTGTTGTTTGTTTGGAGGGGTTTTTTTTTATTTTATTTTTTTTTTTTTTTTTTGCTTTTTTAAATTTTGTACGGGCAGACATATACAGTATAGACATTTTGTGTTTTGACGTCAGCAGTGTATGTACATAGTAGACATTGAATACTGAATGCCGGGTGAACCAGGAACACAGCGAAGCCCCCGAAAGACAAAGACAACATCCATGCCATACCACGCAGGGGCGGATTAGGTCGACGAAACAAGGCCGGGAATTTTCGTCTTGATGTCCACTACAGAAACACATATATCCTTCGGTGGGCATTTTCTTCATGAAAAACAATTCGGTCAACTCCTGTGTGAAAGAGAACTGTTGAAATATGCATTGTAAAACTAATTCAGCTGGGAACGAATTTTAACAGCAATTTAAAAACGAAAGAATTTTAAAAATCCACTCATGATTGAATGTAACATCAAACCATGCTCGAAACCGGGTGCTGTACCAGATTATTATATGTATTCCGCCACTAAGGGGTCATTCATAAAATACGTCCGAGATTACAGGGGGAGGGGGGGGGGGGGTCCCTGACAACCGGACCAAATGTGACATGGGGGGGGGGGGGATTTAGTAATTCGGACGTCCAGCGGCAAAAATATAGCGGATGGTATTTCTTCATTCTGTTACCACTTTTCTTCTTTTTATATTTAAAAAAGGTATGAAATATTTCAGATTTCTGATAATGTTTAGCTAAATCAGAATATCAAGTTCTCGTATTTGTTCTACCAAACTATCGTGTTTTGTAGATGGTATAATCGGGAGTGTTGCAACCTTGAATGCGTGAGTTCATTTGTAGATCTTCATTTCAGAATGATAAAGTTCGGGTGGCATTTGGAATAAATTAATGCCTAAATAATAAATATTTTCTGAAGCAAAGGTGTAAATATATGAAAGATTCCTTTAAATAATTACATGTTTTCTTTCTGTTTCTAAACCAAGGAGGTGAAGGGACCCGTTTTGAGTAAAGCCAAAACAGATCAACTGTTTCTGCCCTCTCTCTGAGGTATTGGGAATCTGCGCTGCTAGAGTTCGGGAACGTGACGTCACTTCCTGTGGCTTAAGCAGTTTTGCTTAGCGCATCCAAACCCAGGATGGAAAGAAGGAATATTTCGGACCTTATTTCTTAACATTAGGCTTTTGGTTATATTTTAAACATGGTTACTTGCACATGGGCAGTAAGTAACCATGCGCACTATGCCCTATAATGAATAAATCTTTTAACTAAGCTAGTAATGTTTTATAATGCTTCTGCTACTGAATTATATGCTTGTACTAAGCTAATGCTTCTTCTAATGGTTGTTGTTTGTTAATTAAATCATGAATAAACTTTCCTGCTAGTAGTGTAGTAACAATAATGAACAAGCTTTTTAACTGCTAGTAATGTTGTGGTAGTAATTAAGATGAATAAAGTCTTAACGCTGGTTGTTAATAATAATCAACTAATGACATAAACCTAACAGCCAGACAGAGATCTGACAAAAACTATGAAATGAGAAAGACGTACTTACGAAAAAGCTCTTTTATTAGATAACTCTTGAATCATCCAACGCACACACACTACTCGTATCACAATAATGAAGAATCAACCTAATCACATAGAACGAAGCTCTGGCTATACAACAACAAACGCTCCTTCACATAAACCAACGCTCTCCATACAACAACAAACTCTCTCCTTCACATAAACCAACGCTCTCTATACAACAACAAACTCTCTCCATAGGTATCGTTGAACGCGCCTATTTATACTGGCTACCACCACGTCATGACTTACACTCATTGCCAGATCTCATTCAGCGGGTGAAATAACATCTCGTTCAGTAAGAAGATAATTTACATAGTAAAATAAAATAACCAGAGATAGTAAAATCAAAAGGAAAGTGAATATAGAGTATACGTTACATTATCTCCCCCTTAATTTTTTTTTTTGTTCGAAAAACCTATCAATTTTGGAGTGTAAGTCTTACACTTCGTTGATTGACGTTTATCGACCTCTTTTTTGTTGTTGTTTTGGTGGCAGCAGTATTTACAATCTCAAACTTGGCTTGACAAAATCAAGAAATCTGTATTTGTCTGTGAAACACTTTGTATACTTGAACAAAACAAACCTGCATCGGCATACCTTCCTTTTATTCTGCCTAGCAGGAATCACTTATTAAATTTCAAATTACGTTCTCATTATTCGTTGAATACACACCAACTGTATCAGCAGCGAAGATTGCCTGGAGCTGCCTAACAGTAACAATTTTATTATTTTACCCCTAAGCACATAGATATATATATAAAAAAAATTTGGATTAGTAGATGGACATAGAAGAAATATAAAAAAAAAACACATATATACACAAAAAAGAATGCATAGGCCCACACGAAAAAAAGAAATTCTGACACGCCAACTGGTCGTGCACGAAAAACAACAAACGGAGAAAAGAACCTGTCCACGAGAACTTACTTATCTTGAGGACGCATAAAAAACTCTAGTACGATAACGTTTTCCAGGCCTAATCGGACTGGTAAATTCAGGTGGCGTAGTGCGTTTCAACGATTTGAATGGATCTGGAACATCTGTATTCTGTCGGTCAAGAAATCCCGGCGGCTGACAGGAACGGTCAGGAACGGCTGAAATCCGTCGGTCAGGAACGGCTGAAGTCTGGCGGTCCGGAAATCCCTGCGGCTGATAGGAACGGTCAGGAACGGCTGACGTCCGTCGGTCAAGAACGGCTGAAGTCTGGCGGTCCGGAAATCCCTGCGGCTGACAGGAACGGTCAGGAACGGCTGAAGTCCGTCGATAATCCCCGTTAAATTTTCAAAAGGGGTTTTAATTTTGCGACCCAGAAAAAGTTCTGCAGGAGTAATTTTTGTAGATTCGTGGACAGACGAGCGGAGGGCGAACGAAAAAAGCTCCAAATGGTCATCCCATCGTTCATGATGATCCATGACAAATGTAGCAATCATTTTTACTAGCGTGCGGTTTACGCGTTCCGCAGGATTACTCTGGGGATGATATGGGGAAATGAATTTATGCTTAATGTGTAGTCTCGCACACATTCTTTCAAAAATGTCAGAAATAAATTGAGGACCATTATCCGAAACTACTTTATTAAGTGCACCATATCTAGAGAATACTTCATTAACTAATACATTACAAATAACTTTTGCCGTAGCGGCTTTAATGGGAAAAACTTCAACCCATTTAGAAAATTATCAGTTAGTACTAAAACGTAACGAGCTTTGTTTTTAACAGATAAAGGATAAGGTCCCAATAAATCTATTGAAATAATGTCAAAAACATGAGAACTTGAACTAGATTTCAAGTGACCAGCCGGTCTTACATTACGGTAATTATTAATCTGACACAGGTGACATGATTGAACGTATGCGAGCACACTTTGGTACATGCCAGGCCAATAGGCAACATCCCGCAATTTACAACGGGTCTTGCGAATACCTAAATGGCCTGCAAGAGGTTTGTCATGAAATTCGTTTAAAAGGGCCATTCTAAGGGTTCGCGGAATACATGGGCGAAACTCTGCCCTAGTAGTCCTAGATTTCGTATAGTAAAGAAGACCCTCTATGACTTCAAAATGTAGTGACCTTCCACCCAGAGAAGGATCACTTTGTAGGGGCGAACCCGCAAGCAAAAAATTATAGATATCCCCAAAATCTGGATCATTTATTAATTCTGCCATTATCTGCTCTCTGGATGTTATATCAGCTATTAGAAGTAAAGGCTGACATCCAGGAGTAGTTTCTGTGGGGACCCCACTAATCGGAACGCGAGACAATGCGTCCGGTAATTGATTCTTATGACCTGGCTGATACGAAATTTTGATATTGCTCTCTTGTAACTTCAGAGCCCACTTCATAAGTCTTTGAGATAGGTGCTTAGCAGAATTCAAATACTGAAGGGCAGAATGATCCGTAATTATGTTAACTGTCAATTCGTTAAGATAACATTGAAATTTATTAAGAGCATACACAACAGCAAGGCATTCACGTTCCGTAGCTGAATAATTGCGTTCAGCTTTGGCTAAAGTACGAGACGCAAAAGCTATTGGATGCCCAGCTTGTGACAAAACGCAACCAAGACCAACTCCGGATGCGTCAGTATAAATATCAAATTCCTTAGTATGATCCGGGAAAGCCAACACCGGAGGCTGAGTCAACGCAGACTTCAGTGTTTCGAATGCAGCGTTAGCCTCAGGTGTCCAAACAAACTTCTTGTATTTACGTTTTAAAGCATACAATGGCTCACAGATTGTAGCATAAGCGGGGACGAACTGCTGATACCATCCGGTCATTCCCAGAAAGCGTGATAGTTCTTTTGCTGTTTTAGGCTGAGGAAAGTCAACAATAGGCCTAATTTTTTCATTATCCGTAAATAAGCCGCGGGGAGTGATTTTCAACCCCAGATATACAATCTCGTCCCTCGCTATCTGGCATTTACTAGGTTTTAACGTCAAGCCAGCATTGTATATGAGTTGGAACACCTGTTTGAGCAGAGAAAGGTGCTCTTCAAAAGTCTCGGATGTAATAATAATGTCATCCAAATATACATGCACATGGGGACCCAGAACAGGTCTGAGAACCGTATCCATAAGCTTTTGGAAAGTAGCAGGTGCAGAAGCTAGTCCAAAGGGCATACGCAGGTATTCATAAGCCCCAAAAGGAATCACAAAGCCTGTTTTATAGACAGAGTCCGGATGTACTGCCACCTGCCAATATCCACTCGCCAAATCCAAGGTTGACATCCATTTAGTTGACGACAGGTCATGTAAAATATGCGACATGACAGGTAGTGGATAATTGATCGTTTTTGTGACTTGGTTGAGCTTACGGAAATCTGTCACGAAACGAAATTCATTGGGTTGTTTCTTTGGAACCAAAAAGGCAGGAGCAGCCCAGGCGCTTGTTGATTCCCTTATTATGCCCTGTTTAAGCATTTCAGAAATTTTGACGTTGCATTTCCTGTTTCTTATGTGAAGCACAAGGGTAAGGTTTCGTCGCAATCGGTTTCGAACCCTCAGTGTCAATGACATGATAAACCACCTGTGTGAAACCAGGTTGATCAGAAAATAAACCAGGGCTTTCCTGCAAAAGTAGAGAAAGCTGGTTTCGTTGCCTCTCATTCAATTGGTTACTCAATAACAAACTCGTTATATCCATAGGAACCGTAGGAATCATTTCGACAGGTTCCGGAAAGGAAATCACATGTTGTACGAAATTCAAAGTTATTTGAAACGTATGAATAAAGTCCATGCCCATTAGACATTTCACAGGTAGTTCGTCTATAAGCAGGAAAGAATGCGTAAAACGAGCTTTTCCCAGCCCTAGAGATAATGTGACAGTTCCTGTGATACTGAAGATTTCGTTATTTGCACCTCGCAAATACTGCGTCGCAGGCTGAACGAGGACTGCAGGAAAATTGTCAGTGCAAAACTTCGTATTTCGGGCTGATATTTCAGAACCAGTGTCGAACTTTGTCTCGACAATAATATCTTCAATTGTCAAGAATACATCAGGCAACTGAGGAGTTTGGACAGTCACTAATACTGTTTTAGGGTCAGAATGCTTGGTATCAGGAAGCAGGACCGACTCCTTGGTCTACTTCCTTTGGAAGTTTAAAGGATTCCTGGTTGGTTTATCATGCGGTCTGAAACCTCGACCCTTCCGGGTATCGGACAAATTTTTACGATGAGGAAAACTGCGTGAAACCTGCGTTGGGAACTCCGCGTGTCTGTTGACATTGTCATATCTATTACTTCTTCCCTCAGCACGGGCAGAAAAATCATCATTGTCCTGAGCATGAAAACGTTCCGAATGCTGTGGATTGGAACGGGGTCGAGCATACTGTGCATTTGTACGATATTCCGAAGATTGTTCAGAAACTCGCTGTTGGTTTGCCACTCTTCTGTGTGGTGGAACGTATGAAGCTGGGGTGTGCACTTGTTTATGCTCGCGTTGAAAGTTATTATGCCTATTTTGCCGCTGAGGGTTTTCGTAATAAGCCTCGCGGGGTGCCCGAGCATGGTGAGTGGAACCATGTTTGCCATGTCGCTCTTCATACGTGCGTATGAGGCGAAGGCATTCATGAATTGTGGCAGGGTGTCGAACCTCAAGAAAATCTTGTAAAAATGGGTCGAGATGCTGCAATAGGGTATCCAACATGTCAACATGACTGGCATGTGGATCCCATAAGTTATATAAGCGTGTTGTTTCCAACGCAAATGCAACAGGGCTATCGTTGGGTCCTTGCTGACGAGAAAAAAGTTGTTGTGCAAGGCTAGCTCTACTGAGGCCGAAAGGAAAGACCTCCAAAAATTCTGCACGGAAATTCTCATAATGAGAATCCGGGTTCGACACTCTCCACTGCCGATACCAGGTCTTAGCGGTATCCTTCAAGCAAGTGCCTGCTATTTGTACTTTGCAGTCTTCAGAAATATTGTATAGATCAAAATGATCTTCCAGATCTTCGAGGAACTTTAAGGATCCCTCCAAACCATTAAAAAGAATTGTTCCTGCATGCGGCACGAAATGGGCAAGCATTCTGCTTCGCTGAGAGGATTGAACTCCCTCAGGTACGACCCGCGACTCAGAGTAATAGGAAGCTGGTGCATTAAGAAATTGTGAAGAATGCCTGGGTACGTGTAGATCACTTATATCAAAGTGAGCCCCACAGGCTTCTTGCAGATGGTCGAAAGTAATCCCATCACCACCGAAACTTGCCTTAGGGTGGAAAATTGAAGTTGTCTCAGGTAAGGAAGACATGGTTAATAATTGTCAAGATCTCGTGTTCGAGAAAAGTTCGGGCGCCAATTATAATGAACAAATCTTTTAACTAAGCTAGTAATGTTTTATAATGCTTCTGCTACTGAATTATATGCTTGTACTAAGCTAATGCTTCTTCTAATGGTTGTTGTTTGTTAATTAAATCATGAATAAACTTTCCTGCTAGTAGTGTAGTAACAATAATGAACAAGCTTTTAACTGCTAGTAATGTTGTGGTAGTAATTAAGATGAATAAAGTCTTAACGCTGGTTGTTAATAATAATCAACTAATGACATAAACCTAACAGCCAGACAGAGATCTGACAAAAACTATGAACTGAGAAAGGCGTACTTACGAAAAAGCTCTTTTATTAGATAACTCTTGAATCATCCAACGCACACACACTATTCGTATCACAATAATGAAGAATCAACCTAATCACATAGAACGAAGCTCTGGCTATACAACAACAAACGCTCTCCTTCACATAAACCAACGCTCTCTATACAACAACAAACTCTCTCCTTCACATAAACCAACGCTCTCTATACAACAACGAACTCTCTCCATAGGTATCGTTGAACGCGCCTATTTATACTGGCTACCACCACGTCATGACTTACACTCATTGCCAGATCTCATTCAGCGGGTGAAATAACATCTCGTTCAGTAAGAAGATAATTTACATAGTAAAATAAAATAACCAGAGATAGTAAAATCAAAAGGAAAGTGAATATAGAGTATACGTTACATTATCTCCCCCTTAATTTTTTTTTTGTTCGAAAAACCTATCAATTTTGGAGTGTAAGTCTTACACTTCGTTGATTGACGTTTATCGACCTCTTTTTTGTTGTTGTTTTGGTGGCAGCAGTATTTACAATCTCAAACTTGGCTTGACAAAATCAAGAAATCTGTATTTGTCTGTGAAACACTTTGTATACTTGAACAAAACAAACCTGCATCGGCATACCTTCCTTTTATTCTGCCTAGCAGGAATCACTTATTAAATTTCAAATTACGTTCTCATTATTCGTTGAATACACACCAACTGTATCAGCAGCGAAGATTGCCTGGAGCTGCCTAACAGTAACAATTTTATTATTTTACCCCTAAGCACATAGATATATATATAAAAAAATTTGGATTAGTAGATGGACATAGAAGAAATATAAAAAAAAAAACACATATATACACAAAAAAGAATGCATAGGCCCACACGAAAAAAAGAAATTCTGACACGCCAACTGGTCGTGCAGGAAAAACAACAAACGGAGAAAAGAACCTGTCCACGAGAACTTACTTATCTCGAGGACGCATAAAAAACTCTAGTACGATAACGTTTTCCAGGCCTAATCGGACTGGTAAATTCAGGTGGCGTAGTGCGTTTCAACGATTTGAATGGATCTGGAACATCTGTATTCTGTCGGTCAAGAAATCCCGGCGGCTGACAGGAACGGTCAGGAACGGCTGAAATCCGTCGGTCAGGAACGGCTGAAGTCTGGCGGTCCGGAAATCCCTGCGGCTGATAGGAACGGTCAGGAACGGCTGACGTCCGTCGGTCAAGAACGGCTGAAGTCTGGCGGTCCGGAAATCCCTGCGGCTGACAGGAACGGTCAGGAACGGCTGAAGTCCGTCGATAATCCCCGTTAAATTTTCAAAAGGGGTTTTAATTTTGCGACCCAGAAAAAGTTCTGCAGGAGTAATTTTTGTAGATTCGTGGACAGACGAGCGGAGGGCGAACGAAAAAAGCTCCAAATGGTCATCCCATCGTTCATGATGATCCATGACAAATGTAGCAATCATTTTCACTAGCGTGCGGTTTACGCGTTCCGCAGGATTACTCTGGGGATGATATGGGGAAATGAATTTATGCTTAATGTGTAGTCTCGCACACATTCTTTCAAAAATGTCAGAAATAAATTGAGGACCATTATCCGAAACTACTTTATTAAGTGCACCATATCTAGAGAATACTTCATTAACTAATACATTACAAATAACTTTTGCCGTAGCGGCTTTAATGGGAAAAACTTCAACCCATTTAGAAAATTATCAGTTAGTACTAAAACGTAACGAGCTTTGTTTTTAACAGATAAAGGATAAGGTCCCAATAAATCTATTGAAATAATGTCAAAAACATGAGAACTTGAACTAGATTTCAAGTGACCAGCCGGTCTTACATTACGGTAATTATTAATCTGACACAGGTGACATGATTGAACGTATGCGAGCACACTTTGGTACATGCCAGGCCAATAGGCAACATCCCGCAATTTACAACGGGTCTTGCGAATACCTAAATGGCCTGCAAGAGGTTTGTCATGAAATTCGTTTAAAAGGGCCATTCTAAGGGTTCGCGGAATACATGGGCGAAACTCTGCCCTAGTAGTCCTAGATTTCGTATAGTAAAGAAGACCCTCTATGACTTCAAAATGTAGTGACCTTCCACCCAGAGAAGGATCACTTTGTAGGGGCGAACCCGCAAGCAAAAAATTATAGATATCCCCAAAATCTGGATCATTTATTAATTCTGCCATTATCTGCTCTCTGGATGTTATATCAGCTATTAGAAGTAAAGGCTGACATCCAGGAGTAGTTTCTGTGGGGACCCCACTAATCGGAACGCGAGACAATGCGTCCGGTAATTGATTCTTATGACCTGGCTGATACGAAATTTTGATATTGCTCTCTTGTAACTTCAGAGCCCACTTCATAAGTCTTTGAGATAGGTGCTTAGCAGAATTCAAATACTGAAGGGCAGAATGATCCGTAATTATGTTAACTGTCAATTCGTTAAGATAACATTGAAATTTATTAAGAGCATACACAACAGCAAGGCATTCACGTTCCGTAGCTGAATAATTGCGTTCAGCTTTGGCTAAAGTACGAGACGCAAAAGCTATTGGATGCCCAGCTTGTGACAAAACGCAACCAAGACCAACTCCGGATGCGTCAGTATAAATATCAAATTCCTTAGTATGATCCGGGAAAGCCAACACCGGAGGCTGAGTCAACGCAGACTTCAGTGTTTCGAATGCAGCGTTAGCCTCAGGTGTCCAAACAAACTTCTTGTATTTCCGTTTTAAAGCATACAATGGCTCACAGATTGTAGCATAAGCGGGGACGAACTGCTGATACCATCCGGTCATTCCCAGAAAGCGTGATAGTTCTTTTGCTGTTTTAGGCCGAGGAAAGTCAACAATAGGCCTAATTTTTTCATTATCCGTAAATAAGCCGCGGGGAGTGATTTTCAACCCCAGATATACAATCTCGTCCCTCGCTATCTGGCATTTACTAGGTTTTAACGTCAAGCCAGCATTGTATATGAGTTGGAACACCTGTTTGAGCAGAGAAAGGTGCTCTTCAAAAGTCTCGGATGTAATAATAATGTCATCCAAATATACATGCACATGGGGACCCAGAACAGGTCTGAGAACCGTATCCATAAGCTTTTGGAAAGTAGCAGGTGCAGAAGCTAGTCCAAAGGGCATACGCAGGTATTCATAAGCCCCAAAAGGAATCACAAAGCCTGTTTTATCGACAGAGTCCGGATGTACTGCCACCTGCCAATATCCACTCGCCAAATCCAAGGTTAACATCCATTTAGTTGACGACAGGTCATGTAAAATATGCGACATGACAGGTAGTGGATAATTGATCGTTTTTGTGACTTGGTTGAGCTTACGGAAATCTGTCACGAAACGAAATTCATTGGGTTGTTTCTTTGGAACCAAAAAGGCAGGAGCAGCCCAGGCGCTTGTTGATTCCCTTATTATGCCCTGTTTAAGCATTTCAGAAATTTGACGTTGCATTTCCTGTTTCTTATGTGAAGCACAAGGGTAAGGTTTCGTCGCAATCGGTTTCGAACCCTCAGTGTCAATGACATGATAAACCACCTGTGTGAAACCAGGTTGATCAGAAAATAAACCAGGGCTTTCCTGCAAAAGTAGAGAAAGCTGGTTTCGTTGCCTCTCATTCAATTGGTTACTCAATAACAAACTCGTTATATCCATAGGAACCGTAGGAATCATTTCGACAGGTTCCGGAAAGGAAATCACATGTTGTACGAAATTCAAAGTTATTTGAAACGTATGAATAAAGTCCATGCCCATTAGACATTTCACAGGTAGTTCGTCTATAAGCAGGAAAGAATGCGTAAAACGAGCTTTTCCCAGCCCTAGAGATAATGTGACAGTTCCTGTGATACTGAAGATTTCGTTATTTGCACCTCGCAAATACTGCGTCGCAGGCTGAACGAGGACTGCAGGAAAATTGTCAGTGCAAAACTTCGTATTTCGGGCTGATATTTCAGAACCAGTGTCGAACTTTGTCTCGACAATAATATCTTCAATTGTCAAGAATACATCAGGCAACTGAGGAGTTTGGACAGTCACTAATACTGTTTTAGGGTCAGAATGCTTGGTATCAGGAAGCAGGACCGACTCCTTGGTCTACTTCCTTTGGAAGTTTAAAGGATTCCTGGTTGGTTTATCATGCGGTCTGAAACCTCGACACTTCCGGGTATCGGACAAATTTTTACGATGAGGAAAACTGCGTGAAACCTGCGTTGGGAACTCCGCGTGTCTGTTGACATTGTCATATCTATTACTTCTTCCCTCAGCACGGGCAGAAAAATCATCATTGTCCTGAGCATGAAAACGTTCCGAATGCTGTGGATTGGAACGGGGTCGAGCATACTGTGCATTTGTACGATATTCCGAAGATTGTTCAGAAACTCGCTGTTGGTTTGCCACTCTTCTGTGTGGTGGAACGTATGAAGCTGGGGTGTGCACTTGTTTATGCTCGCGTTGAAAGTTATTATGCCTATTTTGCCGCTGAGGGTTTTCGTAATAAGCCTCGCGGGGTGCCCGAGCATGGTGAGTGGAACCATGTTTGCCATGTCGCTCTTCATACGTGCGTATGAGGCGAAGGCATTCATGAATTGTGGCAGGGTGTCGAACCTCAAGAAAATCTTGTAAAAATGGGTCGAGATGCTGCAATAGGGTATCCAACATGTCAACATGACTGGCATGTGGATCCCATAAGTTATATAAGCGTGTTGTTTCCAACGCAAATGCAACAGGGCTATCGTTGGGTCCTTGCTGACGAGAAAAAAGTTGTTGTGCAAGGCTAGCTCTACTGAGGCCGAAAGGAAAGACCTCCAAAAATTCTGCACGGAAATTCTCATAATGAGAATCCGGGTTCGACACTCTCCACTGCCGATACCAGGTCTTAGCGGTATCCTTCAAGCAAGTGCCTGCTATTTGTACTTTGCAGTCTTCAGAAATATTGTATAGATCAAAATGATCTTCCAGATCTTCGAGGAACTTTAAGGATCCCTCCAAACCATTAAAAAGAATTGTTCCTGCATGCGGCACGAAATGGGCAAGCATTCTGCTTCGCTGAGAGGATTGAACTCCCTCAGGTACGACCCGCGACTCAGAGTAATAGGAAGCTGGTGCATTAAGAAATTGTGAAGAATGCCTGGGTACGTGTAGATCACTTATATCAAAGTGAGCCCCACAGGCTTCTTGCAGATGGTCGAAAGTAATCCCATCACCACCGAAACTTGCCTTAGGGTGGAAAATTGAAGTTGTCTCAGGTAAGGAAGACATGGTTAATAATTGTCAAGATCTCGTGTTCGAGAAAAGTTCGGGCGCCAATTATAATGAACAAATCTTTTAACTAAGCTAGTAATGTTTTATAATGCTTCTGCTACTGAATTATATGCTTGTACTAAGCTAATGCTTCTTCTAATGGTTGTTGTTTGTTAATTAAATCATGAATAAACTTTCCTGCTAGTAGTGTAGTAACAATAATGAACAAGCTTTTAACTGCTAGTAATGTTGTAGTAGTAATTAAGATGAATAAAGTCTTAACGCTGGTTGTTAATAATAATCAACTAATGACATAAACCTAACAGCCAGACAGAGATCTGACAAAAACTATGAACTGAGAAAGGCGTACTTACGAAAAAGCTCTTTTATTAGATAACTCTTGAATCATCCAACGCACACACACTATTCGTATCACAATAATGAAGAATCAACCTAATCACATAGAACGAAGCTCTGGCTATACAACAACAAACGCTCTCCTTCACATAAACCAACGCTCTCTATACAACAACAAACTCTCTCCTTCACATAAACCAACGCTCTCTATACAACAACAAACTCTCTCCATAGGTATCGTTGAACGCGCCTATTTATACTGGCTACCACCACGTCATGACTTACACTCATTGCCAGATCTCATTCAGCGGGTGAAATAACATCTCGTTCAGTAAGAAGATAATTTACATAGTAAAATAAAATAACCAGAGATAGTAAAATCAAAAGGAAAGTGAATATAGAGTATACGTTACATTATCTCCCCCTTAATTTTTTTTTTGTTCGAAAAACCTATCAATTTTGGAGTGTAAGTCTTACACTTCGTTGATTGACGTTTATCGACCTCTTTTTTGTTGTTGTTTTGGTGGCAGCAGTATTTACAATCTCAAACTTGGCTTGACAAAATCAAGAAATCTGTATTTGTCTGTGAAACACTTTGTATACTTGAACAAAACAAACCTGCATCGGCATACCTTCCTTTTATTCTGCCTAGCAGGAATCACTTATTAAATTTCAAATTACGTTCTCATTATTCGTTGAATACACACCAACTGTATCAGCAGCGAAGATTGCCTGGAGCTGCCTAACAGTAACAATTTTATTATTTTACCCCTAAGCACATAGATATATATATAAAAAAAAATTGGATTAGTAGATGGACATAGAAGAAATATAAAAAAGAAACACATATATACACAAAAAAAGAATGCATAGGCCCACACGAAAAAAAGAAATTCTGACACGCCAACTAGTCGTGCAGGAAAAACAACAAACGGAGAAAAGAACCTGTCCACGAGAACTTACTTATCTCGAGGACGCATAAAAAACTCTAGTACGATAACGTTTTCCAGGCCTAATCGGACTGGTAAATTCAGGTGGCGTAGTGCGTTTCAACGATTTGAATGGATCTGGAACATCTGTATTCTGTCGGTCAAGAAATCCCGGCGGCTGACAGGAACGGTCAGGAACGGCTGAAATCCGTCGGTCAGGAACGGCTGAAGTCTGGCGGTCCGGAAATCCCTGCGGCTGATAGGAACGGTCAGGAACGGCTGACGTCCGTCGGTCAAGAACGGCTGAAGTCTGGCGGTCCGGAAATCCCTGCGGCTGACAGGAACGGTCAGGAACGGCTGAAGTCCGTCGATAATCCCCGTTAAATTTTCAAAAGGGGTTTTAATTTTGCGACCCAGAAAAAGTTCTGCAGGAGTAATTTTTGTAGATTCGTGGACAGACGAGCGGAGGGCGAACGAAAAAAGCTCCAAATGGTCATCCCATCGTTCATGATGATCCATGACAAATGTAGCAATCATTTTCACTAGCGTGCGGTTTACGCGTTCCGCAGGATTACTCTGGGGATGATATGGGGAAATGAATTTATGCTTAATGTGTAGTCTCGCACACATTCTTTCAAAAATGTCAGAAATAAATTGAGGACCATTATCCGAAACTACTTTATTAAGTGCACCATATCTAGAGAATACTTCATTAACTAATACATTACAAATAACTTTTGCCGTAGCGGCTTTAATGGGAAAAACTTCAACCCATTTAGAAAATTATCAGTTAGTACTAAAACGTAACGAGCTTTGTTTTTAACAGATAAAGGATAAGGTCCCAATAAATCTATTGAAATAATGTCAAAAACATGAGAACTTGAACTAGATTTCAAGTGACCAGCCGGTCTTACATTACGGTAATTATTAATCTGACACAGGTGACATGATTGAACGTATGCGAGCACACTTTGGTACATGCCAGGCCAATAGGCAACATCCCGCAATTTACAACGGGTCTTGCGAATACCTAAATGGCCTGCAAGAGGTTTGTCATGAAATTCGTTTAAAAGGGCCATTCTAAGGGTTCGCGGAATACATGGGCGAAACTCTGCCCTAGTAGTCCTAGATTTCGTATAGTAAAGAAGACCCTCTATGACTTCAAAATGTAGTGACCTTCCACCCAGAGAAGGATCACTTTGTAGGGGCGAACCCGCAAGCAAAAAATTATAGATATCCCCAAAATCTGGATCATTTATTAATTCTGCCATTATCTGCTCTCTGGATGTTATATCAGCTATTAGAAGTAAAGGCTGACATCCAGGAGTAGTTTCTGTGGGGACCCCACTAATCGGAACGCGAGACAATGCGTCCGGTAATTGATTCTTATGACCTGGCTGATACGAAATTTTGATATTGCTCTCTTGTAACTTCAGAGCCCACTTCATAAGTCTTTGAGATAGGTGCTTAGCAGAATTCAAATACTGAAGGGCAGAATGATCCGTAATTATGTTAACTGTCAATTCGTTAAGATAACATTGAAATTTATTAAGAGCATACACAACAGCAAGGCATTCACGTTCCGTAGCTGAATAATTGCGTTCAGCTTTGGCTAAAGTACGAGACGCAAAAGCTATTGGATGCCCAGCTTGTGACAAAACGCAACCAAGACCAACTCCGGATGCGTCAGTATAAATATCAAATTCCTTAGTATGATCCGGGAAAGCCAACACCGGAGGCTGAGTCAACGCAGACTTCAGTGTTTCGAATGCAGCGTTAGCCTCAGGTGTCCAAACAAACTTCTTGTATTTACGTTTTAAAGCATACAATGGCTCACAGATTGTAGCATAAGCGGGGACGAACTGCTGATACCATCCGGTCATTCCCAGAAAGCGTGATAGTTCTTTTGCTGTTTTAGGCCGAGGAAAGTCAACAATAGGCCTAATTTTTTCATTATCCGTAAATAAGCCGCGGGGAGTGATTTTCAACCCCAGATATACAATCTCGTCCCTCGCTATCTGGCATTTACTAGGTTTTAACGTCAAGCCAGCATTGTATATGAGTTGGAACACCTGTTTGAGCAGAGAAAGGTGCTCTTCAAAAGTCTCGGATGTAATAATAATGTCATCCAAATATACATGCACATGGGGACCCAGAACAGGTCTGAGAACCGTATCCATAAGCTTTTGGAAAGTAGCAGGTGCAGAAGCTAGTCCAAAGGGCATACGCAGGTATTCATAAGCCCCAAAAGGAATCACAAAGCCTGTTTTATCGACAGAGTCCGGATGTACTGCCACCTGCCAATATCCACTCGCCAAATCCAAGGTTGACATCCATTTAGTTGACGACAGGTCATGTAAAATATGCGACATGACAGGTAGTGGATAATTGATCGTTTTTGTGACTTGGTTGAGCTTACGGAAATCTGTCACGAAACGAAATTCATTGGGTTGTTTCTTTGGAACCAAAAAGGCAGGAGCAGCCCAGGCGCTTGTTGATTCCCTTATTATGCCCTGTTTAAGCATTTCAGAAATTTGACGTTGCATTTCCTGTTTCTTATGTGAAGCACAAGGGTAAGGTTTCGTCGCAATCGGTTTCGAACCCTCAGTGTCAATGACATGATAAACCACCTGTGTGAAACCAGGTTGATCAGAAAATAAACCAGGGCTTTCCTGCAAAAGTAGAGAAAGCTGGTTTCGTTGCCTCTCATTCAATTGGTTACTCAATAACAAACTCGTTATATCCATAGGAACCGTAGGAATCATTTCGACAGGTTCCGGAAAGGAAATCACATGTTGTACGAAATTCAAAGTTATTTGAAACGTATGAATAAAGTCCATGCCCATTAGACATTTCACAGGTAGTTCGTCTATAAGCAGGAAAGAATGCGTAAAACGAGCTTTTCCCAGCCCTAGAGATAATGTGACAGTTCCTGTGATACTGAAGATTTCGTTATTTGCACCTCGCAAATACTGCGTCGCAGGCTGAACGAGGACTGCAGGAAAATTGTCAGTGCAAAACTTCGTATTTCGGGCTGATATTTCAGAACCAGTGTCGAACTTTGTCTCGACAATAATATCTTCAATTGTCAAGAATACATCAGGCAACTGAGGAGTTTGGACAGTCACTAATACTGTTTTAGGGTCAGAATGCTTGGTATCAGGAAGCAGGACCGACTCCTTGGTCTACTTCCTTTGGAAGTTTAAAGGATTCCTGGTTGGTTTATCATGCGGTCTGAAACCTCGACCCTTCCGGGTATCGGACAAATTTTTACGATGAGGAAAACTGCGTGAAACCTGCGTTGGGAACTCCGCGTGTCTGTTGACATTGTCATATCTATTACTTCTTCCCTCAGCACGGGCAGAAAAATCATCATTGTCCTGAGCATGAAAACGTTCCGAATGCTGTGGATTGGAACGGGGTCGAGCATACTGTGCATTTGTACGATATTCCGAAGATTGTTCAGAAACTCGCTGTTGGTTTGCCACTCTTCTGTGTGGTGGAACGTATGAAGCTGGGGTGTGCACTTGTTTATGCTCGCGTTGAAAGTTATTATGCCTATTTTGCCGCTGAGGGTTTTCGTAATAAGCCTCGCGGGGTGCCCGAGCATGGTGAGTGGAACCATGTTTGCCATGTCGCTCTTCATACGTGCGTATGAGGCGAAGGCATTCATGAATTGTGGCAGGGTGTCGAACCTCAAGAAAATCTTGTAAAAATGGGTCGAGATGCTGCAATAGGGTATCCAACATGTCAACATGACTGGCATGTGGATCCCATAAGTTATATAAGCGTGTTGTTTCCAACGCAAATGCAACAGGGCTATCGTTGGGTCCTTGCTGACGAGAAAAAAGTTGTTGTGCAAGGCTAGCTCTACTGAGGCCGAAAGGAAAGACCTCCAAAAATTCTGCACGGAAATTCTCATAATGAGAATCCGGGTTCGACACTCTCCACTGCCGATACCAGGTCTTAGCGGTATCCTTCAAGCAAGTGCCTGCTATTTGTACTTTGCAGTCTTCAGAAATATTGTATAGATCAAAATGATCTTCCAGATCTTCGAGGAACTTTAAGGATCCCTCCAAACCATTAAAAAGAATTGTTCCTGCATGCGGCACGAAATGGGCAAGCATTCTGCTTCGCTGAGAGGATTGAACTCCCTCAGGTACGACCCGCGACTCAGAGTAATAGGAAGCTGGTGCATTAAGAAATTGTGAAGAATGCCTGGGTACGTGTAGATCACTTATATCAAAGTGAGCCCCACAGGCTTCTTGCAGATGGTCGAAAGTAATCCCATCACCACCGAAACTTGCCTTAGGGTGGAAAATTGAAGTTGTCTCAGGTAAGGAAGACATGGTTAATAATTGTCAAGATCTCGTGTTCGAGAAAAGTTCGGGCGCCAATTATAATGAACAAATCTTTTAACTAAGCTAGTAATGTTTTATAATGCTTCTGCTACTGAATTATATGCTTGTACTAAGCTAATGCTTCTTCTAAATTGCTTGTTGTTTTGTTAATTATATCATGAATAAAGTTTCCTGCTAGTAGTGTAGTAATAATAATGAACAAGTTTATAGCTGGTAGTAATGTTGCAGTAGTAATTAAGATGACTGAAGTCTTATGCTGGTTGTTACTAATAACACTAAATGAAATAAACCTAACAGCCAGACAGAGATCTGACAAAAACTATGAACTGAGAAAGGCGTACTTACGAAAAAGCTCTTTTATTAGATAACTCTTGAATCATCCAACGCACACACACTATTCGTATCACAATAATGAAGAATCAACCTAATCACATAGAACGAAGCTCTGGCTATACAACAACAAACGCTCTCCTTCACATAAACCAACGCTCTCTATACAACAACAAACTCTCTCCTTCACATAAACCAACGCTCTCTACACAACAACAAACTCTCTCCATAGGTATCGTTGAACGAGCCTATTTATACTGGCTACCACCACGTCATGACTTACACTCATTGCCAGATCTCATTCAGCGGGTGAAATAACATCTCGTTCAGTAAGAAGATAATTTACATAGTAAAATAAAATAACCAGAGATAGTAAAATCAAAAGGAAAGTGAATATAGAGTATACGTTACAGCCCTTCCGCTCAAAAAATCATTATTTTGTTCAATTTTTCAAAGAAATACCAACGCATATTTTCCTGTATTTTCTGGAAATTTTTTATTATGGGAATGAATATTTCAGCCTCAATTTTTTTCATTGCCTGTATGCGTAGAGTAACGGTCCGAAAAACCCGTTCAAAATCGCGATTTCCCGATAGAGATATACAGGAGATTCTCAGATTGGGCGCATTGGCGTAGTCAGCTGATAAAAAGTGACGTCACGCCAGAAGCACGGAGAGAGGGGCTCCTCCTACTTCTAACCTCCTTATTCTAAAAGGACTTCGAAAAGCAGTCATCAAAAGTAAAGGGGGTTGCCGGAATTAGGACGTACTTTTAAGGGGTGGGGGGGGGTCCTTAAAAATCGGACAAAATGTGACATGAGGGAGGGGGGAGCCTAAAAATAGTAAAAGAACACGGACGTACTTTTGTGACGGTCCCTAATCGTTACTGCGCAACGGTATTCGTACCACCTCCTTGAACAGACGCCTTTTTTAAGTCTGCGCAATATTTTGGCTCATGAACCACCATTTTGATCCATGAACCACTACCATCAATCGTTGTTTCTTTTAAGATGAATGAGGGTGAGATACGGATTTCGGAACATCTCTGCCGAAGAATCTCTTTGTGCTCTTGGTAGGCCCTACCCTCCTTTTGTGATGTCCGTACGTGGATAAGGATGTGGGGACGATGGACCATCAAAATTATTACTAGTGCCTCTTTCAAGATCACAAAAGGAGGGTAGGGCCTACCAATGACTCTTTAACTTAAAGACCAACGACCTACGATTAAATGTAAGTTAGCTTAATTTATTTATAACAGTGTGCTTGGTGTGGCGGCAAATTTTTCACTGAAGTAGGGAGAATTTTGCTTTCATTTTAGACAAAACGCTCAACATGTACCCAGCTAGAAGTAATTTTTTTAAAGACAATGACCTTTCAGATAGATAACATGAAGCTCAAATGAAGTTAACGATTCTTATTCATAAGTACCAAAATAATTATTTGTTCTTTCCCAATAATTCAGACAAAGAGCATACAAGAAAATGAGCCGTTTCTCGAGTGGTGAAGCGAGAAATTTCCTGGTGGACCAACCCGTGGCACGCCGGGATGGCCAACCCGATGCTCCAATCCACCCCTGCTTACCCGGGATTCAAACCCAGACCCCTCCGTTGGGCGAATGACCACAAGCCATCGCTTAGACCACTGCGCCACCGGGGCAAACTTCAGAACCTACAACTCTGGTTCTGCTCACAATCGAACTGAACACCTGGGTGTAAAACAGACGTGATAACCACTACACCACAGAGCCACAACAGCTTTTCTTTGTTGCATGCGAGGTTTAACAACCATCGTGAGCGACTCATTGGGATATATTGTATAAGCAGTCGTCCGTCCCTAATTTGGGGAAAACTGTTCCAGGGAAGGGAGAGAACCAGCGCTGTTCGAAAAGCGTACCACCCACGCCTCTATTATCACGCCCTCTACTGTTGACATGAACCACTGTGTCGGCAATTCGCCGCAATGGAATATTTATTAATCTTAATCGTTTCCGAAAATTGCATAAATTAAAATGCCTAGGGATTAGCTTTGATGTCGGATTTTCTTATAAGAATTGAACTCTGAGCCCAAAGTTGCTGGCATATTACGCGTTGTATTTCACCTAAACCGTAGCGGGAATTCCTCCTAAATTTAGGTGCTTCAAAAGTTAAGTTAATGTCTGAAGACAGCATGCCTATACAACACACACACACTCGTACATAATATGCACAAAATAAAAAGGAGACGGCAGATGTCGAATATTACGACAGAAACACTGAGAAAAACGTTTTGTTAATTCAACAAGCATTTTGTTGAATCAACAAAATTTTTTGTCGATATACAGTCAACAAAAAAATTTGTTGAATTTGCAAAATTCTTTTGTTGAAAATTAGTGTTGATTTAACAAAAGTTATTGTTATCACGACAAAACGTTTTGTTCATTTAACAAAATGATTTGTCGATTTTTGGGAATTTGTTTGATCCAACAAAACATATTGTTATCATGACAAAATGTTTTGTTGCTGCAACAAAACATATTGTTATCGTGACACAATAAGTTTTGTTGCAGCAACAAAATATTTTCTCATGATAACAATATGTTTTGTTAGATCAAACAAATTCCCAAAAATTGACAAATCATTTTGTTAAATGAACAAAACGTTTTGTCGTGATAACAATAAATTTTGTTAAATGAACAATAATTTTCAACATAATAATTTTGCAAATTCAACAAAATTATTTGTTGACTGTATATCGACAAAAAATTTTATTGAAATAACAAAACGTTTTTCTCAGTGAAGGATAAAGTTAAAATTGGATATTTATTCTGAATAAATGGTGCTTAAACTACTACATGTTTCCGGTGCAAGTGAGAGAAATTTATTTAACATCATTTCTTAAAGTAATAAATGTAAAATCATTTAAACCTGACTTCTGGCCATTAGTTTAAATTCCTCTCATGACGCACGTGTTTAGAAATTTCCCAATTAAGATGGAATGGGATGTACTACCTCGCGTAGAACATAGGAAACTGAGAGTCTAAAATTCACCTTACCAAATAAATTTCATCTGATGATGATGTCCAAGATGTCCAGTGTGCAGCTCTTCCGCCAGGAGAAAGTTGCCTAAAGTCGCTACAACAATTCCGTTCTCCAAAAATCTCCGACATATTAACTCTCTCTGTTTAAAGAAAATTAAAGAAAAACGTTCTTTCCTTTGCAGCTTTTTCGAACGCTATACTGCGTTCGACCTTGTCACTAGTCTCGAAAAAAAAAAAAAAAAAACGGTAATCATTATAGTAACCATAGCAATCGGCCACACCTGTTTATCACGCATGCGTCGTCGGTAGTGCGCAGTTTAATAAGCGTTGTTTCGTGAATCCCTAGCAAGGGTTTTCGCGCTGCGATTTAAAAAAAAAATGGATGTGAAAGAGGAACAAAAATGCGCCATTAAATTTTTGTGTCGACTTAAGAAGTACGTCGGAGAGAATTTCCGACTTTTATGCAAGAGGCTTATAAAGATAAATGTCAAGGAAAATCAATAATTTGCAGATGGCATAAAAAATTTATGGATGGTCGTGATTCGGTGGCTTTAATCGCGCATGGAGGAAGAGCTTCAAAGGAATGTTACAGATGTAAACATCAATACAACAGATGCTACTATACGCGAAGACAGACACCTATCAATTAGAGATATCAAAGATATGGTTCACATTTCAAAATCATCAATTCACAGAATTTTAAGCGAGTGAGCATGAAACGAGTTTGTTCAACTGGGGTTCCCCATTTCTTTCCATGCGTAGCCCAATGCAAGGCCGCACATGGCAGAGCCGTAACTAGGGCGGGGCTGCCCCGGGCGCCGCTCAAGAGAGGGCGCAGAAATCAATGTTTGGAATGCGATTACAATTGGAACTGAAACTTTTACACACGTTTTTGGGACAATTAAAATTAGAATTTCCTCTTTAAAATCTTCAGGAGTTGTTAGCTGCTCACATTCAGGAATGAAGGTGTTGCTGTATAGTCCGTCCAACTGAAGAAGAACCATGGCTCTCTTCTACAACAATGGGGCCCCCAGTAATTCTTTAGTTGGATGGACTATACGTGCGTTACATGATAAGGATGTTCACATTTTTGAAGATTCTCTGGAGGCTATCCAGTCTTTATTGTGGCTGCATGCCACGACTGTCAGCTACATTCGGTTTGCTTGATGCGGCGCCGAAAGTCCGAACTCCGAAGCAATTGTGAGAAGCTGTAAAAACAGTCACATTTTGACCGTGCCTTTTTTTACGCCTAGTTTCGTTAGAAGTTAGAAAGGCATTTTTACGCCTAGTTTCGTTAGAAGTTAGAAATGCATTTTTACGCTTAGTTTCGTTAGAAAGTCTTTACAGTACTGTTATACTTCTGAAATTGTATCTGCTTTTTAGCTGTCTTTAATTTAAAGATATTTTTCTTGAAAATTCTTCTGTGTATAGTTAGTGCTCGCTTAGATTTTCAATGCTGTTTTTTTGTTCTTTTGGTGTGTGTGCGTGTGTGTGTGTGTGTGTGTGTGTGTGTGTGAGAGAGAGAGAGAGAGAGAGAGAGAGAGAGAGAGAGAGAGAGAGAGAGAGAGTGAAAGAGATAGAGAGAGAAAGATAGAGATAAAAGAGAGATAGAGAGAGAAGGAGAGAGATAGAGAGAGAAAGATAGAGATAAAAGAGAGAGACAGAGAGAGAGATATATAGAAAGAGAGACAGAGAGAGATATATATATAGAAAGAGAGACAGAGAGAGAGAGAGGGTGAAACATAGAGATATAGCCTATATATAGAGAGTGAAACAGAGAGATATGAGAGAGAGAGAGAGAGAGAGAGAGAGAGAGAGAGAGAGAGAGAGAGAGAGAGAGAGAGAGAGAGAGAGGGAGAGAGTGAAAGAGAAAGATAGATATAGAGAGAGTGAAAGAGAAAGATAGAGATAAAAGAGAGAGACAGAGAGAGAGATATATATAGAAAGAGAGACAGAGAGAGATATATATAGAAAGAGAGACAGAGAGAGAGAGAGGGTGAAACATAGAGATATAGCCTATATATAGAGAGTGAAACAGAGAGATATGGAGAGAGAGAGAGAGAGAGAGAGAGAGAGGGAGAGAGTGAAAAAGAAAGATAGATATAGAGAGAGTGAAAGAGAAAGATAGAGATAAAAGAGAGATAGAGAGAGAAAGATAGAGATAAAAGAGAGATAGAGAGAGAAAGATAGAGATAAAAGAGAGATATACATATAGAAAGAGAGACAGAGAGAGAGAGAGAGGGTGAAACATAGAGATATAGCCTATATATAGAGAGTGAAACAGAGAGATATGGAGAGAGGGAGAGAGAGTGAAAGAGAAAGATAGATATAGAGAGAGTGAAAGAGAAAGATAGAGAGAGAGAGAGAGAGAGAGAGAGAGAGAGAGAGAGGGGCAGATTAGGGCGCAATATATTGCGGTTTGCCCCAGGCGCAGAAATGCCTAATTATGCCCCTGCACATGGCCACCTCTGTCGTTTCTCATTTGGAGAAAATGAATATTAAGTTGATGTCCCAACCTGTATACTTGCCACCCTGTGACTTCTGGCCACTTTACAAAAGACATTACAGGGGACAACAATTTGAGACTGATCAAGAACTTATTACAGCTGCGCAGAGATATTTCAACGGTACTTCAGAAGAAGAATTACAGAAGACTTTCAAAAAGCGTGAGGAACGTTGGGACATCTGCATTCCATGTAATGGATAATATTTCGGAAAAAGATGACCACTTCCTTGAAAATTAAAGTGCGCTTATTTCTTTATAAAAATATTCTCAGTTGTTTTTAAACAACGCTTGTAATTAATAACTCTAAAATTAAACTTTTCCGACCAATTAATAAGAAATCGGAATAAAAATTAATTGAACTAAAGGTTATATTCCAAACTAGGATTTCCTCAACTAAACTAGGAATTTGGACACTAACTATTTAAATAAATTGTTATTTCGAAATAGGGAGACTTGGTAGCTAAACCTCACCTGGAATTCAGGCCTGTATGAACCATCTCCGGAGAATGATTGGTAACCAGCGACACCTACCACCCATCCTCTGGTACGATTTCTCGTTTCTTTTTCATATATTGCTCACTAACTGTTTCCTTTTGCAATGGATCTGAACAATGTATTGAATTCCTAAATTTATAACTGATAAATTACAGAATTTCTTCATACTAAAATAATATATTCAACATACACTATTTCAAAAGTGTATGCTGAATATATCAATTTTGATCTTTAGTGATCTATGGCTGATTTTAACGGATAGAAACATCTTATTCCGTGAGTTCTAATTGCAATACGCGAATTGTTACCAAAAGATCATTTTAGTTGCCCCTCTAGAAATTACCCCATGCTTACGGTGAATCCACCTGAAAACTCTGCCCTAAGTTTCCAATGGTCAGAACTTTGTAGATATTTTTTTCGCAATCAATGCTTTCCCAAGGATGAAATTGCACATCGATAAAAATAACTTTATATGATAGCCTAGTATACTTGAAATTTTCAGAAATTGGCTGTCCTTGATTGAGTGTTAGGGTTCATCTTCTGCGATAGATGGGCCAAAAATGTCACTTCTTGGGCGTGGCTTTTACGTTTTGGGTGACTGTCCCAGAAGTTGACGTCAGCTAATAACTGCGAACTTCGCCATATTCAGAATGGGAGTGGTCTCTCTTTGGCTTCAGTTGGACTAATCGAAAACGAATTCATTCATCAGGTGGGAGTTCTGATAAGAACTTTTCAGTTATCGCGCTGAAGGAAGTCAGGAAACACAGTGAGAATGAAAAGACAAAATACGCGCTGTTACGTTTTGACCAATGACGTTATTTCGGGGCGAAGCTCACTAAGTGATTAGAGCTCTGTAAGTACGTGGGGTTTCTATAGCTCAAATTCAGGGGTTCTCTGTTAATGCACACACTTGGCAAAGAATATCTAACGCTTAAAGAAGGTAAACTCTCATAGAGATAACGTAAAACAGGCGACAACAGCGCCACGACATCTTAAGAGATAATATGCTCTGCGGGAAAGTTAACATTCAGGAGCAAAACACGTTAGGGGGACTGCGAAAGTGAAGCTTTTCTTTGACCCACTATGGTTTCCTTCGATCTGATGGCTATTTGCTTAGAGCAGTTTTTTGTTGTTGTTGTTGCTGTTTTCTGATATCCCACCCATCCCTTATTTTATTGAGAAAAATATGCGATAACATTAGTATTACTATATAAATCAAATTTCAGCAAATATTACAGTTAGGCCTAAGGATCCATACAAAACGCAGACATTCCCTAGTATTTGGCATTACTGAAAATATTTCTGAAAAACTGAAGAAAAAAAAAGCCTTAACTAACCCGGTCGGCGTAACAAAACCAGCATATCCGATTTGCGAAGTGATTTTGCTATCGAGAAGGTGATAATCACGTGCTGTGAGTCTGAGTAGCTCGACTGATGGCTGACTGTTCTTCACCCAAAGAATTGAACTCAACAGAAATACGCATGCGCAGTCTACACCGTCATCAGCTGATCAGCCTGTATGTTGGCTTCTCTGCACTGCATGTTTTCCCTGAAGACATGGCTGCGCTAGTTACGTCTCGCTGAGCCTTAACTTCTTCTCGTTGTCGCGGGTGGCCTGGTGGTCAACGGTCGTGACTGCCAGGGAGACCTCTGGTTCGATCCCAGGCATATACAAAAGTGAACCACCGAATATCCGCCGTGCGTCGAATGGGAACGTTAAGCCGGAAGGCCCCGGGTACTGCCCCCCTCCCCGGTAATAAATAAGGGCGTCTTTCTCCCCTTGACGACCTCGCTTCCATGTCACTTTCCTATCAGGCACTCTAGGACAAATCTTCTAGCTTTCGATTTCTGAGGGTTGTTTAATACCTATGGTCAGACACTCCTTTCCTGAAATCCTCTACATATGATCTGAGTTGTAACCGCAGGGCCACGAATGGCCCAGTAGTCAACGGTCTCGACTAGCCACGGAGGAACTTCGGGTTTGATTCTAGGCAGGTACGAATGGTAGAACCACTAAATATCCGCCCTGCTTCGGATGGGCACTTTAAGTCATCGCCCTCCGGGTTCTGGACTCCCAGAAATAAATAAGGGCGTCTTCCTCCCCCTTTCTACCTCGCACCCGTGCCAATTTCCTGTTAAGCACTCTAGCCGAAATCGCCTAGCTTCTATTTCTAAGGGTTGTTTAAGACCCGGGGTCAGACACTCCCTTCCTAAATCCTCTACACATGATCTGAGTTATAAACTCTTAAAAAAAAAAAAGAACAAAGAAAACAGGCAGACGGTTACTTACGGTTTTACGTTTTAGCTCCATGTCTGCCCACTAACGCACTGCATGTTCTATTGAGATCTTTGGAGCCGAATTGTTGCCATCAACCTTTATGGAAGATTTACCTCTGAGTCTCCTGCTTTGTGCCATCCAAAGCCTCATGCATTCCTGGTGGTGCAGTGGTCTAAACGCTGTTTTCTGATCATTCGTCCGAGATTGTTCCGGGTTCAAATACCTGTGAGGTATGGGTGTTGTGTTCGTCTTACGGCATTGGTTCAGTCCCTTCCTTGGAAACCGTGGTCCTAAATCAGGAACAGGCGACTGCTAATAGTCCCACGAGTTGCTCACGATCAGGGGCGGGGAGGGGGATCGGAACCTTGGGCCCACTTCGGCCGAAATCAGTGGTCATACCGGTGCCCGAGTGGTACACGGCGTTGGCTTTCTTAATAATTCGTCCGAGATGGCTCCGAGTTCGAATCTTGGGTGAGGCATGGGTGTTGTACTTGTTTTACGGCACTGGCTGTCCCTCCGCTGCCCCCTTTTTTTGATTGAGGTTTAACGATCACAGTGATCAACTCCAATGGGTTATAAGCAGTCGCCCGTCCGTAATTTAGGGTCACTGGTTCCAGGGAATGGAGAGAGCCAGTGCCGTAAAACAAACACAGCATCCATGTCTCAGTGGGATTTCCCCAGAAATGTTCTACATTTCGGTGGGAATGTAGAACATTTCTCTGGTTCATATCCATGTATAGGGACTATTGCTATGTCTGTGAAAAAAGGCCTCAAGTTGTCGAGAATAGTTGCGTTTCCGTTATCCAGTTTTTATAAATTGAAATCGCGAAAATAATTTCCAAATATTTTACTTATATAATAAAAAAATACCAACATTTTAAAATATTTTATTCAAAACTGTAGTAAAAAATTCCTGGATATTTTCTTAACCAGCTTCATATGCAGTTTTCAGAAGAAAAAAAATTGTAAAATATTTTCCCTGAGGTTTGAGGTAATCTCAGCTGTGTTCTCCCACGGTGTCTATCAACACGGCGCTGCTTATAGCCTATATATAGATAGATTTTCACGGTCAGTGGTGTAGCCAGAAATTTCTTAGGGGTGTCTATCAATACGGCCCTGCTTATAGCCTATATATAGATAGATTTTCACGGTCAGTGGTGTAGCCAAAAATTTCGTAGGAGTGTCTATGGATTTGGTTCGTTAGTGAAAACCTCATATATACATACGTATCGCTTTAAATTCCTAGGCAATCCTCCTTGAAGGGTGAAGCGGAGGCGCGGACCCCCCCTCTAATCCGGACTTCTCTTCCTCCTCTTTTTTTTTTTTTTTGTTTTGTTTTGTTAATATCGGAATTACCTTTGGGTTTTGCCACTTTATGCACATGGCTAATAGACATATATCATCATGCCAATTAAGTTTCACAGCGACTTTTTTTTTGTTTGAAAAGGTTTTTACATTGTTATGATCTATGCGAGGATTGCACAATTGAAAAACTTGCATTACAAGAAAAACGAGATCTAGAATAAATAAAACGTTTGCCTGCAGCATGTGGTTCTGTAGTGTAGTGGTTATCACGTCTGCTTTACACGCAGAACGTCCTCAGTTCGATCCTGAGCAGAACCAGGAGGCACTTTTTTTCGTTCAAATGCGGAATTGCACTACACCCACCACACCACACATTTCAAGCACATGCGCATACTTCTTCGTCCTGGCGAAGTATGTCATTTACCAACTTTACTTACAACACACCAACAACACACCACTCACAGACCCACCAGCAAGCACCAGCCTGCTCCACCACTTCAGGAACAGGGTCGTCGCCCGCCTCCAGGCAGACTACACAGAAGCACACAGGACGGCGACCCTCAGCGAGTTCTGGAAGCGGTGGAACCCACACATCAGCTGGTTCACCATCACCAGCGACGACCAGGTCCGTCTCAACTAAAAGCAGCTCAAGAAACTACAGCAAAACCCCACGCTGTGCACCACTCCAAAGAGCCACCTGCCAGCACCTGCACCAAACAACTGGAAGCAACCCTGCAAACCAGGATTGGAACTATGACACCGACTGTAAAAGCATCTTTCCTTCTGTCAACAATTTGCACCATCTTTTTCAGATCTCACCCAAAAGACTCTGGACTCACCAACCAACGCACCACTCCCAACTCTAACAACAACTAAATCATCCTCTGTAAATTTTGTATGTTCATCTGTCAAACTGCACCTCAACACACCTATTCTCATGTTATAGCTCAGCCAACGTACACACATGCTGCTCAAATGAGCAAAACAACTGTAAAAACTCACCACATTTGTAAATATTCACCTTACTCTTACCATCATCAATTTCCTGAGGAGTGAAAGCTCTCTCGCCTTGTCAGCCACAAATGTAATTCATCTTTAAATTGTAAATAAAGTTTGTTTTGAAAGCAATTGCTAAAGTACATTGTAACATTCTCTTACTACTTTTCAGCACTGTTCGAAATGGTGTTTTTTTTATTTACTTTTCCTTTGTCCTTTGAAGAAGGCTTGTCATCATATCAGGGCTTTGAACCAAAGAAAGAGAAAACTCAAAGAACATTTCCATTTGCTCTTAGTTTCTTGTCATATCTGTTTGGCAGATAAGAGTCGCCCTTTTCCGTCAGGTCATAACCGATTTCTAATTCCCTGACACTCACATAGCCGTCAATTTCTTTTTAACCTTTATCCTTCCTTTTGGAGTTTTTGATTAAGGGAGAAGGGTTTTTCGGTTTTCAAAAATACAGCAAATCTCCCCTTTCCTTCGCTAAGAACGTAGTTGCTCAACATTTGATGGATATAGAATTCTGTAAATTTCAGGCGACGCTCGACAAAACACAACGAAAAAAAAAATGGCGTGTACATACCACTTTTTTTTTTTTTTTTTTTCATACATAAGAAAACAAATAAAAATGTGTTATTATTCATCGTTATCCAGTAGTAAACTTTTCAATATATTACGGGCAAAGTACTATATACTAGTAGATTTCAATATATTACGGCTAAAAAGTATTGTTTTTTTTTTGGAGTTTATTTCTTTCCCTTTTTTAAATTTTGTGCAGGCAGACATATACCGTACACACAGCATGCGGAGTGAACCAGAAACACAGCGAATAAACCCCGAAAGACAAAATCCATGCCTTTCACGCGGGATTCGAACCCAGACCCCTCCGTTCGGCGGACGACCAGACGCCACCGCTTAGACCTCTGCGCCATCGGGGCAGGTTTGCGAACCTACAACTCCGGTTCTGCTCACGATGGAACTGAGGACCTTCTGAGCGTAAAGCAGACTTGTTAACCACTACACCACAACAGCTTTTCCTTGCTGCAAACGAGGTTTAACGACCATCGTGACCGACTCATTGGGATATATTGTATAGTAGTCGTCCATCCCTAATTTGAGGAGACCAGTTCCAGGGAAAGGAGAGAGCCAGCGCTGTACAAAAAGCGTACCATCCACGATACTATTATAACGCCTTCAACTGTGGATGTGAACCACTGTGTCGGCAGTACGCCACCATGGAATATTTATTAATCTTAATCATTTCCGAAAATTGCATAAATTAAAATGTCTAGGCATTAAACAGCTTTGAGGTCGGATTTCTTTAAGAGAATTGAATTCCGCGCCCAAACTTCCGGGCATATTGCACATTGTATTTCACCTAAACCGTAGCGAGGATTCCTTCTAAATTTAGGTGATTCAAAAGTTAAGTTAATGTCTGAATACAGTATGCCTATACAACATATACACTGATACATAATATGCACAAAATAAAAAGGATGACGACAGAAGCAGAATTCTACGACGCGAAGAATAAGGCCAAAATTGGATATTTATTCGTCATAAATGTTGTTTAAACTAGTACATGTTTCCGGTGAAAGTGAGAGAAATATACTTAATATATCATTTCTTAGAGTTATTTATGTAAAATCCTACTAACCTGACTTCTGCCAATATTTAGTTGAAATTCCTTTCGTGGTGTACGTATTTAGACATTTCCCAATTAAGATGGGTTGGGATGTGCTACCACACCTAGAACATAGGAAACTGAGAGTCATAAATTCATCTTACCAAAGAATCTCATCTGACGATGATGGGATTCTTGTTGTCCAGCTCCTCCGCCTGAAGAAAGTTGCCTAAAGTCGCTACAACAATTCCCTTCAAAAATATCCGACATATTAACGACTAACTCCCTGTCTTTAAAAAAATAAAATAAACAAAAACGTTTTTTCCTTTGCAGTTTTTTCGAACGCTATAGTGCGCTCGATTTTGGCACGAGTCTCGAGAAAAAAAAAAAAAAAAAAAACCGGTAGTCGTTATATAGTAACCATAGTAATCGGCCACACATGTTTAACACGCATGCGTCGCCAGTGCGCAGTTTAATATGCGTTGTTTCATGATTTCCTTACAAGTATTTTCGCTCTGTGATTTTTCGAAAACATGGGTGCGCCACTAAATTTTTCTATCGACTTAAGAAGTACGTCGGAGAGATTTTCCACCTTTTATGCTAAATCACCAATTTACAGATAGCATAAAGAATATATCAGGGGGCGAGTCGGCGGCTTTAATCGCGCACTCAACCTATCCTAGTGGTGTGAATTTCTGACAATAGCTGAACATCCGCTGTGCATCGGACCAGCAGGTTAAGTTCCGACCCTCGTTTAGGAATTCCCGGGTAAAAGTTCCTAACCCCCCTTCCCCCGCCAGGGCACACTGAAGGTTTTATGGGGCCTTGGCACAGTAAGCGTGACGGGGCCCCTGCAGCAAAATGATAATCCCATTCTCAATAGGTACCTCTCTATATTTTTTCAGGACGTTTTTCTGCCTACGCTTTTTTTATTATATAATGTTTTATATGTTGCTGTCTTATTTACCGAAAATTTAAGTACCCTACACTTCTACCCGAGGTTCCGTTATATGATGATTTTGCGCGCTTACCTAGTTTTTTTTTTTTTTTTTTTTTTTTGGTCCACAATTATTATCTACTTCATCCATGAATATATCTGTTGGTCTTAATGTTGGGCCGGTTCTTGTTGTTGTTTTTTTAAAGAATTTTTGAAGTTGGAACTTCATCCTCTTCCGATCCTACTTCTACGAATGGATGGCGGCTTGGTACTGTACTTTCTGGTGCCTTTTTTGTTTACTCTTTTCAGTTTTCTCTCTCTGATAAACCTACGTATGCGCATTTCACATGGACAACCCTCGCTATTCTTATTTGGTTTTCAAACGGCGATTATGGACACTGGCAGAGAAGTTTTTCTATCCTTCGTGTGGTTTCCCAGGCGTTTTAACCCAACAGCCTTCATAAACATACCGACGTATGTCGATGCAACCACTTGTTGGTACATGTTCACTGTAAACCGCCACACAGGAAAACTGCCACACAAGAAAACTGCCACACCGGAAGATTGCCACACAGGAAAACTGCCACACGATTTTCATTAAGGGGCCGGGCACAAATTGCTATTCCTTCGAGGAACACTTTGAATGTGTGGCAGTTTTCCAAGTTTCCGAATTATGTGTGGCAGTTTCCCAAGGTGCCTAACGATGGGAAGGAGCTCTTTTGTTTGTTTGAATTTTCATGTCGGTTCATACTTACGGTAACTAGCCACAGAAGTTCGAGGGGGAAGAGGGGGGGATAAATAATGCCGTTTCTTGGACTATATTGAGAATTGAATTGAGAACTCCAAACAAATTTAGAGAAATCGTTTTATTTAAGCGCCAAGCGTTCAGGAAAGAACAATAAGGTGGGATTTTTTTAATAACGCTGTACTTTTACTTAGGCACAAAATATTGACATAACATGTCAAATTTGTAATATTTTTCTTTTACTTAATAATTCATAGGCCCTACACCTCGGCCTTTTTAACAGCTTTTAATTCGCCGACTTTATATTGATAACGCTTACGTATCAAATCAAGTCAATAGCATTCCTCTTTTACTTAGGCACTAAATAGTCGTAGGCCACAAGCATAGGCCTTTTTAACAGGTTTTATTCTACCAGTGTCATATTCACAACGTTTACACATCAAATCAAGTTAATAATATTGCGCTTTTATTTAGGCACGAAATACTTGTTCACAGGCCCTAGACCTAGTCTTAGGCCCTTTCACCAGTTTTTATTCTACCACCGCCATATTCACAACGTTTACACAGAAAATCATGTTAATAATATTGGGCGTTTTCTTAGGCACGAAATATTAATTCATATGCCCTAGGCCTAGGCCTTTTTAATAGTTTTTACTTTATCAATGCCATATTCACAACGTTTACACAACAAATAAATGTAATAAATTGCGCTTTTACTTAGGCACGAAATATTAATTCACTGGGCCTAGGCCTTGTTAATAGTTTTTCTCTATCAATGACATATTCACACCGTTTACACACAATTTTTTTTAAAAAATAATATTGCTCTTTTACTTAGGCACGAAATATTCGTTTATAGGCCCTAGGTCTGGGCCTATGAATTAATATTTCGTGCCCAAGTAAAAGCGTAATATTATTAAATCGATTTGTTGTGGAAACTTAGTGAATATGGTATTGATAGAGTCAAAAATATTAAAAGGCCTACGGCCTATGAATTTATATTTCGTGCCTCAGTAAACGCCCAATATTATTAACATGATTCGCTGTGTAAACGTTGTGAATATGACATTGGTAGAATAAAAAATGGTAAAAGGGCCTAAGCCTAGGCCTAGGGCCTGTGAATAAATATTTCGTGCCTAAATAAAAGCGCAAATTATCAACTTAATTTGATGTGTAAACATTGTGAATATGACACTGGTAGAATAAAAACTGTCAAAGGCCTAGGCCTACGGCCTATGGATTAATATTTCCTGCCTAAGTAAAAGCGCAAAATTATTACATTTATTTGTTGTGTAAACGTTGTGAATATGGCAGTGATAAAGTAAAAACTATTAAAAAGGCCTAGGCCTAGGGCCTATGAATTAATATTTCGTGCCTAAGAAAACGCCCAATATTATTAACATGATTTTCTGTGCAAACGTTGTGAACGTGACATTGGTAGAATAAAAACTGGTAAAAGGGCCTAAGACTAGGCCTAGGACATGTGAATAAATATTTCATGCCTAAATAAAAGCGCAATATTATTAACTTGATTTGCTGTGTAAACGTTGTGAATATGACACTGGTAGAATAAAAACTGTTAAAAAAGCCTATGCCTGTGGCCTATGACTTTAATATTTAGTGCCTAAGTAAAAGCGTAATGCTAGTGACTTGATTTTATTCGTAAGCATTATGAATAAGAAGTCGGCGGATTAAAAGTTGTTAAAAAGGCCGAGGTGTAGTGCCTATGAATTAATTAGGTAAAAGAAAAATATTACAAATTTGACATGTTATGTAAATATTTAGTGCCTTAGTAAAAATGCAGCAGCGTTATTAAAAAATCCCGTTTTATTGTCCTTTCCTGAACACAGCAATTTTCGCTATGCTTACATATAACGTTTTCTCGAAATTTGTTTGGAGTTCCCAATTCAATTCTCAATATATGCCAAGAAACGGCAATCTTTATACTCCCCCACCCCTCCCTTCCCCGTCGAACTTCTGTGGCCAGTTGACCTAAGTATGAACCGACATGAAAATTCAGGCAAACAAAAGAGCTCCTCTCCCATCGTTAGGCAGCTTGGGAAACTGCCACACATAATTCGGAAACATGGAAAACCGCCACATCAGAAAACTGCCACACATTCAAAGTGTTCCTCGGAGGAATAGCAATTTGTGCCCGGCCCCTTAATGAAAAGCGTGTGGCAGTTTTCCTGTGTGGCAGTCTTCCTGTGTGGCGGTCTTCCTCCAACCGTTGGTACGTAGGCTATTTGATCAGTACGTTAGTTCAAAATCATATTCATATGGTAGATGGTTAATTCCATGACAAGTGATCCAACAAAGGTTGCTTGACCATTTTAGAAAAAAACTGATTTTTTGTTTGTGGTTACTTTTGGGGCCCATTGAAAATTGGGGGCCGTAGGCCCATGCCTTACGTGCCTAGTCGATAATCAAGCCCCCCCCCCCATCTCTTTCTGTCCTCTATGTGCAAAGTCGTACGCTTGTACGGTGGCGCCATCTAGTGTGCTTTCTCTCTCTGGCACTTATAAACTATCCTGTCATAATCGCTAGATTCGCTGTAACTTCCTTCAGTTTCTGTGCCCTTCCCGAAAGGGCACAGAAACTAAACGAAGTTAGAGCACGTACACTGCCGGACAATTGCTAAGGACGGATGACAATAGCAACGATAGCAACCATAAAATGGAAGGCAGGAAAATGTGGAAATTAGCATAAGTGCGGGATACAGTAAGACGTGTTGTGCGTATGCAAATTTTGGATTGCCGAACTTGTTCGTGACGTCATAGCGCTGATAAGAGATATAAAGGATTTGACGCGTATTGACCGTTGTTGTTCAAACGCAAAGTTGAAAGGGAAAGAATCAATTGACGAACTTGCAATTTTCAGTATGTCTTCCCGACATCACCTAGATGATTTTACGCGTGGCCGTATTATTGGCAAGATTGAGGAAGGGCGAAAAATAACATGTTGCCAGGGAGTTCGACGTCAGCCACAGTGTTGTTTCAAGGCTTTGGAAATCATTTCAAACAAATGGAGAGTGTAGCAAACGTCACGGGGGAGGTCGTGTTCGCAGTACGACACCTGCAGAAGATCGGTACATAGTGCTATCAACAAAAAGACACCGGCGCAGCACAGCTAGTGAGGTAGCAAATCAGTTTATGGCTGCTACTGGCAAGCGGATCTCCCTTAAAACTGTCGCCAGACGTTTGCATGAAGGAGGACTATACGCCCGCCGTCCTGCTGTGTGCATCCCATTGTCCAGACGTCACCGTACCGCCCGTTTGCAATGGTGCCATCAACATCGCAATTGGACTGATAACGACTGGTCTGCTGTTCTCTTCTCAGGTGAGAGTAGATACAGTCTATCGTCTGATTGTCGACGACAACTGATCTGGCGTGATAGTGGTACTGCATATTGTCCAGCAAACATACAGGAAAGGGACCGATATCCGACATGTAGTGTCATGGTATGGGCTGGCATCATGATCAATGGCCGTACGTCCCTCTATGTGCTTCCAACTGGGACTATGACTGGCCAACGATACATTAATGATGTTCTGCTACCTCATGTTCGCATGTTCCGTGGTGCTGTCGGCGATAGATTCATTTTCATGGACGACAACGCAACATGTCATCGAACAGTCGCTGTCCAGGAGTGTCTTGAGAGCGAAGATATTGAACGCCTCTTATGGCCAGCACGTTCTCCAGATCTGAATCCCATTGAGAATGTGTGGGATGTTTTGGGGAGGAGTCTTGCTGGTCGCCAATACCCTCCAATAAACAAGGACACCCTCATCCGTGCACTGACAGAGGAATGGGATAAATTACCCTAACAGCTGCTTGATAATGTTGTGCAAAGCATGACACGACGTGTGAAATCTTGCATCGCCCTCCATGGTGGCCATATCTCGTATTGACATCTTACGCCGGAACGCCTGCGGACGGTAATTGCATTTTTTAACGTTTACGTATTCTGCACAAAATGGCCTGTTTGTCCCTTGAACACGTTCCAAAGCCTTCTGGATTACAGAGCACAATAAATTGTCTTTCTTGTAATGTCCTGGCATTCTGGCATTATTTTATTTCACTTGGCATCCAACCACACTTACTTTTTTATGCGCTATATAACCGTTTATGATCCGTCCTCAGCAATTGTCCAGCAGTGTATATTTGAAAAATATGGATTTGTTTCAGTACATATATTTGAAATATATGCACGCAAAAAATGAGTTCATATATTTCAAATTAGAAATACCAGACACATTCACAGTTGATTCCCTGTATGTACTCAAAAATGAGTACGTGTCTTTTTAAAAAATGAAACAAAAAGCACTCTGAGCTATTATAAGTCCAGAATGTACTCAAAAACGAGTACATTTTGCTTATTTCTAAGTACCAATTTTTAACAGTGTTGGTCATGGCTTTTACATATAGTGACTGTTCGAGAAGTTGGCGTTCGCTGATCACTGCGAACTTCACCATAACCAGAATGAGAGCGGTTTCTCGTTGGCTCCAGGTGAAGTAATCAAAGACGAATTCATTCATAAGGAGGGAGTTCTGAAGTTCGGATAAGAACTTTTCAGTCAACGCACTGAATGAAGTCAGGAAACACAGTGAGAATGAAATGACAAAATACGCGCTGTTACGTTTAACCAATGACGTTATTTCGAAGTGGAGCTCAATAAGTAAGTAGAGATTCTATAGGTAAAATTCAGGGGTACTCTGCTAATTCACACACTTGGGCCGTGGGTGGCCTGGTGGTCAACGTTCGTGACTGCCACGGAGAAGATCTCTGGTTAGATCCCAGGCAGGTACGAACGCTCGAACCACTATATATCCGCCGTACTTCGGCTGGGCACGTTACGCCGTCGGACTCCGGGTACTGAACCCCGGGAAATAAATATGGGCGTCTTTCTCTCCCTTTCTACCACGCTCCGGTGTCAATTTCTTATTCGGCACTTTAGCCCAAATCGCCTAGCTTCTATTTCTAAGGGTTGTTTAAGACCTGGAATCAGACACTCCCCTTCCTAAAATCCTCTACACATGTTCTGAGTTGTAAACTCTTAAAAAAAAAAAAAAAAAAAAAAAAAAAAAAAAGGCAGACGGTTACGGTTTGACGTTTTAGTTCCATGTCTGCTCACTACCGCACTGTTCTATTGAGATCTTTGGGGCCAAATTGTTGCCATGAGTCTCTATGGAAGATTTACCTTTGAGTCTCCTGCTTTGTGCCATCGAAAGGCTCGTGCAGCCCTGATGGCACAGTGGTCTAAACGCTTTCTTCTGATCATTCGTCCGAGATGGGTCTGGGTTTGACTCCATGCGACGTATGGATATTGTGTTTTTCTTACGTCATTGTCCCTTCCCTGGAAACAGTGAACCTAAACTAGGAAAAAACGATTGCTTATAGTCCACAGAGTTGCTCATTGGGAGCAGGGGGTCGAAACCTGGGGTCCATTTCGGCGGAAACCAGCGATCATACCGGCGCCAGAGTAGTACACGGCGGTGGCTTTCTTAATAATTTGTCCGAGATGGGTCCGAGTTCAAATTCTGAATGAGGCATGGGTGTTGTACTTGTTTTATGGCACCGGCTGTCCCTGCGCTCCACCCTTTTTTTATTGAGATTTAACGACCACGTGAGCAACTTCAATGGACTATAAGCAGTCGCCTAATTTACGGAAACTGACTCCAGGGAAAGGAGAGAGTCAGTGCCGTAAGACAAACACAACATCATGCCTATCTGGGATTTGAACACAGACCCATCTTGGACGAGAGATCAGAACACATCGCTTACAACATTGTGGCTCTAGGGCGGCAAACCAGTGGTCTTAAATTAGGGACGAGGGAACGTAGCGTATCGGAAAACTTGATCCCTCCTCCCAAAATATCTTCGAAGCTCTTTCATGAAATTCTGTTATGCTTCAATCACTGAAAATTAAAATTTTCATGTAATGAACTAGGTTTTATGGGCATTTTAATGATTCAAATTCTATGGAACGCTCAGGTGCTTTCTGTAAAACCAAAATTATTACACTTTGTTGCATGTAACACAAATGCACACGTTGTAATTAAAATGATTGCCCTAGTTTTATACCATTACAAAGTACTACTAAACACTTACGCCATATTGAATCATATATATCTTGCCAATTTTACTCTTAGAGAGCTAAGGGCACCCCCTTTAACATCCCTCAGAAGACACGTAGCTGCAGTGTGACACAGTATAATGACTTTTTACGATTTATACGAATACACAGAAGTAAGTAAGCAAATAACTAAATAGTAATTAAGAATTGTGGCAGGAAAAAAGTAAAACTAATTACTTTTGAATAAGTAAAAAAGACACTTAAAACACTACAACATTTACACATGATAATTTTTCGTTTTTTTTTTTTTTGCTCTTGCCTGTGTTATACAGGCAAGAGCTCTAAAACACCTCTTAGTCCATTGTATTATGAAGGATGCGTATTGTTATGCACAAACAATACCAAGACACATCACCTTATCCTCATTGGTAAGAATTTCACTCATTGAAATGATATTTCTTTGGTATTCTCCTGTTCATATCCATGTATACGGACTATTGCTATGTCTGTTAGTCCATTGTATTCTGAAGGATGCGTATAGCTATGCACAAACAATACCAAAACACATCACCTTTTCCTCATTGGTAAGAATTTCACTCATTGAAATGATATTTCTTTGTCATTCTCTTGTTCATAACCATGTATAGGAACTATTGATATGTCTGTTAGTCCATTGTATTCTGAAGGATGCGTATAGTTATGCTCAAACAATACCAAGACACATCACCTTATCCTCATTGGTAAGAATTTCACTCATTGAAATGATATTTCTTTGCATTCTCTTGTTCATAACCATGTATAGGGACTATTGCTATGTCTGTTAGTCCATTGTATTCTGAAGGATGCGTAGTTATGCACAAACAATACCAAGACACATCACATTATCTTCATTGGTAAGAATTTCACTCATTGAAATGATATTTCTTTTACATTCTCTTGTTCATATCCATGTATAGGGACTATTGCTATGTCTGTTAGTCCATTGTATTCTGAAGGATGCGTAGTTATGCACAAACAATACCAAGACACATCACCTTATCCTCATTCGTAAGAATTTCACTCATTGAAATGATATTTCTTTGCCATTCTCTTGTTCATATCCATGTATAGGGACTATTGCTATGTCTGTTAGTCCATTGTATTCTGAAGGATGCGTATAGTTATGCACAAACTATACCAAGACACATCCCCTTATCCTCATTGGTAAGAATTTCACTCATTGAAATGATATTTCTTTGCATTCTCTTGTTCATATCCATGTATACGGACTATTGCTATGTCTGTTAGTCCATTGTATTCTGAAGGATGCGTAGTTATGCACAAACAATACCAAGACACATCACCTTATCCTCATTGGTAAGAATTTCACTCATTGAAATGATATTTCTTTGCATTCTCTTGTTCATATCCATGTATAGGGACTATTGCTATGTCTGTTAGTCCATTGTATTCTGAAGGATGCGTAGTTATGCACAAACAATACCAAGACACATCACCTTATCTTCATTGGTAAGAATTTCACTCATTGAAATGATATTTCTTTTGCATTCTCTTGTTCATATCCATGTATAGGGACTATTGCTATGTCTGTTAGTCCATTGTATTCTGAAGGATGCGTAGTTATGCACAAACAATACGAAGACACATCACCTTATCTTCATTGGTAAGAATTTCACTCATTGAAATGATATTTCTTTGCATTCTCTTGTTCATATCCATGTATACGGACTATTGCTATGTCTGTTAGTCCATTGTATTCTGAAGGATGCGTATAGCTATGCACAAACAATACCAAAACACATCACCTTTTCCTCATTGGTAAGAATTTCACTCATTGAAATGATTTTTCTTTTGCATTCTCTTGTTCATATCCATGTATAGGGACTATTGCTATGTCTGTTAGTCCATTGTATTCTGAAGGATGCGTAGTTATGCACAAACAATACCAAGACACATCACCTTATCTTCATTGGTAAGAATTTCACTCATTGAAATGATATTTCTTTTACATTCTCTTGTTCATATCCATGTATAGGGACTATTGCTATGTCTATTAGTCCATTGTATTCTGAAGGATGCGTATAGTTATGCACAAACAATACCAAGACACATCACCTTATCCTCATTGGTAAGAATTTCACTCATTGAAATGATATTTCTTTGCATTCTCTTGTTCATATCCATGTATAGGGACTATTGCTATGTCTGTTAGTCCATTGTATTCTGAAGGATGCGTAGTTATGCACAAACAATACCAAGACACATCACCTTATCTTCATTGGTAAGAATTTCACTCATTGAAATGATATTTCTTTTACATTCTCTTGTTCATATCCATGTATAGGGACTATTGCTATGTCTGTTAGTCCATTGTATTCTGAAGGATGCGTATAGTTATGCACAAACAATACCAAGACACATCACCTTATCCTCATTGGTAAGAATTTCACTCATTGAAATGATATTTCTTTGCATTCTCTTGTTCATATCCATGTATACGGACTATTGCTATGTCTGTTAGTCCATTGTATTCTGAAGGATGCGTATAGCTATGCACAAACAATACCAAAACACATCACCTTTTCCTCATTGGTAAGAATTTCACTCATTGAAATGATATTTCTTTGTCATTCTCTTGTTCATAACCATGTATAGGAACTATTGCTATGTCTGTTAGTCCATTGTAGTCTGAAGGATGCGTATAGTTATGCACAAACAATACCAAGACACATCACCTTATCCTCATTGGTAAGAATTTCACTCATTGAAATGATATTTCTTTGCCAATCTCTTGTTAATATTCATGTATAGGGACTATTGCTATGTCTGTTAGTCCACCTTATCCTCATTGGTAAGAATTTCACTCGTTGAAATGATATTTCTTTGCCATTCTCTTGTTCATATTCATGTATAGGGACTATTGCTATGTCTGTTAGTCCATTGTATTCTGAAGGATGCGTATAGTTATGCACAAACAATACCAAGACACATCACCTTATCCTCATTGGTAAGAATTTCACTCATTGAAATGATATTTCTTTGTGATTCTCTTGTTCATATCCATGTATAGGAACTATTGCTATGTCTGTTAGTCCATTGTATTCTGAAGGATGTGTATAGTTATGCACAAACAATACCAAGACACATCACCTTATCCTCATTGGTAAGAATTTCCCTCATTGAAATGATATTTCTTTGCCATTCTCTTGCTCATATCAATAGTGAGAAAGGCTATTTTCTAGGCCCCTTCACTTAATTAACATTATGCTCATCACGGGGGTCGCAGCAGGGATGGGGGGGCGGAACTCCTCTCGAGTGAGCCTACTGGAAATGTCTTATCTCTAGAGATAAGACTTTTGACAAACATTTTTGGGAAATCTTTTCATGTTTTAATATCTTTTTTTTAACAAACTTAGGAAATTCTTTCGTGCTTTGAATTCTGATGTTTTTGGATTTTTATATATTTTTTTAGAACTTGAGTGAGGTGTTAGGAATTTTTTTTTATAGGCGTTGCATTATTGCTCAAGTATTATTTATTGTTTACAACAAATATTTACTCCATGTCCTTTACTCAAGAAAGACCATTACTAATCAAGTTGCTGTGTCAAATTTCTTATCTTTTCACCCCGATTTGTTAGAGAAGGTTATCTGATTTCAGTACCGCAGGAAGTTGATAACACAACTTTTGGAAGGAAATGCGTTGTTTCGTAAACAAACGAACCCTTTCTCCAGAACAAAGTTCTCTGAACCGCTTAATCTTTAAAGATAATACCTTGAGGCGTTATCTTTGTTTCCTGTTGGCGATAGTGCAATCTCCACACCATGCGGACTTCAATGTCTTGTGTGACTAATCAAGTTCCTGTGTCCAATTTCTTATCTTTTCACCCCGATTTGTTAGAGAAGGTTATCTGATTTCAGTAATGCAGGAAGTTGATTACACAACTTTTGGAAGGAAATGCTTTGTTTCGTAAACAAACGAACCCTTTCTCCAGAACAAAGTTATCTGAACCTTTTAACAGATAACATGACTTGTTTTTCACCACATACGTTTGACAACACAGGAATATTTTTTGTATGTTTTGAAGGAGTTTTTCGCGATGATGTAATGAATTTTCTGGGGAACTTTTGCTTTTCCTCCATTTAATTTTATTTCAGACCATGAGACGAGGGAATGCTTCTTTAGAAACGATTACGTTCCTGTTCGCGGTAACTATGGACATAGACTTCATATTAATTCTGAGTCTTTCGCTCCTGCAATAATATTTCTCGCAATTTTTTCATACGTTTAAGAACTCTACAGATCTTTCCCAGTTAAAATTCTGCTGAAACAATATTTTCTTACTTTATTTCGCATATCATTATAGCTTCCCAATTTTCGCTATTTTTCTTCTATCTTTGAAATTTCGTTAAACTTCTCAGTAGGTCAGGATTTTTTTTTTTTTACTGGACCAAACTTATGAGTCCTTTTATTTAGACTTCTTTTTTTTTTTTTTTCATTTCATTTCAGCGAACGATTATTTTAGATGTAAGAAATCATCAGATTTTTGTTTCCTTATATAGCATATTTTCCAACTTGCTTAAATATATTCCCCAAAGCTTGCATGCATGTCAAATATGCATTTTTTTTCTATTCTTTCCTAGTTTGCTATACTTTTCGTGGACTGTCCCGACAGGAAAGCATTAATCGTCAAGACATACAATTTAAAGCCTTTTTTCTTACAATAAAATTTGTATTCTTTGGGCTGTGCATTTTTCTGTCTCGTCCGAAAAAACATTCATTCTAGAGGCAAAGCGAGTAATTCCGTTCTTCCCCTAAATATTATTTTTTGAACGTTTTACTAACTCACCAGAAAAACAGTTATTCTCCACCCCATAGCGAAAATAAAGAAATGCTTATTGCTTTTCCCTACATATCGACTCAATCTATTTCTTTTCGAAATGCTGGTCATGACATTTCAACTAAAATTTCATACTTTCACCAAAATTCATATTTTTAAAGGAGCTATTTTCTGTTTTACTTTATTTCATGTGTAACTAAATTTTTTATTGTTTCCTCGCCTCAACAAACTCAGTAAGAACTCCCCTAATCTCATCCCATTTCCTCATTTAGTTCGCGTTAAATTGAGATGTTTCAAAACTTTGCGTATATTTCATTCACTATATGTACAGTTCTTCCGTGTCTGTCCCTTCATTTTTAACTTCTGTGCCTGCTGCAATTTTTCTTGAGTCGTTTAGTTTCATTGACCTTTTCTTTCGGTTTAATTAGGTTTTCATTATCATATTTTTTTTATTCATTGTCTCAGCAGAAAAAGCTTTAATTCTGGAGACATAGCAACTAAGTCCATACTTCCTCTAAACTTTTTTTTTTGTACGTTTTACTTGTTTCCAAACTCCCATAGAGAAAATATCGTATTCCACTATTTTACTTATTATATTTTTCCTTCTGCTCAGTGTTGTATGATCCTTCAAACTTTGGTTTATTTTTATGAAATCATAACTATGAAATCATTTTCCATAAGTTTATTTTGAATCGAGTAAAATTCTGTAAACGGTCGATTTTGAATTCGTTTAAATTATAACAGGACGAAAATGGTTTGATTGAAAACGTCTTTTACTCATGCTAGTTTTCCCATGTTATCCTATGGGAATTTTGCAATTATAAGAAAACGAAAATTTCTATTTTTAACCCTATAAGAGAATGTACTTTTCCGAAACTTGCCCTGGGACGTTTTCAATCAAACCATTTTCGTCCTGTCATAATTTAAACGATTTCAAAAACGACCGTTTACAGAATTTTACTCGATTCAAAATAAACTTATGGAAAATGATTTCATAGTTTTCCCAAAGAGAAGGTTCTTCTGACAGATCTCTTAGCTCATGGGGGAAAAAGTTCTTATCAGAACTATAATGAATTTCACCTTGAGAGTCATGACGGTACTCGTCAGCCTATCTCAAGCTCTCCTTCTTCATTCTCAATTCAGTTCTTTTAGTGGACGTCAGTTGTTCCCCTTCCTGAGAAAAAAAAATGCTGCCTCTTTGACATAACAAGGAAAGACTTCATTTCCGTTAATCTCAGCTGTTCTCCTCAACTCAAGCTATTCATTACTTTTCTCGCCTGGAAGAAGAAGTGGGATATTTAAGTGGAGAATTCTCAAAGATCAAAATTTATGGAAAATCATATTCCATTCCCAGACAACATGTTGCCTTCGGGGACCTCAATCTGAAATACACTTTTAGCGGTTTGACCTTAGAACCTCGCCCTTGGACTCCATTACTTCAAGAAATCAAGCTTTATGTTGAGAAAGAATGTGGTGAATCTTTCAACTTTGTTTTAATTAATAAATATCGAAATGGGAATGACAGAATCAGCGATCACCGTGATGACGAAGCTGAATTAGATCCTTTGTCTTGCATTGCCTCAGTATCTCTCGGACAGGACAGAAACTTTGTTTTCAAGCGAAACGAGTTTAAACCAGTTTCCTTATCTTTGAGATCAGGAATTTTACTCCAGATCCTGCACCAACTAATTCGTATTGGAGTCATGGCCTGCCTCGACAAAAGAATGCTCCAAACATTAGATTGAATTTGGCCTTTAGAAAGATGATAACCGAGTGTTCTTTGCCCCATGACTCTGCTCTTTCACTCTCAAGCACTAAACAAGTGAAGAACTCCAACCTCTTATCAGTTTGCCCGAACAATTCAAAGCTAACTCATTCTGTTCCCTGTCTTCGAACTGTCAGTACGCTTCGTTGTCGACCACACCGCTTCCATCAAATTCTTTCGATTCCCTTCCTCCAGCTTTCAACATGAAGCGATCATCTTCCTCTACTGAAGTTTCCGATGCTGTAGCAAAGAAGGTATGTACTGAAGCTTCCAAGTCATGTGTTAAATTGGGAATTTCTTTGAATGATATCCCCACTCATCATTTCTATTTAGGGGGTAACGCATTCGTGAAAGTGTCTGATTTCCATAACACAATCAGAGTTCATGTAAGAAGATACAGAATGAACAAGAATCTTTTTTCCCCACCATGAATGGAATCACCATGACAGCTCTGACCTTCCTTCAGTTTGTGAGAAAAGTCCGTTGGTTGCATGGAGAAAATGAAGATATGTTAATCAACAGAGAACTAATTATTTCTGCCTCTCCTTCTTTGGGCGGACCTCACAGTTATATATTTGAGGGGCTTTCCCTCGGATCAATGGATTTCGTCGACTGAACCCTAATTCCATTAAACTGAATGGTGAACAATTTGAAGCTCTCGCTGATCAATGTGAGAAGATATGGACCAGCATTACTATTCTACTATTTGGTCCAGTTTTTACAAAGACCGTTTTGCTTCATCAGAGGATTCCAACCCCCGTTCCTTCCTCTCCACTGACGAACGAAAAGTATTACTTCATGCTCATTGAAGTGGTGTTGGATCTCGTTCAGGGGCATGCTGAAAAATTATTCTATTGTATTCAGTGTCACCTTAATCCGGATCGTATGCTTGAAAACATCATGGGTCACAGATGTACTGATGCCACCCCAATCTAAGTTTAAAGAACACTTCAAGGATGCCGTAGCAATGCTAGACCCCAAGACTTTAGCGGAATCTTTCGCTGAAACTGTTAGGGAAAATATCCCATTCAAAGCCTTCTTGGAAGGAATATATGGAAAGGACTTGTTGCGTTCTGTGAAAAACATGTATTGAGGAGGTAGCAGAGAAAAAAAGTTCTTTTTAGAACTACCTTAAATTGTTGGTTTCAGTGAATGGGGAGGGAGGTATGGAAAAATTTATAGTGTGAGAATGCATCTATATTTCTATAATTTTAAAAGTAAAAGTGTGAATGTGTTTCATTTTTGTAAGGAGTTAAATAATAATGAATTTCAAGTTTTTTAAAGTAAAAGCGTGAATGATTTCTTTTTTTTTTCAATTTTGTAAGGAGTTAAATAATAATGAATTTCAAGTTTTAAAAGTAAAAGTGTGAATGCATAAATCTTAAAGAAATTTATTGGGGATCTGGTATTGAAGAAGTGATTTGTTATTTTTAAGGGAAAGGCTTAATGTATTCCATTAAGGGCCAGGAATTCAACTGGTCTGAGAGCAATGCTTTACAGTATTGAGTCGAAACCAGACAAAAGGCTAAACTTTGGGGAGTTTGAAATTTTTTTTCAAACTGGCTACACTTCATTCTCTTAGTTTGAAGAGAATAAGTGCTCTCACTGACGACCCCTCTAGCTATAAGAAAATAAACACTCTGGGTTTCATAAAAAATTATTTCCAATTTTCTCCCTGATCTATTTTTACTTCTTTCAGAAACGCACCTTAAGAAAAACGAAGTGATTCGTTTTGATCGTAGGAAAAAATGAACTGTTCAGAAACGCACCCTGTCTGTTTTCAACTGAATCGAGAATAGACTTTTTAAAATATTTTACTTGAACGAAAACGTGCTTCTTAAATTTCGCAGTTTACCATGTTATTCAATGGGGCATTCACTGAATTTTCTATCATAAGAAATCCGAAAACGGTCCTCTTAGTAAAATCAACAAAATCGTTTTTGACCCCATGCACTTTAATTTTGGTATCATATTCTCGTATTCTACTCATAAGAGGAAAAACATTAAAGTGTGTCTCTTCTTTTTGAGTTCGTTTGATTCGGAGGCAAAAAAATATATATATACATATGAAAGAAATGTTTTCTCGACGAATGATTCAAACTCATTTCTGTTCGAAGTATAAGAAAATGAAATCTGGCATCAGAGCAATGAATACGTAAACACTTTCATTGAAACGATAGTAAATCATCTCGATTATGCATGCTTTCATGACAATGAAAATTTTCGTAATGAAAGATCTGAAAGTACTTCGATAGCCTAAAAGAGTTCTACTCTCTTAATAAGTTAAAATTGAATAAATGCTTCTGTTTCTCAGTAAAGAACTGGAGAGACATGGAATCTGACAATAGTAAAGGGAGAACGAAGATTTTAAAGCGGTTCATGAAAAAAAAAAAAAAAAGGCCATGGTTCATTCAGTAAAGAAATGCCATAGAGTAGAGAGATCGTGAGCAATCTATCCGTCTTTAGTTTGAGCTTTCACTTATAGGGCTTCTTTTTTCATATTGAAATATATGCATGCATTTCCCTTAACTGAACATGAACTAATATATACATATATTTCCCCTTTCTCAAAGGACTCCATTAAGTTGATCTCCAGTCTTTGAAGTGAATGGGAAGAAAAATAACATGTCGATGTGTTATGAGAAAATGTACGAATTTCCTTAAGACAGTCTGAAGCGAATTGAACATCAAGCAGTTGTAAGAGGTTTTACTATCGTAATATCTACATACATTTTGAAAAAAAAATCTTTTAAAGTTAGAGGGGAAAATACATGAATATTAAAAATCAACAATTCCTTAGATTTACAAATAGAGTATTTGAAGTACAAAGAGGGTTGGAATGCTTTGAATAGGAATTTCTTGTTTCAGTGAAGGGATTCTTATTCTGAAATTTTTTTTTTTTTAAAAAAAGAGAAACTATCATTCAGAAAAATTTCTGGGGGAGTCGAACTTGGACATTTAACAATATTCTTGGATATATAGGGATTTAAAGAAAGTTTATGAAGCGACATTTCTGTTCAGCAGTACAGTCGAATGGAAAAATAAGAGCAATTAAATCGATAGGAAAAGATTGATAGGTTGGCACAGAAAAAAAAATTAGAAAAAAGAAGTTTCATAAAAATAAACCAAAGTTTGAAGAATCATACAACACTGAGCAGAAGGAAAAATATAATAAGTAAAATAGTGGAATACGATATTTTCTCTATGGGAGTTTGGAAACAACTGCTTTTCTGACGAATTAGTAAAACGTACAAAAAAAAGTTTAGAGGAAGTATGGACTTAGTCGCTATGTCTCCAGAATGAAAGCTTTTTCTGCTGAGACAATGAATAAAAAAAATATGATAATGAAAACCTAATTAAAACGAAAGAAAAGGTCAATGAAACTAAACGTCTCAAGAAAAAATGCAGCAGGCACAGAAGTTAAAAATGAAGGGACAGACACGGAAGAACTGTACATATAGTGAATGAAATATACGCAAAGTTTTGAAACATCTCAATTTAACGCGAATTAAATGAGGAAATGGGATGAGATTAGGGGAGTTCTTACTGAGTTTGTTGAGGCGAGGAAACAATAAAAAATTTAGTTGCACATGAAATAAAGTAAAAAAGAAAATAGCTCCTTTAAAAATATGAATTTTGGTGAAAGTATGAAATTTTAGTTGAAATGTCATGACCAGCATTTCGAAAAGAAATAGATTGAGTCGATATGTAGGGAAAAGCAGTAAGAATTTCTTTATTTTTGCTAAGGGGGTGGAGAATAACTGCTTTTCTGGTGAGTTAGTAAAACGTTCAAAAAATAATGTTTAGGGGAAGAACGGAATTACTCGCTTTGCCTCTAGAATGAATGTTTTTTTCGGACGAGACAGAGAAATGAACAGCCCAAAGAATACAAATGTTATTGTAAGAAAAAGGCTTTAGATTGTATGTCTTGACAATTAATGCTTTGCTGTCGGGACACTCCACGAAAAGTATAGCAAACTAGGAAAGAATAGAAAAAAATGCATATTTGACATGCATGCAAGCTTTGAGGAATATATTTAAGCAAGTTGGAAAATATGCTATATAAGGAAACAAAACTCTGATGATTTCTTACATCTAAAATAATCGTTCGCTGAAATGAAATGAAAAAAAAAAAAAAAAGAAAAAAAAGAAGTCTGAATAAAAGGACTCATAAGTTTGGTCAAGTAAAAAAAAAAAATCCTGACCTACTGAGAAGTTTAACGAAATTTCAAAGATAGAAGAAAAATAGCGAAAATTGGGAAGCTATAATGATATGCGAAATAAAGTAAGAAAATATTGTTTCAGCAGAATTTTAACTGGGAAAGATCTGTAGAGTTCTTAAACGTATGAAAAAATTGCGAGAAGCAGGGGCGAAAGACTCAGAATTAACATGAAGTCTATATCCATAGTTACCGCGAACAGGAGCGTAATCGTTTCTAAAGAAGCATTTCCTCGTCTCATGGTCTGAAATAAAATTAAATGGAGGAAAAGCAAAAGTTCCCCAGAAAATTCATTACATCTACGCGAAAAACTCCTTCAAAACATACAAAAAATATTCCTGTGTTGTCAAACGTATGGGGTGAAAAACAAGTCATCTTATCTGTTAAGCGGTTCAGAGAACTTTTGTTCTGGAGAAAGGGTTTGTTTGTTTACGAAACAAAGCATTTCCTTCCAAAAGTTGTGTAATGAACTTCCTGCGATACTGAAATCAGATAACCTTCTCTAACAAATCGGGGTGAAAAGATGAGAAATTGGACACAGGAACTTGATTAGTAATGGTCTTTCTTGAGTAAGGGACATGGAGCAAATATTTGTTGTAAACAATAAATAATACTTGAGCAATATTGCAATGCCTATAAAAAAAAAATTCCTAACACCTCACTCAAGTTCTAAAAAAATATATAAAAATCCTAATAAATCAGAATTCAAAGCACAAAAGAACTTCCTAAGTTTGCTAAAAAAAAAAAAAGATATTAAAACATGAAAAGATTTCCCAAAAATGTTTGTCAAAGGTCTTATCTCTAGAGATAAGACATTTCCGGTAGGCTCACTCGAGAGGAGTTCCGTCCCCCATCCCTGCTGCGACCCCCGTGATGAGCATAATGTTAAGTGAAGGGGCCTAGAACATAGCCTTTCTCACTACTCATATCCATGTGTAGGGACTATTGCTATGTCTGTTAGTCCATTGTATTCTGAAGGATGCGTATAGTTATGCACAAACAATACCAAGACCCATCACCTTATCCTCATTGGTAAGAATTTCACTCATTGAAATGATATTTCTTTGCCATTGTTTTGTTCATATCCATGTACAGGGACTATTGCTATGTCTGTTAGTCCATTGTATTCTGAAGGATGCGTATAGTTATGCACAAACAATACCAAGACACACCACCTTATCCTCATTGGTAAGAATTTCACTCATTGAAATGATATTTCTTTGTCATTCTCTTGTTCATATCCATGTATAGGAACTATTGCTATGGATGTTAGTCCATTGAAGTCTGAAGGATGCGTATAGTTATGCACAAACAATACCAAGACACATCACCTTATTATCCTCATTGGTAAGAATTTCACTCATTGAAATGATATTTCTTTGCATTCTCTTGTTCATTTCCATGTATAGGGACTATTGCTATGTCTGTTAGTCCATTGTATTCTGAAGGATGCGTATAGTTATGCACAAACAATACCAAGACACATCACCTTATCCTCATTGGTAAGAATTTCACTCATTGAAATGATATTTCTTTGCATTCTCTTGTTCATTTCCATGTATAGGAACTATTGCTATGTCTGTTAGTCCATTGTATTCTGAAGGATGCGTATAGTTATGCACAAACAATACCAAGACACATCACCTTATTATCCTCATTGGTAAGAATTTCACTCATTGAAATGATATTTCTTTGCATTCTCTTGTTCATATCCATGTATAGGGACTATTGCTATGTCTGTTAGTCCATTGTATTCTGAAGGATGCGTAGTTATGCACAAACAATACCAAGACACATCACCTTATCTTCATTGGTAAGAATTTCACTCATTGAAATGATATTTCTTTGCCATTCTCTTGTTCATATCCATGTATAGGGACTATTGCTATGTCTGTTAGTCCATTGTATTCTGAAGGATGCGTATAGTTATGCACAAACAATACCAAGACACATCACCTTATCCTCATTGGTAAGAATTTCACTCATTGAAATGATATTTCTTTGCATTCTCTTGTTCATTTCCATGTATAGGAACTATTGCTATGTCTGTTAGTCCATTGTATTCTGAAGGATGCGTATAGCTATGCACAAACAATACCAAGACACATCACCTTATTATCCTCATTGGTAAGAATTTCACTCATTGAAATGATATTTCTTTGCATTCTCTTGTTCATATCCATGTATAGGGACTATTGCTATGTCTGTTAGTCCATTGTATTCTGAAGGATGCGTAGTTATGCACAAACAATACCAAGACACATCACCTTATCTTCATTGGTAAGAATTTCACTCATTGAAATGATATTTCTTTGCCATTCTCTTGTTCATATCCATGTATAGGGACTATTGCTATGTCTGTTAGTCCATTGTATTCTGAAGGATGCGTATAGTTATGCACAAACAATACCAAGACACATCACCTTATTATCCTCATTGGTAAGAATTTCACTCATTGAAATGATATTTCTTTGCATTCTCTTGTTCATATGCATGTATAGGGACTATTGCTATGTCTGTTAGTCCATTGTATTCTGAAGGATGCGTATAGTTATGCACAAACAATACCAAGACACATCACCTTATCTTCATTGGTAAGAATTTCACTCATTGAAATGATATTTCTTTGCCATTCTCTTGTTCATATCCATGTATAGGGACTGTTGCTATGTCTGTTAGTTCATTGTATTCTGAAGGATGCGTATAGTTATGCACAAACAATACCAAGACACATCACCTTATTATCCTCATTGGTAAGAATTTCACTCATTGAAATGATATTTCTTTTGCCATTCTCTTGTTCATATCCATGTATAGGAACTATTGCTATGTCTGTTAGTCCATTGTATTCTGAAGGATGCGTATAGTTATGCACAAACAATACCAAGACACATCACCTTATTATCCTCATTGGTAAGAATTTCACTCATTGAAATGATATTTCTTTGCATTCTCTTGTTCATATCCATGTATAGGGACTATTGCTATGTCTGTTAGTCCATTGTATTCTGAAGGATGCGTAGTTATGCACAAACAATACCAAGACACATCACCTTATCTTCATTGGTAAGAATTTCACTCATTGAAATGATATTTCTTTGCCATTCTCTTGTTCATATCCATGTATAGGGACTATTGCTATGTCTGTTAGTCCACTGTATTCTGAAGGATCCGTATAGTTATGCAGAAACAATACCAAGACACATCACCTTATTATCCTCATTGGTAAGAATTTCACTCATTGAAATGATATTTCTTTGCATTCTCTTGTTCATATCCATGTATAGGGACTATTGCTATGTCTGTTAGTCCATTGTATTCTGAAGGATGCGTATAGTTATGCACAAACAATACCAAGACACATCCCCTTATCTTCATTGGTAAGAATTTCACTCATTGAAATGATATTTCTTTGCCATTCTCTTGTTCATATCCATGTATAGGGACTATTGCTATGTCTGTTAGTTCATTGTATTCTGAAGGATGCGTATAGTTATGCACAAACAATACCAAGACCCATCACCTTATTATCCTCATTGGTAAGAATTTCACTCATTGAAATGATATTTCTTTGCCATTCTCTTGTTCATATCCATGTATAGGAACTATTGCTATGTCTGTTAGTCCATTGTATTCTGAAGGATGCGTATAGTTATGCACAAACAATACCAAGACACATCACCTTATTATCCTCATTGGTAAGAATTTCACTCATTGAAATGATACTTCTTTGCCATTCTCTTGTTCATATCCATGTATAGGAACTATTGCTATGTCTGTTAGTCCATTGTATTCTGAAGGATGCGTATAGTTATGCACAAACAATACCAAGACACATCACCTTATTATCCTCATTGGTAAGAATTTCACTCATTGAAATGATATTTCTTTGCATTCTCTTGTTCATATCCATGTATAGGGACTATTGCTATGTCTGTTAGTCCATTGTATTCTGAAGGATGCGTAGTTATGCACAAACAATACCAAGACACATCACCTTATCTTCATTGGTAAGAATTTCACTCATTGAAATGATATTTCTTTGCCATTCTCTTGTGCATATTCATGTATAGGGACTATTGCTATGTCTGTGAAAAGAGGCCTCAAGTCGTCGAGAATAGTTGCTTTTCCGTCATCCAATTTTTATGAATTGAAACCGCGAAAATGATTTCCAAATATTTTATTTATAAATTTAAAAAATGCCAACATTTTAAAAAATATTTTATTCAAATCATCAGTAAACAATACCTGGCCATTTTCTTAATCAGCTTCATGTGCAGTTTTCAGAAAAAAAAAAATGTAAAATATTTACCCTGAAGTTTCAGGTCATCTCAGCTGTGTTCTTCCACGGGATCTATCAATACGGCCCTGCTTATAGCGTATATATATAGATAGATTTTTTTTTTTTTGATTGGAGGTTTAACGACCGCCGTGAGCAACTCAAATGGGCTATAAGCAGTCGCCCGTCCCTAATTTAGGGGCACTGGTTCCAGGGAAGGGAGAGAGCCAGTGCCGTAAGACAAAATGATCAGAGGCCAACGCCTTAGACCACTGCGCCACCGGGGCGGCAGATAGATTTGCTCACGGTCAGTGGTGTAGCGTGTAGCCAGAAATTTCTTAGCGGGAGGGGTGTCTGTGGATTTCGTTCGTTAAACCTCAAATATACATACATACGCAATCCCCCTTGAAGGGTGAAGCGGACGGGAGGATCCCCCCCTCTCTCCTTGGCTACGCCTCTGCTTACGGCGGGCATTAAATCCCTCTAATTCCGGACTTCTCTCCCCCCCCCCTTTTTTTTTTGTTAAAATCAGTATTACCTTTGCTACTTAATGTCTACAAGGACATGGCTAATACACATATATCATCATGCCAATTAAGTTTCACAACCACTTTTTTATTTGCTTGAAAAGTTCTGTGGGAAAATTGCATTATGATCAGTGCGAAGATTCCATTGACCTGCATTACAAGAAAAATGAGATCTAGAGTAATCAAAACGTTTTCCTCGAATTCGCGGTTCTGTAGTGTAGTGGTTATCACGTCTGCTTTACACGCAGAATGCCCTCAGTTCGATCCTGAGCAGAACCAATATTCTTTACTTTTTCTTTCTTCGTTCAAATGCAGAACTGCTAAAGAACAGAAGTGCTGTTCTGTCGAGCAGAGATTATAACGTTCTGTTACTACTTTTCAGCACTGTTCGAAACGGTGTTTTATTTATTTACTTTTAGCCTTGTCATCGTGTCAGGGCTTTGAACCAAATAAAGAGAAAACTCGAAGTACATTTCCCTTTTAGTTTTTTCTTTTTTCCTTTTTAAAATTTTGTACAGGTAGAATAAAGAGCAAACTCGATGAACATTTCCTTTTTAGTTTTTTCTTTTTTCCTTTTTAAAATTTCGTACAGGTAGAATAAAGAGCAAACTCGAAGTACATTTAATTTTTATTTTATTTTTTCCCTTTTTAAAATTGTGTACAGGCAGACATATACAGTATAGACTTTTTGTGTTTCGACGTCAGCAATGCTTGTGCAGACCTCAATAAAAAAAAAAAAAAAAGGAACCGCCCCTCTTAACTTTCGAACCATTGGCCGCAGATAGACAACTAAGGTACCGTTGGAAAGCACTCAAAGGGAACTATCACGTGATGCGAAGAAAAACTCTAATTAAACTAATTAACACGTTGATTAGCTCACTACCTCCAAGTTTTTCCATGTAAGGGGATGTTATTTTAAGCGCATTCTATTTAGCACATGGAAAAACACTTAAATTTGAAATATCGTCCAAATCGGATCATTATAGCGAAGATATTTGCAAATAAAGTTAGAGGGGCATCCGTATATCTACATCTGGGAAACACACCTGTAATGTTTCTTTCCCTGCAAGGACAATGAGAATGCTGGAAAGTTGGCGTCTTGCCCGAATGTCAGACAAACTGAATGCAGAGTACAGAGCAAAGGCCCTGGCAGTGATTTGTACGGTAACTTGGGGCATCCAGGGACGGAGTTCATTTACTCCTTCCGTTTCCTTTATAACAACTTCATTTATTCGTGCTAATGACTTGAATTCATATTAGAATAAACAGTATGTATTTTTTCTAGTAACGGAAAACCCGAATCTGTGTAAGCTGAAATTTGTTTTGAATTTTGTTGTTTCCGATCCTTACACTTTCTCGAGGCACTGAGCTTTTGCGTATCCCTGAAACGTTGTCTCATAATAAAAAATTGAAGCAGAAACACGAAATCCGATTTTTCACGCTTTCCAACCGTAGGTTGAAGAAGCGCATATGCTCCAGCTTTGTCCGTCTGTCAGTCTGACTGCAAGATAACTCGCGTAAAAATTATTCGATTTCGATGAAATTTTCCTATGCGATAGGGGACAAACCTGAGGACGAACTCTGTTGAGAAGTGACGAAATGGGGTCAAAGGTTAGAACATAGGAGCGGGATCCATTCCATCGCCCTTGTGCGTCATAACTTAAGTAAGAATGCTTCGATTGCGACAAAACTTTATCATGTTGTTCTGGAGGTATACTGAACCGGTTCTGTTGAATATAATCGAAGTGGGGTCAAAGGTCAGGGCACAGAAGCGAGATTTATTCCACAGCCATTGTCTGCATAACTTGAGTAATGGTTTTTGAAACCGTCCCAGTGGCGCAGTGGTCTAAGCGCTGGCTTCTGATCGGGCGGTCACGTTTACTTGTGCTCCTGCACTTTGAGTGATATTAGTTGTTTTTGGGAGTTTTCCTGTTAGGTTTTTTATGTTATTTAGTTTTGTGAATGTTGTATGCTTAAGTTGAACCTACAAATTCGTTGGGACAGCCTTTATTATTTTTATTTTTTTGGTGTATTTTCCACCGACGTGGATGACTAGGTCAGTTACTCACTTCAGTGTTACAAGGTTACTCAAGGAGAGTACCTATGCCTTCAAGCATACTGTTGAAGGTGGGTTCTTTTGTTTTTAGTGTTGCAAGCCGCAACACTAGGTTTTAGTTTAAGTTCTGTGTTAGTAGTCAAGATGATTACGACCTCAGCGTCTAAGTCGACGTCTGATGCTTCTGTGCCTATTCTACTCGAATCTTCTATATCAACGACCAGTGTGTCTGCTTCCCAGGATATATCAGTAATGGATACCTCCACTGTGATCTGTCATTCTTCGGAAAGTGTGTTAAGTGTTGTGGAACAAATTGTGCATGAAGGGGTCGGAGCCGAGGGCCCACCCCCACCCCTCTCAGCACCTATGCGACTGCTGTCCGTCCTGCGAATGTACCTTCTGCAGCTTCAATAGACTCTCAATATACGATTACACGTGTGGATAAAGTTTTACAACTGAAAGTTCCGGATGACTCTGTTCTAGGTAAGCGTTTCTCAGAAAATTTATCTTTCACTGTTTATGTTCCTGCCCTAAAGGACACCCCAATCCCTCGGTACCTGGATGCAATTTCAATGGTTGTTTCCAGAGAATCCATCAAATCAGCCATCCGTTTTGGTGGGGGAATCGAAGTGCGCTTTACCCTAAAATCTGCTGTTGAAAAAATTCTTCAATGTGGTGTAGACATTGGTACTGTGCATCTGCAACCGACACCTTCTATTCAGCGCCCTGTTACCGTCACTCTGACACCCGTTCCCTCGGGACTTCCTGATGAACTATTAGTAGATGCGCTTAGTTCCATCGGCAGAGTAGTAGGTACAACAAAATTTCTCTCTGCTGCAGGCTTAAACACCCCCTATGCCTACGTGCAAGGAGGACGTCGTCAGTATAGGGTGATTTTCCCTACGGAACAGGCTCTGAAGGACAGGCCTACCTCCGTTGAGGTTATTACAGACTCAAGAAAATACACGTTTGACTTATTTGCAGGAATGCAGTGCTTTTATTGTAAAGGGGAAGGGCATCGGGTGACCTCGTGTCCTCACAGAAATGTGCAGAATAATTCTACTTCAAATCCTGGAGCCGTTGAGTCATCATTCTGTTCTGAGCCGTCAGTTGCCCGGACACCAAACCTGGAATCAGTAGATGATGCTATGTTGAGTACAGACAGCACATTTCAGAGTCTTATTATTCATAACTCTGCAGCTCAGCGATCCCCTTCTGTGGAAGTACCTGATAGTGGTTATCAATTAGAAGATTACCCTGCCTTGCCACCGTCGGGGGGAACACGAGTTTCTACAACTACGTGTAAGAGACCTTTGACCCCGACATCTCCTAAGAAAAAGAGAGGTCGACCACAAACCAGGTCCAGCTCGAAAGCGACACGTTCTGGTGGACCCTCTCAGTCGCCGAGTCTTGAACGAAGCAACTCTTCCACTTCAACCCTAAAACAGCCTGAAACCAGTGTGAGCTATCAGGAGGTTGAAATGGAAATACCTGATAATCTGAGTGACACCACGTCGACACATTCTGATATTGAACCATATCCAGAGTGTGCGGAAGACTTTGATAGATATCTTAAAGATATAGAAGTGCCAGTTACGCCATTATCTTACTTCGAACTAGTCTCTCTGTATGCGGTTCCTAAGAGAACTAGCATCATGAAAATTCCTTGCATTCAGAAAAATCTGTCTAAAGTGCCGGAATTGGTTTCACAGTTATCTTTTTTACATGAACTGTTCCACAAGCACTCGACTACCACACCAAAAGTGCACTTATTTTGTCGACGTATTCGTTATTTATTAACAATGCTTGATAAACGAGTTGAGGGGGTTTTGCAGCCACCAAAATGAACTCTAAGGTACTATTTGTTTCTTTTAACTGCCGAGGTTTAGCGGCGTCAGCAGCAAACGCATTGGTTTTTGAAGATGTCCGACCTTTAAAGGCGGATGTTCTAATGTTGCAAGAGACTAACTGTTCGGCAGGAATCAATTTTGCTCGCTGGCGCCGCTGGCCTTATGTTTTTTATCATAATTACAGGACACATGTTGGGTCCGGAACTGCAATAGCATTTCATTCCCGATTTCACTCTATATTACAGAATATTGTCGAGTCCCAGAGCCGCCTGGGAGTTTTTCAATGTATTTCGTTTTGCCTTCAGTCCAGTCGAATTCATCTATTAAATATTCATGTACCTCAAAATAATAATGAAGCTACTGATCTCCTGGTTCATGTTGCTGCCGTTCTTGCGAATATTCCTCCCTCAGACCTTATTCTTTTTGCTGGTGATTTTAATTGTACACTTCAACCTTACGTTGATAGAGATAATTCACATGAAAGCCGTCATTCTTTAGTTTCTCAGCTCTCTCAGATTGTCTTCAACTTTGACCTCCAAGATGCCTTCAGATATCTACACCCAACTGAACGAGAGTTTTCTTGGTTCCCCCTATTCATTTAAATTGTGCTGCAGCCAGACTTGATCGATTTTATGTCTCCCGTTTTATTCGTCCGTCTATTATTTCAGTCAATCACGCACCTTCTGTTTCTTCAGACCATAAGCCAGTTATTCTTTCCCTCTGTTTTCAGTCTATTGGTATTCCACGGCCGAGTGTTTGGTCTTTAGATGATTCATGTCTTCAAGATCCTGATTTTAATACTGAAGTTGTTCTTATTATCACTCAAGCTGTTACTCAATTGTCTTTTGTTTCCGACCCAGCGGCTCTGTGGATCTCGACAAAACAATCTGTTGTAGCTTTTGCGAAGAAATATTCTTTTACTATCAGAACCCGGCGTAATATGACTGTGGACAGTCTCCGGCGCGCGCTTCAGCGAATCCCACGAACCTCATCGGATTATGATCTCCTTGAAACGAAATTACGAGAATGTCTTCAAGCCTCTGTTTCAAATGTACTGACCCGTCTGAAATACTCATTTCTCAGATTCGAAGAAGATCCTTTTCGCAGTCTCCGTTCCCTCGAGGTACGAAGGAAAAAAAATAATACCATTGTACAACTCACCCTCCCTAATGGCTCAGTAACTACTGACCCATATGTTATATGTAATCAAACTCATGCGTATTATAGCCAACGTTTTCAACGTACATTAACACAGCCAGCCTCTTCTGTACCACTTTTGCAAGACCTTCCGCAAGTTCCTGAATGCTATGTGTCCTCTCTAAATGCTCAGATCACCCCTCAAGAAATCCGCAATTCGATTTACAGTTTAAATGATCGTTCCTCACCAGGAGAGGATGGGCTTTCCTTAAAATTCTACAAAACATTCCTTCCTTATCTCATGCCACTTCTCCTCAGTTGTTATACTTTCCTTTTTTCGTCTTCAAGTTCTTCTTCCAATGCTTTCAGCTTTGCTCTGCTTCGCCTTATTCCTAAATCTGGCTATCTTGGTATTTTATCTAACTGGCGACCCATCTCTATACTTAATACCGACTATAAAATCTTTGCTAAACTACTCGCACTCCGTCTGAATCCTGTTCTATCCTATTTAATTCATCCTGACCAAACTTACACTGTTCCCACCCGCTCTATCGCTTCTAATATTACCACGATCCGCGATCTTAACACTCTCGCATCCCAGCTAGCAGAACCCCTTGCTATTTTTAATATTGATCAACGACAGGCTTTTGATTCCATTAACCATACTTATATCTTTACTGTCCTTCAACGCTTTGGATTCCCTCCCTTCTTCTGCCAGGCTCTTTCTAATCTGTATTCAAACTCTTTTTTTCGGGTTCGTACTTCGACTTTTATTACTTCTGCTATTCCTTATTCTAACGGTATCCGGCAGGGCTGTCCCCTGTCGGGTCAACTTTTGCACTCTGTTTTGAACCTCTTCTAATCTGTCTCCGTTTCCGACTTCTTTCTTCTGTCCCCCGTAGAGTTGTGTGCACCCGGCACCATCATACTGTCTTGACTGCATATGCCGATGACTTGACGTTATTTTTACGAACAGAATCTTCGTTTGGAATCTTATTATCAACATATAACGAATATGCCGTAATTTCTGGATCAGCCTTAAACACTGAAAAATGCTCAGGTTTATGGACGGGAGCGTGGGCGACCCGTGGTGACCGTCCGTGGGGTGCCCGATGGTCTTCCAACGTAGTCAAATTTCTTGGTGTGCACTTCGGAAAACCGGAGGCGGTTGCTGCTGCAGCATGGAACCCCCTCGTTCATCGAATTAATCGAAGACTTGCGCCTCACCGTCAGCTCAAACCCTTTCTTTCATTTTTTAGTCGGGCAATGCTACTAAATGTGTTTGTGCAACCGAAATTGTTTCACAGCTGGATTGCTCACCTTCCGCCACCTTTCTTGCTGAATCATCTGCAGAGAACTTTTGTGGACTTCATTTGGAATATTATTCATTGGGTGCATCGCTCCACGCTTTCTCTTCCGATTTCGTATGGTGGTCTCTCTCTTGCTGATATCACTCGAAAATTTCAAGCCTTTCATCTTCATAACTTTCTTAAGATTTTTTCAACGCCTCTTTCTTCAACGCAAACCATTATCGATACTCTGTTCTTCCCCCGGAGTCCGCACCTTACAGTTCAAACTTTTCTGCGAATGGACCTGTTCCCATTCATTCCCACTCATTTCCCTGACACTTACAAGTCTGCACTTACCCTTTGGCGCTCCCTGAATCCTGTCCGACTCCCCCTTCCACTACTAATGACCTCCTTGCAGAACCCCTCTTCTTCTCCTCTGCTATCTGCTCTTCTACCTCTTCGTACCTTCACTACTCCTCATGGTTTGCCAGTGGAGTTGTGAAGGTCTCTCAACTCGTTGACATTGATCTCCTTTGGAAACCTCTTTCTCGCATTTCTCCCTTGTTTGCAGATACCCCTGTTCATCGTGCTCAACTTCGGCATATCCAGATTTGCATTCAGAGACTCTACCCACAACTTGCCAATCAGAATGGCCTTATTCAGAACTCATCAGCCTCACTCAGTCTCCCGTTCCTTATTTATCTAGATGACCAGCCGTTTCTTCCACATCAAGTATCTGCTAAACTCATTTATAGGCATTTCATTACATATTTTACCGATCCAATGCAGATTCCCTCCGTGCCAGAGGCAGAAGTACCAGCAACATGGAGTGATCCACTAACCGCCTTGGCTTCTCCAAAGGCAAGGGATATCCATTGGTTACATCTACATAGTCGCTTATTAACCCCACGCACCCTTCATCGTTTTCGGCATCTTACATCGTCACTATGTTATTTTTGCAATACAGAGGGAGATGTATTTCACTCTTACTCGATGTGCTTGTTTTTACAGCCTTTGTTTTCATTGATGTTTCTTTTGCTTCAGAATGTTTGTGCTTCTTTACATACCATGTTTCATTATAATGTTCTTCGCTCACATCACCCATCTGCTTCATCACACAATTCTGTATGCATTTTTCTCATATTGCAAGCAAAATATACAATTTATCAGTACTATCATATTAGTGTCGATTGTCCTACCCTTAGACGTTATAACGTGGCAAGACGTTTTCTTTGTCGCAGATACCGTCAGTCTGTGACTGCGATATTGCAGGTCGAGTATGATACTGCAGAGACGAGTAACAGTCTTGACAGTTTTCATGCTAAGTGGTCCCCAAGTCATATCTGGTTTAATACGAATAATGGTATTGTAACACTAACCGTGTAACGTCCACGACATTTTGTTGTGGTCCGATCTCTGCCTTCGTATTGTACTGGAGCGTTTTTTGGTTTTTTGGGTTTTTTTTGCACTATGTTGTGAGTATTTTTGTATATTTACGCATGTTAGTTGCCCGACGAAGTGTTCGGCATAACCTCTTTTTCCATAAATTACTGTTGGGTAATATGTCGTTTTATTTGACTACCTAGTTAAGTTTCTCTGTTCAATTTCATAAAGTTAGTGTCTTATGAATTGTTCTGCTTCATTGAGTGTCACGTGAGAGTATTTTATGTTATTACGTTGCACCGTCATGTGCTGTTAAGGTTTTTCCTAATCATTCGCGTTTATAACTGAATTTTGTATTTATTGTTGGGGAAAATTGAATGCTTGAAGTTGCTTGCACTGTCTAGCGATAACATAATGGTCTTTTTTTCTGCATTATCGAACCCATAGTGGTTAATAAGAATTTTACTATGTCTGAAGTTTTTTTTTTCAGTTGTAGTATTTGTCTTTGCAAGCCTATTGTTAAAGTGACAGACTAATTTAGCTATTTAGTTTTTGTCTAGCAATAAGTACTTTCTCTGTATGAAAATGACGGTTTCTTTAAGATAATGTAATGCTCATTTGTTGTAATGTCATGCAGTTTTCTGTACTTCTAATTTACGACTCTTCCCATTGAATTTAGCAACATTTGCAATATATCCTGTACATTGAATTTTTGTATTTATCACATCTGAATGATGAGTCCTTTTTGTTTGTTTGTTGCATCTAATGCTACGAGATTTTTACTCACCTACTTTTTCCGCAACTTGTTGATGAAAAACGTCTGTGTTTATAGATTGAGAAGTAGATGATTTTTTGTTTTCAAGTGAAACTGATTCGTATGTATAATGTTTTTTTTTGTTGCGAATTATGTTGCTCATAGTCTCACTTAGCGATATTTTTTCTTTTATGTAATATTGAGGTACTTACAGACAGACAGAAGAGCCTATTTTTGTATTAGAAGCAGCGTACCCGCTTTAAGCAGGTTTTTTAGAGTTAAGGTTTACGCTTATTTTGGTTCATGATTCTTAATGAATTAATATGTCTGTCGTAAAATATAGTTTTACAGCCTGGCAGAAAAAAAACAGTATATCATGTTGTTAGTGGTAGCGTACATGTTACGAGCAAGGTTTTTTTTTTCCTGGCTTGATGTTTTTTTTTTTCATGAATGACATGCTTAAATATTTTTAACTTTGTGCGGCCTTTGACAATGTTCAGTTTTACAGATTTTGTGTTTTGTTTAATTTTAATGTTCATTATTGTGAATTACCTGGTGCTTTCTTTTTTTGGCTTTCTGTGGTAGACGGAGAATGTTAAATTGATCTCGTTTCTGTGTTCTGTCATTGTAATTTCGCAATACTGTATGTTTGTTGAGTCTTTTTTGTCTTCCGTGTAAAATATGCCAAAATGGCAAGTGTTCCCGGTGAACTTACTGTAAATATTGTTTATATGGTTTTATGGCAATAAAGATATTTTGAAGTTCTGATAATTCGTACGAGATGGGCACAGGTTCGAGTCCCGGGGTCGCATGGATGTTGTGTTTGCCTTACGGCACTGGCTCTTTCTCTTCTCTGGAGTCAGTTGCCCTAAATTAAAGACGGGCACTGAGTTGCTCACGGTGGTCGTTAAACTTCCAATAAAAAAAAAATTCTGATACGTTGGGAAGCGTATCATAATTAATGCATTGCAAGATTTTACTAATTTGTTGGGAACGTCTTTTGTTAAAAAAAAAGATCGTATCTGTGTTATCGGTTTGTCTGTACGTCCGTCTGTGGACACCATATCTTTCCAACTATTAGTCCCATTTGAAATTTCATTTTTCGCATTGGGAAGCTTGAAATGTGTGAATAATAATCCTATATTTCGTTTTTTTTTTTTTTTTTCCAATGTGCAATTTCGCTGCTAGGGGTTGTAAACGCAGATGATATCGAATTCAAAACACATTTAATTACATATATCTTTGCTTCCAAACGTCCAATTCAGAAAATTCTTTTACCTTTCGATTCTATTTATGTCGAAAAGCATTTCAGGCATAGTTACTTTTTCAAGTTACGCACAGATTTTACATCGCCCTTGTGCGTTTTCACCAATTTCTGCATGTACTTCTAAAACTCCGATTTGAGAAATTTTTTCTTCAGTGGATACAGCTCCCGATGGGAAATTTTTTGCACACACTTTCTAATTTTTGGTAAAGAACGGTTTGGTGGGGCAAAATCTGAGCTTTTAAAACCTGGATTGAAAAAAAAGTTCGTTTGCGGATCGGTACCACTTACGTCGATAAGTGTCTTCGGAATTTTTCTTCTTAAAATAATGCAGGGTTTCTCCGCCAGGGAAAGTTGATATATATCATATTTTTGTTAATATCTGTGCTTCTAAGAATCCGAATTGAAAAATTTCTTTCTTGTTGCATATAGTTTCTGATGCGAAATGTTTTATCATATAAGTTCAAAATTTTCAAATAATTCATAGACTTTCCGCTAGGGGGTGTAAAGATACATTGCTTTTCCCCAGATATCTCTGCTTTTAAAACTCTGATTTGAAAAATTCTTGCTGTATCACTTACAGCTACTGATGGGAAATGTTTTGTATATAATTTCTCATATTTGGTAAAGAATAGTTTGACCACTAGGTTGCGTAAGTGTTTATTTCTGCTTCTGATGCATTTCCATCTAAATCTGAGCTCCTGAAAACTGGATTGAAAAAATTCTTTCGGGGGCCATTTTGCTCTCTTCGGGAAACATTTTCAGAATACTCTCTTCTTACAATAATGTATAGTTTTTCCGCCAGGGGCGTAGATGCATATCTTATTTTTGTCGATATCTTTGCTCTTAAAATCTCCTAAGTGTCCGATTTTAAAAATTATTTCTTTGTTCGAGACCGTATCCGCTGCTAAGCGTTTCTCATGTAATTTCACAATCTTCTTAACTCATAAGTCTGCCACGAGAGGGCGTAAGTTCACATTTCCGTTTACAGCACTATCTGACGGACTAAAACGTAGATTGAAAAACTCCTTTCTTTGGTCAGATACTAACTACTAAATGTGCAAACTCTGTGAGCGTATTTCCTTACCAAATTAATGCAAAATTTTGCCGCTATCAGGGGACGCCAATGTATTGTTTTTTAATATATTTGCTTTTAAGAGTGCGATCTAAAAAATTAGTACAACATCGGGTGCCATTTATCTTGTAGAACACTTTAGGTTAGTATTTGAGGAGTGTTATAGTTCACAGTCCTGTTGCTAGGTTGTGCTTCTATACTTCCCTTTGCAGCTGTATCTTCGCTTTTAAAACCCCTATTGTGAAATTGTTTTTTTTTACTGAATGCCATTTACGACAATAGAGATGTGAAACATTATCCTCTTTAAATAATGCAAAAATTTCCCGCAAAGTGGTGAAAATGTCAGGTTTTTTTTCGCTACCTCTGCTTACGGGAGACGCATTTCAAATTTGAAAAGTTTTTTTCCTTAGCATAGCTTTTTCCATGAAGAATATTTTAAGCCTACTTTCAACTTTCCTATCACGCAAAAGTCTTGAGCTAGAATGCGTAGAGTTATATCATGTTTCTTTCTATATTTGTTCTTTTAACTGTTCGACTTGAAAATTTGTTTGTCTCCGATATTCTTCTGCTATGAGGAAATTTTTGTGTGCTATTTGTTAATTTTTGTAACGTATGTTTTAGACGGTGTTTGAAGAAATGTAGCTGTTTCTATTTCTGGTACTTTTATTGATTGTAAAAATCCGGTTGATAGTTTTTAACTGGTTGCATTAACTTTGAATAACTTTGAAAATTTTAATTCGCGTCAGAAACGGTTCAAAAGATGTGCCCATTACAACAGAAAATTCGGTGTCATTCTTTTTATTTCAAATATTTGGAAGGCACAAATACAGAAAACGAGGATGTAAATATCAAATATAACTGGAAATACGTATAAAACTCTATGCTGCTTGTCATTGGCCACGTATTACGAGAGCCAGCTGAAAAGTCAACATTCGAGCCGGGCACAGCCGCCATACATGAACACGGAGTACAAATAGTGCAAATTAGGGCTGGGTCTGGTTCGACCTAATGAAATAACCCCGTAAATATAGTTCATGCTCTACTCTGATATACCGAACCGTGAAAAAGATCCTTTGTCACAATGGTTAAAGTCGTCAAGTCAACTCTTATACATATATGTCAACCATTATCAACCATTATCACTGTCAACCATTATCAATCCACTGCTGGACGAAGGTCTCCCCAAGTTTCCTCCACAACGGTCTGTCTTGTGCCAGTCTCCTCCATGTTACTCCCGCATACTTTCGAATTTAATCCACCCATCTCTCATGAGGTCTTCTTCTGGGTCTTTTCCTGTCCCTTGGAATCCAATCTAAAATTTCGGCTGTCCATCGATGGTCTGTCCTTCTGGCAGTATGTCCAGCCCATTGCCATTTCAGGGATTTAACTCTGATCATGATGTCTTCCACTCTTGTCATTTTTCTGATCCACGAGTTCCTCTTTTTATTTCTCCTGGTTACACCAAGCATGCACCTCTCCACGCTGCTTTGAGTTGTCTGCAGCCTTTGTATGTCTCTTTTAGTTAAGATCCACATCTCTGCACCATACGTAAGCACTGGAAGGATGCATTGATCAAACGCTTTTCTTTTAAGACATAATGGCATGTTGCTCTTGAAAATTATGCTGTTTCTTCCAAAAGCTCTCCAGGCAAGTTTTGTACGCCGATTAATTTCTTCATCAATGTGTCCCTCACTTGATATCTGCTGTCCAAGATAAACGTAGGTGTCTGTTATTTCCAGCTTACATGGAAAATATAAGGACTGGCTCTTCTGTTAAACTACTGAATGGATACATATTAAGGTCTATGTGCTCCAAAATACATATAACATATTTGAAGTCAAGTTTCACTTACCCAAAACCCACTATTTAACTAATTTAGGGCATTAGTACAGTTGAAATGATGCAAATGCCTGTGCTATGCTGTATTTTGAGAATTTCTTTTCTAGCCGTCCTTGGCATTTAGGAATATATGGCACATCAATGTGTTCCCAGTGGAACACATTGAGAAAAGGTTGACAATTCATTCGGAACACATTGAGAAAAGGTTGACAATTCATTCGGAACACATCGAGAAAGTAATTCTGGAAAATGTATTCGCAGTGTGCTACGATAGTATTCCGTTCTTTTGCCACGAACTGTCCCGAGTATGTCATATAAAAACACTAGTATATTCTATTATAAAACATTTTATGGCTGAGAGTTTCTTCTATTATAAAACATTTTATGGCGAAAAGGTTGATACACATTCGGAACAGTTTGGCAACGTTTGAGGAATGCAATGATCACCCAATTTTTGGAAATGCTACGAAAGCGTACTATCTGTACCAAATGATTTGTTATTTTCTACCTCAAAAACTCACTTCTCTTTCATATTTATCGTGCTTAACATGGGAATTAATAGGGACAGCTATGTCTTGTAATTTAAATTTGCACCTGTCATATAATAATTCCACGTGTCAATTTTAAACAATATAATTTTCTTTCTTCGAAAGTATGAACTCTTTTCCCATTTTGTCGCCCAGAGCGGACACGTATACCACTTTGCTTTGTTGTTATAGTAACAAGAACCGATTTTCAACAGCTGCTGGTGTGACGTCATTTCATATAAATCATTCTGACATGACGTCAGATATGCATTACGTCACACGATTAACGTCACACAATCACCTCTTTTGAAATAAGAAAGCGTTACGTCAGGTATTTTAGTTCATAAACGTCATATAGATATTTTCATTTAGAATCCTATCGTCTGTTTGCCTGTCTGTTAACTATTTTTATATTGGTTTGCCTGCCTGTTAATCCCTTTTATAGCCAATTCTGGCTCAATTCTTTATTCGGGAAGGTAATTGTCTAATTTCCCACGTTGACCAGACGGTTTGGAAAATGTATTTTTCTGCTACATGAGGAGAAACAAACAAAGTGCATCCGGGACCGACTTGACAAGGAATTAATTATCTACGCATTTGCTTCCCCAAGCCCAGGAAGGAATTGGAAATCCCCGGAAAAACCGCACACTAGAAGGCCGGCAGTTCCGAGTTTCGAACACCCTACAAGAATTCTCTCGTATGAATTTTGATTTTAAGATTTTCCTTGCGAACCTAAAATGTTTATTTTTGATTTTCAAACCAGTTTATTTTCTCATTTAAATCTAAAAATTGAAAGTTTCAATGAAGTAGGTAACGGTGTGTTTTTATTATTTCATGCGCATGCTGAAGAAACTTGATTTGGGAACTTTCTTTTCCCTTTTTTTCTTAAACTACGAAGTTCTCGGAACATAACGATTTTTTCCTATCGCAGAGTACAACCAGTTATTATTTTATTTATATTTGTAGCAGAAATGAAAAAGAGAACAAAAACAAAAGAAAAATGCAATTAGAACCGTATTAAACTACACTAAGTAAGCTTAATGCTCCAAACCCTACTGGTTACGGTTATTTTCTTAACCGGTAGTCGAAAACGACTAATGCCGAAGAGGAAATTTGCGTGCAGATCAAAGCTATACACACGTAGATTCATTCGGCTTCTGTATTGCAGCGAAAGGCAGTTCTACTTTGTATATTACAGACAGTTTAAGCAGTATAACTACAATGGAATATATCAATGAATCGAAACGATATGCAATTACATGCGTATTATATCATAATTCGTATTATACCATAATTCGTATTATACTATAATTCGTATTATACCTTAATTCCAGACGGAATGCACACAGCAGCAAATCTGCAATAAAAAAAAAAATCAGACACACGGGTTCACTCGCACAGAGAACGATTTGGAATTTCCATTTTCATGACCACAGTTTCATATAATTTAACGCAGCTGTAAAGGTATTTATGTAAAAAATATACAGAAGACACATACGAAGCTTTCGTTTTGTGGAACGTACTTTTTGTGTGTGTGTGTGTGTGTGTTTTTGAATTAAACAATATACAAGAGTCAGCTATGTAATCAACGGGAAAAAAATTAAATATGTAATTGCACGAACTATGTCGTAAGTTAAGTTATTCTTGTGCAATTGCAACTTTTACGATGTTCATCAATAATAGTTGCAATTCTCAATTTAAGGGTATAACATCATTACTGCTTCCTTCAACCAATTTCACGTAGAAACACTTTCTGCTATGCGTTTCTCAGTACTGCGTGGTAAACCGTTTTACAGTAAGTAGAGGAAAATATGTTTTTTTATGCACGGGGCCTTAATCGATGTATGCTTGAGTTTTCGCTTATATCTCAGCAAGGTTTAATGCTACCACGCTGAAAATTTGCAGTTAAGACTTTAATGATATTTCGCATCCAATGGACTACTAACCAGATATGGTCATAATTCATTTTTTTTTCATGACCATATTTCAAAATTTATGATTCCCTTAATATACCCGTTCTGATCTTATATAACGGCTCATATTATCTGGGCCTCTTTGTATTTTACTGTTGCAACATCGAATCACTGTATCTGTTTTTGATTAAATCATACAAGTCAAAAACAACTTTTGCAGTTTAACATTAGCCGCATCTTTTTTCCGTAGCTCACTGTACACGTATTTATTGGTCGATTCGTATAAAATTTGGAATTTAAAGGTTTTATTATGTGCTGAATAGAATGCGCGTAAGATAACATACCTATTATATGTAAAAATTCGAAGATATATAGCTAATTAGCATGTTAATTAGCTTAATTAGCATGTTTCTTCACGTCACGTGATAGTTTCTTTCAAGTGCTTTCCAACGGTACCTTACTTGTTTGCATGCGACAAACGGTTTGAAAGTTAAGGGGGTGACTCGTTTTTTTTTTTTTTTTTTTTTTTTTGGAGGTCTGTCCATAGTGAACATTGAATACAGAATGCGAAGTGAACCAGGAACACAGCGAATAAACCCCCGAAAGACAAAGACAACATCCATGCCTTCCATGGATAAGGTTGAAATTGGATATTTATTCGGAATAAATGGGGCTTAAACTAGTACATGTTTCCGATGAAAGTGAGAGAAATTTAGTTAACATCATTTCTTAGAGTTATTAATGTAAAATCATATAAACCTGACTTCTGACCAATACTTAGTTTAAATTCCTCTCATGGTGCACGTATTTAGAAATTTCCCAATTAAGATGGGATGGGATGTGCTACCATACCTAGAACATAGGAAACTGAGAGTCAAAAATTCATCTTACCCAAAAATCTCATCTGAGGATGATGTCCACGGTGTCCAGTGTCCAGCTCCTCCGCCTGGAGAAAGCTGCCTAAACTCGCTACAACAATTCCCTTCTCCCAAAATCTCCGACATATTAACGACTAATTCCCTCTCTTTAAAAAAAAAAAATAAAGAAAAAGGTAAAAAATAAAGAAAAAGGCAGCTTTTTCAAACGGGTTCAATTTTGGCACGAGTCTCGGAAAAAAACCAAAAAAAAAAAAAAAAAACGATAGTCGTTATATGTAGTAACCAAAGCAATCGGCCACACTTGTTTAACACGCATGCGCCTTCAGTAGTGCGCAGTTTAATGGACGTTGTTTGGTGAACTCCTTACAAGTATTTTCGCTCTGTGATTTTTCGAAAACATGGATGCACCATTAAATTTTTCTATCGGCTTAAGAAGTACGTCGGAGAGATTTTCCTCCTTTTATGAAAGAGGCTTGTAAAGATAAATATCTAGGAAAATCACCAATTTACAGATGGCATAAAGAATATATGGGGGGGGGCGGCTTTATTCGCGCACGCAACCTATCCTTGTGGGGGAATTTCTGACAATCGCTGAATATCCGCTATGCATCGGACGACCACGTTAAGTGACGACCCCCGGATAGGAATCCCCGGTTTAAAGTTCCTAACTAATCCCCCCCCCCCAATTTCTCCCTATCCTCTATGTGCAAATCGTACGCTTGTACGGTGGCGCCATCTAGTGTGCTTTCTCTCTGTGGCACTTACACACTATCCTGCCCGAATCCCTAGATTCGCTGTAACTTCCTTCAGTTTCTGTGGTATGCCCAAAAGGGCACAAAAACTAAATGAAGTTAGAGCACGTATGTTTGAAATATATGGATTTGTTCGAGTACATATATTTGAAATATATGCACACAAAATGAGTTCCTATATTTCAAATTAGAAATACCAGATACATTCGCAATTGATACCCTGTATGTACTCAAAAATGAGTACGTGTCTTTTTTGTTTTTTCAAAAATGAAACACAAGTACTCTGATCTATTATAAGTCCAGAATGCCCAGAATGTTCTCTAAAACGACTACATTTTACTTATTTTTAAGTACCAATTTTTAACAGTGTTGGTCGTGGCTTTTACATTTTGAGTGACTGTCCCAGAAGTTCCAGAAGTTGGCGTTCGCTAATCACTGCGAACTTCACCATATTCAGAATGAGAGCGGTTTCTCGTTGGCTCCAGGTGAAGTAATCAAAGACGAATTCATTCATAAGGAGGGAGTTCTGAAGTTCTGATAAGAACTTTTCAGTCAACGCACTGAATGAAGTCAGGAAACACAGTGAGAATGAAAATGACAAAATACGCGCTGTTACGTCTAACCAATGACGTTATTTCGAAGTGGAGCTCAATAAGTAGGTAGAGATTCTATAGGTAAAATTCAGGGGTACTCTGCTAATTCACACACTTAGGCCGTGGGTGGCCTGGTGGTCAACGTTCGTGACTGCCCCGGAGAAGATCTCTGGTTAGATCCCAGGCAGGTACGAACGCTCGAACCACTAAATATCCGCCGTACTTCGGCTGGGCACGTCACGCCGTCGGACTCCGGGTACTGAACCCCGGGAAATAAATATGGGCGTCTTCCTTTCCCTTTCTACCACGCTCCGGTGTCAATTTCTTATTCGGCACTTTAGCCCAAATCGCCTAGCTTCTATTTCTAAGGGTTGTTTAAGACCTGGAATCAGATACTCCCTTCCTAAAATCCTCTACATATGTTCTGAGTTGTAAACTCTTAAAATAAAAAAAAAAAAAAAAAAAAAAAAAAGGCCGACGGTTACGGTTTGACGTTTTAGTTCCATGTCTGCTCACTACCGCACTGTTCTATTGAGATCTTTGGGGCCAAATTGTTGCCATGAGTCTCTATGGAAGATTTACCTTTGAGTCTCCTGCTTTGTGCCATCGAAAGACTCGTGCAGCCCTGATGGCACAGTGGTCTAAACGCTTTCTTCTGATCATTCGTCCGAGATGGGTCCGGGTTTGAATCCATGTGACGTATGGATGTTGTGTTTTTCTTACGGCATTGGCCCTTCCCTGGAAACAGTGCTTCTAAATTAGGAACAGGCGACTGCTTATAGTCCCCAGAGTTGCTCATTGGAGGGAGGGGGGGGGTCGAAACCTGGGGTCCACTTTGGCGGAAACCAGCGGTCATACCTTCGCCAGAGTGGTACACGACACTGGCTTTCTTAATAATTCGTCCGAGTTCGAATCTTGGATGAGGCATGGGTGTTGTTCTTGTTTTATGGCACCGGCTGTCCCTCCGCTCTCCTTTTTTTGATTGAGATTTAACGACCACAGTGAGCAACTCCAATGGGCTATAAGCAGTCGCCTAATTTACGGTAACTGACTCCAGGGAAAGGAGAGAGCCAGTGGCGTAAGACAAACACAACATCATGCCTATCTGGGATTTGAACACAGACCCATCTTGGACGAGAGATCAGAAAACATCGCTTAGAACATTGCGCCACTGGGGCAGCAAACCAGTGGTCTTAAATTAGGGACGAGGGAACGTAGCGTATCGGAAAACTTGCCCCCTCTCCCCAAAATATTTTCGAAGCTCTTTCGTGAAACTCTGTTATGCTTCAATCATTGAAAATTTAAAATTTCATGTTATAAACTAGGTTTTATGGGCATTTTAATGATTCAAATTCTTTGGAATGTACAGGTGCTTTCTGTTAAACCAAAATTATTACACTTTATTGCGTGTAACACAAATGCACACGTTGTAATTAAAATGATTGCCCTAGTTTTATACCATTACAAAGTACTACTAAACACTTACGCCATATTGAATCATATCATGCCAATTTTACTCTTAGAGAGCTAAGGGCACCCCCTTTGACATGCCTCAGAAGACACGTAGCTGCAGGGTGACACTGTATAATGACTTTTTCCGATTTATACGAATACACAGAAGTAAGTAAGCAAATAACTAAAAAGTAATTAAGAATTGTGGCTAGAAAAAAGTAAAGCTAATTACTTTCGAATATGTAAAAAAGAACACTTAAAATAACGCTACAACCTTTGCACATGGTGATTTTCTTTTTTTTGCTCTTGGTTGTGTTACAAAAAGAATAACACAGGTCTCCGTTTTTCGTCCCCTGGAAGAACACCTGTTAGTCCATTGTATTCTGAAGGATACGTATAGTTATGCACAAACAGTACCAAGACACATCACCTTATCCACATTGGTAAGAATTTCACTCATTGAAATGATATTTCTTTGGCATTCTCTTGTGCATATTCATGTATAGGGACTATTGCTATGTCTGTGAGAAGAGGCCTCAAGTCGTCGAGAATAGTTGCTTTTCCGTCATCCACTTTTTATGAATTGAAACCGCGAAAATGATTTCCAAATATTTTATTTGTAAATTAAGAAAATACCAACATTTTAAAATATTTTTTTCCAAACTTCAGTAAAAAATTCCTGGCTATTTTCTTAATCAGCTTCATATGCAGTTTTGAGAACAAAATAAATAAAAAAGATTGTTAAATATTTACCCTGAGGTTTCAGGTCATCTCAGCTGTGTTCTCCCACCGAAGCTATCAGTACGGCCCTGCTTATAGCCTATATATAAATAGATTTGCTCACGGTCAGTGGTGTTCATTATCATTATCAGTTGCCCTTTGGATCCCGTGCAGGAAGGTCGCATCGTGTGAGCTCCTGCGAGTGAACTTCAGTGCAAGCTTTTTGTCGTCGTCGGCCGTTCGTCTTGTTCTGCGATTAGATAGTTTCTGGGTTACCAGTCTATCCGAATCAATCCGGTTAGGGGATCTTTTAGTTGTTAAGCATTTTTCAAAGCTCAATTAAAATTTTCTCGAATCCACTTCTCTTCGTTTCAGCTTCCAGCCCATCGTAAAAATTAAGAGAATTTCAAGTTCAGATGTTGTAGAGCAAAAGCCTGACGCCAAGAAAAGTGATGTCGTTTCCCGTTCCTCATCCACTTTCACGGGAAATCCAGAGTCAACTGAAAAGCCAGATCCAAGAAGATCTAGAAGAATTAAGAACCTTCCGCCGGAACTATGTAATAGTATCCAAAAAAGAACAAGAAGAAGATTGGTAAGTGAAAAAATTTCTTATTCTGTGCCTCAGAAAATTCTAGGCACGTCATCTGACAAAAAAGTTGTCGATGACTCTTCTTGTATGTCTGTGCCAATTCCAGACATAATATCTGAGAAATTATCAGGTATGAAAAAAACACCGGTGGGATGCCCGGGCGATGGGATTTCTGAAAAAATTACAAATATCATTGAAACACCGAAGAGATGCTCGGGCGATGGGATATCTGAAAAAATTACAAATATCATTAAAACACCGAAGAGATGCTCGGGCGATGGGATATCTGATAAATTATCAGATATCATTAAAACACCGGAGAGATGCCCGGGCGATGGGATATTTGTAAAACGTTCAGATATCATTAAAACACCGGAGAGATGCCCGTGCGATGGGATATTTGTAAAATTTTCAGAGATCATTAAAACACCGGTGGGATGCCCGGGCGATGGAATATCTGAAAAAATACCAGATATGTTTTATGAAAAGTCCGAGAAATGTCCGGACAACCTTACCCAAAGGGAAGGTTTTATGGAAAATAGACCTGAGACGGCTTCGGCGTCAGGCTTTTGCAATGAATTTGGTGTGAATCCACGTCAGTTTGTAAAAAAAAAAAAAACGGCCCTTTTTGGAGCCGAGTACATTTTTCAAATAGGAATTTGTCAAACCTGCTCAGCAGTTGAAAGAAACTATGTTTCTACCGACACAAACACACAAGTAAAGAAAGACTTTACACAGAAAAAATTGAAACTCTAGAAAGTTTCAAAAAGTTTGAGAAAAGTGAAAAAAAAAACTGTGCAAAAACAAAACAAAAAAAGTGTTAAAAAAAAAAGAACAACCTCAGTCATCATACGAGCATAAGTTAAGCTCAAAAATAAATGATGCAGTTAATGACACGGAATTAATGAAAAATGACACAAATAAATACCTGCGTAATATTAATTTATTACACAAAGAAAAAAAAAGTTGTCCTTAAAAGCAATTTACAGAACTCTGTGCTAAAAGAAAGAATTGAAAAACATCGCAAAAATTTCCAAAACACTAATGTGACAGAGAAATTGATTGCTGATGTTGACAAATATCTAGGCGAGAAGGAAAAAAGAAACGGCCCTTTTAAGAGCATTTTTGTTTCTGAGGAAGGAAAAAAACGGCCCTATTAAGAGCATTTCTGTTTCTGAGGAAGGGAAAAAAACGGCCCTTTTAAGAGCATTTCTGTTTCTGAGGAGGGAAAAAACGGCCCTTTTTAGAACATTTCTGTTTCTGAGGAAGGAAAAAAACGGCCCTTTTAAGAGCATGGTACAGAATTCTGTGCTAAAAGAAAAAATTAAAAAACATCGCAAAAAAAATTTCTAAAACACAAAAGTGATAGAGAAATTGATTGTTGATGTTGATAAAAATTTAGATGAAAATGCTACGCAAAAGCAAAAAAAACTGGTTACTACAACCGTGGAAAAACCAAAATATTTCGCTAGCAGGCTTAGCAAAGAAATTAAAGAGGCAGAAAAAATTAACTGTAATGAAGATGCTCAATTGCAGTATGCTAATAACATTACATTTTATAACACACAAAATGAACTGCCTCTTCTATATGATAATGTGGAAAATAACCACACTGAAATAGCAAGCCAACAAGTTAAAAACATAGAAAGCAGTGAAATCACGGTAGAAAGCAAAATTGACCTATTAATTAAAAAAAATAAAGAAAAGTCCACGAGTGAGAAACTTACGGAAAAAAAATAAATAAATGGAGAAACAGATAAAAAACAAAAAAATGGTGAATGGACCATCAATAAAATAGCAGAATTAGCTGCCAAACTGGTCAAAAACAAAGAAGCAATCAATTGTAATACTGACCAAGTTATCGAAAGTAACAGCAACATAAATAAAATTAACACAGTAAAAAATGATGAAAAAAAAACCGAGGATGAAATTTTTCCTCTGAAACAAATGGACTTAACATATTAATTTGGAATGCGCAAGGCATCAAAAGGCAGCATAGAGAATTCTTAGCCTACCTAAAATACAAAAAAATTGATTTTGCGCTAATTAATGAATCCTGGCTAATGGACAGAATTAAATTCAAAATTCCCAACTACAAGGTTTACAGAAAAGACAAAACCTCCCAAAGTGGGGGAATTTTGATTGCAGTGAAAGATAAACTAGAGCAAAGTGAAGCGACATGCAACACAGAGGATGGCATGGAAGCGCACTCGGTTATTATTAAAACAAAAAATAACCCGATTAAATTTACGGCGCTATACAATCATCCCAAACACACTATTATACCAGGGAAGCTCTAGATAATCTTTTCGAGGAAAATATTCCTACGGTCATAGCGGGAGATTTTAATAGTAAACACCGCTATTGGTACTGCCCTAGAGCTAATAAAAGTGGAAACAATATCTTCAGATATCTCTTAAACAAAAACATTGACTTGGGGGCGCCATCTGAACCCACAAGAACGGCGCTCAGAGGAACTAGCAACATACTAGATTTTGCCCTCCTGAAGAATAATAAATATTACTTTGAAATTTACACTGCGGCGGCGCTCTCCTCTGACCACAATCCAGTTCACCTCCAGCTTTATACTGACAAAACTGTGAAGGTAGCACCCAAAATGGTCACTAACTTCAAGCAATTTGAAGAGAAAATTAAACTAGTGCCACCCCCAGTAATTGGAGACTGTAATAGCAAGAAGAAATTGACAGAGCTATTAAACTCTTTAATCTCGCCATTAAAAAAATTATGGAAGAATGTCAAACTCCTGCTAAAGAGAAAAAAAAAATCCTTACTATTTACCCAAAGAAATTTTGGAACTTATTAAAGAAAAAAATAGGTACCGAAGCAAGTGGCAAAGAACAAGAAATAAAACGTTCTATGACCTTTATTGCTGCATAAATAGACAAATTAAAAGAGAAATCAGAAAATTCGAGAATGGGTCATGGGGTCAAGTATTAGAGGAAGCTCATATTGACTACTCTGGAAATTCGGATAAAAAAAATAAAATGACTCTATGGAATCTTACGTCGAGCTTGCAAAATAAAAATGTCAAATTACTCCCAATCCTTCAAAAAGAAGATGGGACGGTAGTTAGAACTGACGAAGAAAAAGCAGAAATTTTTGCAAACTCACTAGAAAAACAGTTTAAAATAAATGATATCCCTGACACTGATGTAGCCATTAAAATGAAAAAAGCCCTGGATACTTATTTTAAACATGCGGAGGATGTAGAAAATTCTAGAGTCATCGCCCAAAGTTCACAACTCTAGGAAGAATTTACTAGTAAAAAAAAACCTGTGTTAACATCCCCAATTAAAAGTAAACAGAAAGGTTCTTTTAAAAAAAATAGAAGCACAAGGCATAGAAAACAGCAGCCAAAAGTAGTAAGTGCTACGGCCTCTCTTACGTCCGATAGACAAGTTAAAGGTGCTACGACCACTCACGGGTCCGGAACGTCAGAAACTGAAAAGATAAGAAAAAAAAAAAAAAAAGAGACCTTTTAGGAGCCAAACAATTTTTTTTTTGTTCCTCCTGACTTTGAAAAACCACTACCCATCAGTGAAAGGGAAGTTAGGTTTCATATTAATAATCTTAAAAATAAAAAGGCACCAGGCAATATGGCATAAATAATAAAATTATGAAAACATTACCGGAAGAGTATGTGCAAACCCTTACTAAAATATACAATTGTGCCATTAAATTAAATTATTTCCCTGATGTTTGGAAGACAGCAGAAGTAATAATACTATTACCCAAGCCAGGTAAAAACCCGGCAATTCCCGAAAATCACAGACCGATTTCGTTGCTCCCAACCATGGGAAAAATCTTTGAAAAAATAATTCTTATTAGAATGCAACAATTCTGTGAGGAATTCCCAGTAATTCCATTTATTCAAGGAGGTTTTAGAGATAAACACTCTACGGTGCACCAACTCTCTAGAATAACTGAAAAATGTGCTGAAGGAATTATAAAAAAAGAACACACAGCAGTCATATTTCTGGATGTGGCAAAAGCATTCGATAAATGCCCACATGAGGCAATTATCTACAAGCTAATAGCACATGATTTCCCACCCTGGATTATACATATAATCAAATCATACCTCACTAACAGAACATTCTGTGTAAAAATCAATGGGAAAAAATCGTTAAAAAAAATCGAAGCTGGTGCACCGCAAGGCAGTGTACTCGCACCAACGCTGTACTCTATCTTTACGTCAGACTTTCCCACCTATAATAACAGGAATCTGACTACAGCTCTCTATGCTGATGACACTACACTCGCTTATACTTCCAAAAATAAAAATCAAGCAACTTTGATGTTGCAACATTATGTTGAACAACTTGAGAAATATTTCTGAGATTGGAAAATCAAAATCAATACTGAAAAAACTCAAGCAATTCTATTTTCTAGGACTAAATGCAATCACAATCCAGACTTTGAAATAGAAATGTATAAAGAAAATACCTTGGGTAAATGATGTTAAATATTTAGGAGTTTTTATGGACCACAACCTAAACTGGAACAAGCATAATAAAGAAACTCTGTCCAAATCTCTTAAGATCAGAGGAAGTCTCCAGCCAATAATAAAAAATAAAAGGCTTAGCAGGAAAAACAAAACTTTGATATGGAAAGCCTGTATCAGCCCTGTTATTACTTATGCCTGTCCTATCTGGGGTAACTGCAACAAACAGCAGAAAAATAAGATTACCTCATTTCAAAATAAAACCCTACGTTATATGGTTGGACTTGATGGAAGAACCATGCTATCCGAAGCATGCTAAATATTAATTCTATCCACTACACGATGTATGACTTAGCTAATAGATACTATGAAAAAGCTAAGATTCATCCTAATCCTCTAGTCAGAGATGCTATTAACTATACTGTCAATGAAACTGACAGTTATAAAAGGCCAAAAGCTATCTTGAATAAAGTTCCAGAAATGAACCCAATTCACAGCTACCCTAGCAAATTAATATAACAATAATTGGGACTAGTGTTTGGAGGGTATTCTTCACCTAAGAAGAATTTTTGTTAAAAAAATTAAAAAAAAGGGCTCTTTTAAGGGCCGTACTCTGATTTGCAAATATACTTCACACATGTGAAGAAATCTTGTTAAAAAAAAAAAAAAACAGCCGTACTCTGTTTTGCAAATATACTTCACACATGTGAAGAAATCTTGTTAAATACAAAAAAAAAAAAAAAAAGGGCTCTTTTAGGGGCCGAACTTGTTTTGCAAAGAGAAATATTGCAGTCCATATATATGAGACTGGCTCAGATACACGGTAATAGGACCAAACTCTTGATGTGTGAAACGGTGCAGAAATTTGGATTTAAAAAAAAAAAAAAAGGCTCTTTTAAGGGCCGTACTCTGTTTTGCAAATATACTTCACACATGTGAAGAAATCTTGTTAAAAAAAAAAAAAAAAAAAAAAAAAGGGGCTCTTTTAGGAGCCGAACTTGTTTTGCAAAGAGAAATATTGCAGTCCACATATATGAGACTCGCCCAAACACACGGTACTATGGTTTAAAATAATAAATAAAGTACCAAACTCCCCTCCAGCCAGTGAAAAAAAAAACGAAAAATTTCTGAGAAGCGAGGTGAAAAGCCGACTCCTACACGGGAACTGAGCAAACGATAACTGTGTGCTTTAAGGTGCCTTGCAACACAGGGTTTTGTGAGAAAACTGGGTGTTTATCTGTAGGATTTTTCTTGTGGTTCTATTCTTTTTTTTTTTTTTTTTTTAGGCCCCCATTTTCCCGGGCCTTTCCCCGATTCCCTGAGGCCTGGCGTTGTCTGCGGGATGGCTTGCTTTGACTGATTTGTTGCAGGTAAGTATGTAGGGTAGCTTACAACTTCAATACTTAACGGGAAACCATATACTCCTTTTGCTCTAATATTTCTGTACTTTTCTTTCATGCTGTTCTATCAGGGAAACCTGTTCCCAAATATGTTATCTTCTTCTTTTTCACCTGACAAAAGGCGCAGAGCGCTGAGGGTTCGGGTCTCTCAACCTCAGATGGGAAATCTCTCTCTCGGTAAGTGGTGTAGCCAGCCCGAACTTTCTTATGGGAAGGGGTGTATGTGGATTTCTGTTCGTTAGTGAAAACCTCATATATACATACATACGCAATCCCCCTTGAAGGGTGAAGCGGACGCGAGGATCCCCTCCCCCTCTCCTTGGCTGCGCCTCTGCTTACGATGGGCATTAAACCCCTCTAATTCCGGATTCTCCCCCCCCCCCCTTTTTTTTTTTTGTTAATATCAGTATTACCTTTGCTACTTTATGTCTACAAGTACATGGCTAATACACATATATCAACATGCCAATTAAGTTTCACAGCCACTATTTTTCTTGTTTTTGTTTGAAAAGGTTTATACATCATTATAATCTGTGCGAAGATTCCACAATTAGACCTAAATTACTAGAAAAATGAGATGTACAGTAACCGAAACGTTCCCGTTAATCATGTGGTTCTGTAGTGTAGTGGTTATCACGTCTGCTTTACACGCAGAAGGTCCTCAGTTCGATCCTGAGCAGAACCAAGATTCTTCCTTTTTGCTAAAGTACAGAAGTGCTGTTCTGTCGAGCAGAGATTCTAACATTCTCTTACTACTTTTCAGCACTGTTCGAAACTGTGTTTTATTTATTTACTTTTAGCCTTGTCATCGTGTCAGGGCTTTGAACCAAATAAAGAGGAAACTCGAAGTACATTTCCATTTTATTTTTTTATTTTTTCCTTTTTAAAATTTTGTACAGGTTGAATAAGGAGCAAACTCGAAGTATATTTCATTTTTAGTTTTTTTTTTCCTTTTTAAAATTGTGTACAGGTAGAATAAAGAGCAAACTCGAAGTACATTTCATTTTTAGTTTTTTTTTCCTTTTTAAAATTTTGTACAGGCAGACATATACAGTATAGACTTTTTGTGTTACGACGTCAGCATGTATGTGCAGACCTCAAAAAAAAAAAAAAAAAAAAAAAAAAAAACCGAGCCGCCCCTCTTAACTTTCGAACCATTGGCCGCAGATAGACAAGTAAGATACCGTTGGAAAGCACTCGAAGGGAACTATCACGTGATGTGAAGAAAAAGGCTATTTAAACTGATTAACATGTTAATTAGCTCACTACTTCCAAGTTTTTCCATGTAAGGGGATGTTATTTTATGCGCATTCTATTTAGCACATGGAAAAACACTTAAATTTAAGATATCGTCCAAAGCGGATGATTATAGCGAAGATTTTTGCCAATAAAGTTAGAGGGGTCATCCATATATCTACATCTGGGAAACACACCTGGAATGTTTCTTTCCCTGCAAGGACAATGATCATGCTGGAAAGTTGGCGTCTTGCCCGAATGTCAGACAAATGGAATGCAGAGTACAGAGCAAAGGCCCTGACAGTGATTTGTACGGTAACTTGGGCCATCCAGGGACGGAGTTCATTTTCTCTTGCCGTTTCCTTTATAACAACTTCATTTATTCGTGCTAATGACTTGAATTCATATTAGAATAAACAGTATGTATTTTTTCTAACAACGGAAAACCCGAATCTGTGTAAGCTGAAATTTGTTTTGAATTTTGTTGTTTCCGATCCTTACACTTTCTCGAGGCACTGAGCTTTCGCGTATCACTGAAACGTTGTCTCATAATAGAAAATTGAAGCAGAAACACGAAATCCGATTTTTCACGCTTTCCAACCGTAGGTTGAAGAAGCGCATATCCTCCAGCTTTGTCCGTCTGTCTGACTGACTGCACGATAACTCGCGTAAAAATGATTCGATTTCGATGAAATTTTACTATGTGGTAGGGGACAAACCTGGGAACGAACTCTGTTGAGAAAGGACGAAATGGGGTCAAAGGTGAGAACATGGGAGCGGGATCCATTCTATCGTCCTTGTGCGTCATAACTTAAGTAAAAATGCTTCGATTGCGACAAAACTTAATCATGTTGTTCCGGAGGTATACTGGACCGGTTCTGTTGAATATAATCGAAATGGGGTCAAAGGTCAGGGCTCAGGAGAGAGATTTATTCCACAGCCATTGTCTCCGTAACTTGAGTAATGGTTTCCGAGACTGCTTCTGATAATTCGTACGAGATGGACACGGGTTCGAGTCCCGGTGACGCATGGATGTTGTGTTTGTCTTTTGGCACTGGCTCTCTCCCTTCCCTGGAGTCAGTTGCCCTAAATAGGGACTGGCACTGAGTTGCTCACGGTGGTCGTTAAACTTTCAATAAAAAAAAAAATTCCGGTATGTTGGAAAGCGTATCATAATCAATGCATTGCATGATTATACTAACTTGTTTAGAACGTCTTTTGTTAAAAAAAAAAGATCGTATCTGTGTTAACGGCTTGTCTGTACGTCCGTCTGTGGACACCATGTCTTTGCAACTATTAGTCCGATTTGAAATTGCATTTTTTGCATTGGGAAGCTTGAAATGTGCCAATAATGATCCTTTATTTCGCTTTTTTTTTTTCTTTTTCTTTCAGTGTGCAATTTTGCTGCTAGCTTCCCCGATTTCTGCATGTATTTCTAAAACTCCGATTTGAGAAATTCTTTCTTCAGTGGATGCAGCTCCCGATGGGAAATCTTTTGCATATACTATCTAATTTTTGGTAAAAAGAACAGTTTGGCCACTAGGGTGCTTCAGTGCTTATTTCTGTTTCTGATGCATTTGCATCTAAATCTGAGCTCCTGAAAACTCAATTGAAAAAATTCTTTAGAGGACCCATTTTGCTCTCTTTGGGAAACATTTTCAGAATACTCTCTTCTTACAATAATGTATAGTTTTTCCGCCAGGGGGCGTAGATGCATTTCTTATTTTTGTCCATATCTTTGCTCCTAAAATCCTCTAAGTGTCCGATTTAAAAAAAATATTTCTTTATTCCAGACCATATCCGCTGCTAAATGTTTCTCATGTATAATTTGAAAATTAATTTTCTTAACTCACAAGTCTGCCACGAGAGGGCGTAAGTTCACATTTCTGTTTACAGCACTATCTGACGGACTAAAACCCCGATTGAAAAATTTCTTTCTTCGGTCAGATACTAACTACTAAATCTGCAAATTCTGTCAGCGTTTTTTTTTTACCAAATTAATGCAAACTTTCGCCGCTATCAAGGGACGCCAAAGTTTTTCTTAATATCTCTGCTTTTAAAAGTGCGATCGAAAAAATTAGTACAACATCGGATGCCATTTATCTTGTGGAACACTTTAGGTTAGTATTTCAGGAGTATTATAGTTCACAGTCCTGTACCTAGGTTGTGCTTATATACTTCTGTTTGCAGCTGTATCTTCGCTTCTAAAACCCTCACTGTTAAATTGCTTTTTTTACTGCAGGCCATTTACGACAAAAGATATGTGAAACATTATCCTCTATAACGAAGTAAATTTCTTCGTCATTTCTATCAGCGCCAGGCTTCGAACCCGGGTCCCATCATTCCGGAATAAGTTGCTCTACCAATTAAGCTACGCTGACGTTTGTAGTGACTACTGTCTGCCTTTATATCGTCTGCGTCCTGCTGGCAGGTACGTCACATCTCCCCCAGCCCCGAAAGAGGGCCGGGGGCATGGCCCGCGGGTCAGGCCGTGACCATGAATCGTTGCAGGCAGCCATCCACTGTAGAACGTGCACTTGAGAACTCCCAGTCAATTTTTTTTTTTCGAAGCGCTGAAGAAGGGATTCTCTGATATTTCCCATTTCGCGGTGTGGAAATAACATCACACCATTGCAAGATTTTGAACGGTCGGGTCATCCGGATAGTTCGGGCGCCATTATAACGAAGTAAATTTCTCCGTCATTTTTATCCGCGCCAGGATTCGAACCCGGGTCCCCTCATTCCGGAATAAGTTGCTCTACCAATTGAGCTACGCGGACGTTTGTACTGGCTACTATCTGCCTTTATGTCGTGTGCTTCCTGCTGGCAGGTACATCACACCTCTTTAAATAATGAACAAATTTACCGCTAAGTGGTGTAAATGTCAATGTTTTATTTTTCGCTACCTCTGCTTGCGAGAGACGTATTTGAAAAGTTCCTTTTCCTTAGCATAGCTTTTTCCATGAAGAATATTTTAAGCCTACTTTCAACTTTCCTATTACGCAAAAGTCTTGAGCTAGAATGAGTAGAGTTATATCATGTTTCTTTCTATATTTGTTCTTTTAACTGTTGGACTTGAAAATTTGTTTGTCTCCGATATTCTTCTGCTATGAGGAAATTTTTGTGCGCTATTTGTTAATTTTTGTAACGTACGTTTTAGACGGTGTTAGAAGAAATGTAGCTGTTCCTGTTTCTGGTATTTTTATTGATTGTAAAAATCCGGTTGATATTTTCTAACTGGTTGCATTAACTTTGAATAACTTTGAAAATTTTAATTCGCGTCAGAAACGGTTCAAAAGATATGTTCATTGCAACAGAAAATTCGGTGTCATCATTCTTTTTATTTCAAATATTTGGAAGGCACAAATACAGAAAACGAGGATGTAAATATCATATATAATTGGAAATACGTTTAAAACTCTATGCTGATTGTCATTGGTCACGTATTACGAGAGCCAGCTGAAAAGTCAACATTCGAGCCGGGCGCAGCCATACATGAACACGGAGTTCAAATTGTCCAAAGAGTCCAAATTAGGGCAGGGGCTGGTTCGACCTAATGAAGTAAACCCGCAAATATAGTTCATGCTCTAGTCTGATATACCGAATCGTGAAAAGATACTTTGTCACAATGATTAAAGTCGTCAAGTAAACTGTTATATATATATATATATATACCATGGAATATATAAGTACTGGCTCTTCTGTTAACCTACTGAATGGATACAGATTAAGGTCTATGTGCTCCAAAATACATATAACATATTTGAAGTCAAGTTTCACCTACCCAAAACCCACTATTTAACTAATTTAGGGCATTAGTACAGTTGAAATGATGCAAATGCTTGAGCTATGCTGTATTTTGAGAATTTCTTTTCCAGCCGTCCGTGGCATTTAGGAATATATAACACATCAATGTGTTCTCAGTGGAACATATTGAGAAAAGGTTGACAATTCATTCGGAACACATCGAGAAAGTAATTCTGGAAAATGTATTCCCAGTGTGCTACGACAGTGTTCCATTCTTTTGCCACGAAGTGTCCTGAATGTGTTATATAAAAATACTAGTATATTTTATTTTAAAACATTTTATGGCGGAGAGAGCTTTGATAACACGTGCGGAACAGGTTGATACACATTCGGAACACTTTGGCAACATTTGAGGAACGAAATGATTACCCAATTTTTGGAAATGCTACGAAAGCGTACTATCTGTACCAAATGATTTGTTATTTTCTACCTCAAAAACTCACTTCTCTTTCATAGTTATAGTGCTTAACATACGAATTAATGGGAACAGCTATGTCTTGTATTTTAAATTTGCACCTGTCATATAATAATTCCACGTGTCAATTTTAAACAAAATAATTTTCTTTGTTAGAAAGTATGAACTCTTTTCCCATTTTGCCGCTCACAGCGGACACGTATACCACTTTGCTTTGTTGTTTTAGTAACAAGAACCGATTTTCAACAAGTGCTGGTGTGACGTCATTTCACCTAAATCATTCTGACATGACGTCAGAGATGCATTACGTCACACGACAACGTCACATGATCACCTCTTTTGAAATAAGAAAGCGTTACGTCAGGTATTTTAGTTCTACTTTGTCGTTCATAAACGTCATATAGAATTTTTCATTTAGAATCCTATTATCTGTTTGCCTGCCTGTTAACCCTTTTATAGCCAATTCTGGATCAATTCTTTATTCGGGAGGGTAATTGTCTAATTTCCCACGTTGACCAGACGGTTTGGGAAATGTATTTTCCTGCTACTGCCAGCATGAGGAGAAACAAACAAAGTGCATCCGGGACCGACTTGACAAGGAATTATTTATCTACGCATTTGCTTCCCCAAGCCCAGGGAGGCAGGTCCGAGTTTCGAACACCCGACAAGAATTCTCTCGCATGAATTTTAATTTTAAGATTTTCCTTGCGAACCTAAAATGTTTATTTTTGATTGTCAAACCAGTTTATTTTTTCATTTAAATCTAAAAATTGAGAGTTTCAATGAAGTAGGTAACGGTGTGTTTTTATTATTTCATGCGCATGCTGAAGAAACTTGATTTGGGAACTTTCTTTTCCCTTTTTTCTTAAACTACGAAGTTCTCGGAACATAACGATTTTTTCCTATCGCAGAGTATAACCAGTTATTATTTTATTTATATTTGTAGAAGAAATGAAAAAGAGAACAAAAACAAAAGAAAAATGCAATTAGAACCTTATTAAACTACACTAAGTAAGCTTAATGCTCCAAACCCTACTTGTTACGGTTATTTTCTTAACCGGTAGTCGAAAACGACTAATGCCAAAGAGGAAATCTGCGTGCAGATCTAAGCTATACACACGTAGATTCGGCTTCTGTATTGCAGCGAAAGGCAGTTCTACTTTGTATGTTACAGACAGTTTAAGCAGTATAACTACCATGGAATATATCAATGAATCGAAACGATATGCAATTACATGCGTATTACTCCATAATTCACATTATACCATAATTCGTAATATACTATAATTCGTAATATACTATAATTCGTATTATACTATAATTCGAGACGGAATGGACACAGCAGCAAATCTGCAATATAAAAAAATCAGACACACGGGTTCACGTGCACAGGGAACGATTTGGAATTTTCATTTTCATGACCACAGTTTCATATAATTTAACGCAGCTGTAAAGGTATTTATGTAAAAAATATACAGAAGACACATGCGAAGCTTTCGTTTTGTGGAACGTACTGTTTTTTGGCGTTTTTGAATTAAACACTATAGAAGAGATAGCTATGTAGCCAACAGGAAAAAATTAAATATGTAATTGCACGAACTATGTCGTAAGTTAAGTTATTCTTGTGCAATTGCAACTTTTACGATGTTCATCAATAATAGTTGCAATTCTCAATTTAAGGGTATAACATCATTACTGCTTCCTTCAACCAACTTCACGTAGAAACACTTTCTGCTATGCGTTTCTCAGTACTGCGTGGTAAACCGTTTTACAATAAGTAGAGGAAAATATGTTTTTTTTTTATGCACGGCCCCTTAATTGATGTATGCTTGAGTTTTCGCTTATATCTCAGCAAGGTTTAATGCTACCACGCTGAAAATTTGCAGTTAAGACTTTAATGATATTTCGCATCCAATGGACTACTAACCAGATATGGTCATAATTCATTTTTTTCATGATCATATTTCATAATTTATGATTCCCTTAATATACCCGTTCTGATCTTATATAACGGCTCATATTACCTGGGCCTCTTTGTATTTTACTGTTGCAACACCGAATCACTGTATCTGTTTTTGATTAAATCATACAAGTCAAAAACAACTTTTGCAGTTTAACATTAGCCGCATCTTTTTTCTGTAGCTCACTGTACACGTATTTATTGGTCGATTCGTATAAAATTTAGAATTTAAGAGTTTTATTATGTGCTGAATAGAATGCGCGTAAAACAACATACCTATTATGTCGAAAAATTCGAAGATAGATAGCTAATTAGGATGTTGATTAGCTTAATTAGTATGTTTCTTCACATCACGTGATAGTTCCCTTCAAGTGCTTTCCAACGGTACCTTACTTGTTTGCATGCGACAAACGGTTCGAAAGTTAAGGGGGTGGCTCGTTTTTTTTTTTGTTTTTTTTTTTTTTGAGGTCTGTCCATAGTGAACATTCAATGCAAAATGCGGAGTGAACCACGAACACAGCGAATAAACCCCGAAAGACAAAGACAACATCCATGCCTTCCACGGAATTCAAACCCAGACCCCTCCGTTGTGCGGATGACCAGAAGCCACCGCTTACACCAGGGCTTCCACTTTAAGGGAAATTTTCCCTCTTTAGGGAAAATTTGCTCCTCAGAAGGAAAAAGATTAAGGAAAGGGAAAATTCTTAGACTTTGTTCCATTTTTTATTTTATATGTATTCATCATTTCTTTCTTTTTATAAGAAAAGAAATGATGAATACATATAAAATAAAACATGAAATTCCTTTTTTTTTTATAATAGTTACAAATTATTTTGACTGCTGCTTTGCAAAGAAATCTTAAACATTGAGATGTAAATAAAATCTGAGAGGTTCGTTTACATTCCACCAAAATTTATTAGGATTTCAAGCAGTATATTCCTGCCTGATTTCAGATGGAAAGACCTTAAACTTTTACCCCAAAACTTCTTGTTCTTGAACATTAAAATAGTTAAGTTAGAAATATATCTCAGGTTTAACTTTTGGTTAAACCATATGCAATATATATTCAAATAATTAAGATGAATAATTGTTTCAATAAAATTTATCTATTTGAAATGTTATACATTTGACGCTGTTAGTTGATTTTGCCATTACTAAACTCATGAAGGAAGGATCGAGGGAATAACTTATTGCTTTTTTTTTCTGTGCAACAGATTTTTATCAACACAAAATGCAAAATTGCATATGAATTCTAAACTGTGAAATATATTCTTGCCCATTGTGGCAAAAAGTAAGCAACCCACTGAAAAAAAAAAAAAAAGGATATTTTTTACTTGTCACAGACATTTGAAAAATGAATACAGGGCGCTCCAAGCTTTTTGATTTTCAATAATTGAAGAGAATTAAAAAAATGAGCAACTTTTTCCCGCTCTTCCCTGTTGATTTCATATTTAATTTAAACCTCTTCTCAAGAGAAAGCTAAGAAAAGGAATGAAATGCTTTTCATTTGCTTTTATTTATATCTAAATACGATTGGATAGCTTCTGATCGTTCGTTAGAAAGGGGTCAGAGTTCGTATTCCCGCGAGGCATGGATGTTGTGTTTGTCTTACGGCATGAGCTCTCTCCTTTCCCTGGAATTAGTGGCCCTAGATTAGGGACAGGCGATTGCTTATAGCCCATTGAGTTGCTCATGGTGGTCATTAATTATTAAATGGCTAAGGGTAACAACTCTCCCATGATTTTCATATTGCTGTCACAAAATTAATATTTAGAAAGTGTCATGGAAATATAGCATAATTTTTCCACGCAATTTGGGCAGAGAAATTTTTAAGGAATTTGTACTTTGATACAGGGAAAAAAAGGGATATTTTGTTCCTTAAGAGGGAAAAACTACCGAAGCTCAGTGGAAGCCCTGGCTTACACCACTGCGCCACCTGGGTGGCACCTTGCGAACCTACAACTCGGGTTCTGCTCACGATCGAACTGAGGACCTTCTGCGTGTAAAGCAGACGTGACAACCACTACATCACAGAGCCACAATAGCTTTTCTTTGCTGCAAGCGAGGTTTAACGACCATCGTGAGCGACTCATTGGGAAACACTGTATAGTAGTCGTTCATCCCTAATTTGAGGAGACCAGTTCCAGGGAAAGGAGAAAGCCAGCGCTGTACAAAAAGCGTACCATCGACACCTCTATTATAACTCCCTCAACTCTGGACGTGGAGGCAGTTCGCCACAATGGAATATTTATTAATCTTAATCGTTTCCGAAAATTGCATAAATTAAAATATCTAGGTATTGAACAGCTTTGAGGCCGGATTTCTTTAAAAGAATTGAATTCCATGCCCAAAGTTGCGGACATATTACGCGTTGTATTTCCCCTAAACCGTAGCGGGGATTCCTCCTAAATTTAGGTGATTAAAAAGCTAAGTTAATGTCTTAAAAGAGCATGCCTATACAACATATACGCTTATACATAATACGCAAAAAATAAAAAGGATGACGGCAGATGCAGAAATCTACGACGCAAAGGATAAGGTTAAAATTGGATATTTATTCGGAATAAATGGTGCTTAAACTAGTACATGTTTCCGGTGAAAGTGAGAGAAATTTTCTTAACGTTAATTCTTAGAGTTATTAATGTAAAATCATATAAACCTGACTTCTGACCAATACTTAGTTTAAATTCCTCTCATGGTGCACGTATTTAGAAATTTCCCAATTAAGATGGGATGGGATATGCTACCACACCTAGAATATAGGAAGCTGAGAGTCGAAATTCATCTTACCAAAAATTCTCATCTGGCGATGATGACCAAGATGTCCAGCTCCTCCGCCTGGAGAAAGCTGCCTAAACTCGCTACAACAATTCCCTTCTCCCAAAATCTCCGACATATTAACGACTAATTCCCTCTCTTTAAAAAAAATAGAGAAAAAGGTAAAAAATAAAAAATAAAGAAAAAGGCAGCTTTTTCAAACGGGTTCAATTTTGGTACGAGTCTCCGAAAAAAAAAAAAAAACAAAAAAAAAAAAAAAAGATAGTCGTTATATGTAGTAACCAAAGCAATCGGCCACTCTTGTTTAACACACATGCGTCTTCAGTTGTGCGCAGTTCAATGGACGTTGTTTGGTGAACTCCTTACAAGTATTTTCGCTCTGTGATTTTTCGAAAACATGGATGCACCATTAAATTTTTCTATCGGCTTAAGAAGTACGTCGGAGAGATTTTCCGTCTTTTATGCAAGAGGCTTGTAAAGATAAATGTCTAGGAAAATCACCAATTTACAGATGGCATAGAGAATATATAAGGGAAGTAGGGGGGGGGAGAGGGGCGGCTTTATTCGCGCACGCAACCTATCCTTGTGTGGGGAATTTCTGACAATCGCTGAATATCCGCTATGTATCGGACGACCACGTTAAGTGACGACCCCCGGATTGGAATCCCCGGGTTAAAGTTCCTAAATACCCCCCCCCCAATTTATCCCTATCCTCTATGTGCAAATCGTACGCTTGTGCGGTGGCGCCATCTAGTGTGCTTTCTCTCTGTGGCACTTACACACTATCCTGTCCGAATCCCTAGATTCGCTGTAACTTTCTTCAGTTTCTGTGGTATGCCCAAAAGGGCACGGAAACAGTGGCGGCTCGTTGTAAGCTGAGATGGGGGGGGGGGGGGGGCGGGCTGCATCTCAATTTTGTAGATATCCCGATACCACTTCGAAAGTTAAGTTACTGCGCCTGTGCTTACGCTGTCCGTTTAATAATAATAATAATAATAATAACAATAATATATATATATACTGATCGAAAGTGCTTTTTTTTACAAAAATTAATATTTAGATTTTATATTTAGCGATTGATGGGGAAAATGTAAAGGTACCGATACCTAAATTAGGCAACAGATATTAAGCGATGGCCACATTGTCACATTTATGAAGAAAATAATCGACCTATAAAACTTTGTCGGATACATTATTTCTTAAAAAGAAACTGATTAATCAATGCATCCTTCCAGTTCTTACGCATGGAGCACAGACATGGACCTCAACTAAAATAGACAGACAGACGTTGCAGACAACTGAAAGCAGCATGTAGAGATGCATGTTTGTTGTTACCTGGAATGATACAAATAGGAACTCGTGGATCGGGAAAATGACAAGAGTGAAAGACATGGTCAAAATTCCTGAAATTGCAATGGGATGGACATATTGCTAGAAGAAAGAACCACCGACGGAGAGTTGAAATATTGAACTGGATAGCAAGGGAAAAAGCAATACCCAGAAGAGGACAAGAGGGAGATGGGTACATGAAATTCGAAAGCATGAAAAAAACCGACTCAATGCAGATTGTTGTGGATGAAGAAACTTGGAGACTTTCATCCAGCAGTGGATTGATGGTGGTTGCAAATTATATATACATGCATATACTGTACGTATATATATATAAGGACAAAAAAATTAAAAAAAAATTAATGCGTGTGCCAGTGGTAACGGAGACACACTCAAGGTCATGTACGCGTTACGCGTTCTCAAGTGTCTCATTGTGTGTGATCCCTAGAAATATGACAATATATATTTTTTCTTCTGATACATTCCCTTTGAAACTTCGACTTGATACCGACCAATGCAACTTGGACGGCGATGAAAAACATTTTGTGGAATTTTGAAGGGTCTGCCAGAATTTCGCGACGAGTTGTTATTGCGATACTCACATACCGGCATTTTCCTTAATAAAAACGGATTGCAAACATATTCAGTCCAGTTTTAATTCTGAAGCCATCATGATAACAATTTAGTGTAGAAAAATTTGTTTTCCAAAATTTACCAACTTCGTAAATTTTCTAAATAATGATATCTGATTAAATGTTCTTTTCAAAGTAATTAAGTACATTACCTCAATTGAAATGCGCAGCTGATTTTTGGGAGGGAGGGGGATGCAGCAGAAAAATAAAATGTATCCAGTGGAGTGACTTCAATCATTTTTGGTGAACAAAAATTTACGTGAGTTTAAAAGCGAAAATTTCGCTGTGCTTGGTAAGTGAAGAAATCAATTTTGTGCAAGTATTTCGCTGCAGAAATTAGTATCTCTCTCTCTCTTTTTTTTTCAATTTATCCAATACTGAACTCTATTTTTAATCGCAATTTGTTCACATGCCCATTTTGACCAGAAGAGAAAATATAAGTAAAACTTTTTTGCAAAAGTCCCGGCATTCCGGCAACTGAGTATTTGTTATTAGATGGGAGCAACATTGTTGTTAGAATTATTACTTTGAATAAAAGCAGGAACAAACCAAAAATTGGAAGAAGAAAAACAAACAAACCAGATTGAGTAATACATTCAAACGTACTTTATTTAATACTTTATTTCAACATTCGTCATTATTTTTAATTCATTCCCCTATTTTATGTCTTATTCGGAAGCACAAAAACCGTATTAATCAACAAAGCACACGGGCCCGGCGATACATTCCCACCCAACGAAAGACTGCATTCGCGAGCAACCCTGCTAGCGAGAGCTGCCATGAATGCAGTCCCCGGGGAAGTTTTATTCAAAGGAAACGAACTGATGTGGGAATAGGCAGAGTTTCCCACATGAGTTGGCTTCAATAGCTGTCAGGGCTTCAAGAAGCACAGTCTGTGACGTTCTTCCCCTCCCAGTGGTGTTATGCAGAGAAAACTTCCAGTTGAGCTCAGAAAACTGCAGTCGTAGCATTATGCTGGGAAAACTTACAGCGGTGTACACAAAACTTCTCTTTCTTGGTACGGCATGAAAAAAAAACTGCTTTGGGTAGGGGGGGTGCACCCCACAGCCCCATAGCAGGAGCCGCCCCTGCACAGAAACTAAATGAAATTAGAGCACGTATGTTTGAAATATATGGATTTGTTCGAGTACATATATTTGAAATATATGCACACAAAAATGAGTTCCTATATTTCAAATTAGAAATACCAGATACATTTGCAATTGATTCCCTGTATGTACTCAAAAATGAGTACGTGTCGTTTTTCAAAAATGAAACTCAAGTACTCTGATCTATAATAAGTCCAGAATGCCCAGAATGTTCTCTGAAACGAGTGCATTTTGCTTATTTCTAAGTACCAATTTTTAACAGTGTTGGTCGTGGCTTTTGCATTTTGAGTGCCTGTCCCAGAAGTTCCAGAAGTTGGCGTTCGATAATCACTGCGAACTTCACCATATTCAGAATGAGAGCGGTTTCTCGTTGGCTCCAGTTGAAGTAATCGAAGATGAGTTTATTCATCAGGAGGGAATTCTGAAGTTCTGATAAGAACTTTTCAGTCAACGCACTGAATGAAGTCAGGAAACACAGTGAGAATGAAATGACAAAATACGCGCTGTTACGTTTTAACCAATGACGTTATTTCGGAGTGGAGTTCAGTAAGTAGGTAGATATCCAATAGGTAAAATTCAGGGGTACTCTGCTAATTCACACACTTGTGCCGTGGGTGGCCTGGTGATCAACGTTCGTGACTGCCACGGTGAAGACCTCCGGTTAGATCCCAGGCAGGTACGAACCCTAGAACCACTAAATATCTGCCGTGCTTCGGCTCGACACATTACGCCGTCGCACTCCGGGTACTGAACCCCGGGAAATAAATATGGGCGTCTTCCTCTCCTCTTCTACCTCGCACCCGTGCCAATTTCTTATTGGGCACTTTAGCCCAAATCTCCAAGCTTCTATTTCTAAGGGTTGTTTAAGACATGGAATCAGACACTCCCTTCCTAAAATCCTCTACACATAAACTGAGTTTTAAACACTTAAAAAAAAAAAAACGAAAAAAAAAAAGGCAGACGGTTGCGATTTGACGTTTTAGTTCCATGTCTGCCAACTAGCGCACTGTTCTATTGAGATCTTCGGGTCCAAATTGTTGCCATGAGTCTTTATGGAAGATTTACCTCCGAGTCTCCTGCTTTGTGCCATCCAAAGCCTCATGCAGCCCTGGTGGCGCAATGGTCTAAACGATGTCTTCTGATCATTCGTCCGAGATAGGTCCGGGTTCGAATCCTTGTGAGGTATGGATGTTGTACTTGTTTTACGGCACTGGCCGTCCCTCCTCTCCCCCTTTTTTGACTGAGGTTTAACGACTACAGTCAGCAACTCTAATGAGCTATAAGCAGTCGCCCGTCCCTAATTTACCACCACTGACTCCACGGAAGGGAGAGGGCCAGTGCCGTAAGACAAACACAACACCCATGCCCATCTAGGACGAGAGATAAAAAGCCATCGCTTAGACCACTGCACCACTGGGGCGGCAAACCAGTGGTCTTAAATTAAAGACTAGCGAACGTAGTGTATCGGAAAACTTTCCCCCTCTCCCCAAAATATCTTCGAAGCTCTTTCGTGAAACTCTGTTATGCTTAAATCACTGAAAATTTAAAATTCCATGCTATGAACTAGGTTTTATGGGCATTTTAATTATTCAAATTCTTTGGAACGTACAGATGCTTTCTGTAAAACCAAAATTATTGCACTTTATTGCGTGTAACACAAATGCACAGGTTGTAATTAAAATTATTTTGTAATATACTATTACAAAGTACTAGTAAACACTTACGCCATATTGAATCATATCATGCCAATTTTACTCTTAGAGAGCTAAGGGCACCCCCTTTGACATGCCTCAGAAGACACGTACCTGCAGGGTGACACTGTATAATGACTTTTTCCGATTTATACGAATACACAGAAGTAAGTAAGCAAATAACTAAATAGTAATTAAGAATTGCGGCTAGAAAAAAGTAAAACTAATTACTTTCGAAAATGTGAAAAAAAAAACACTTAAAATAACGCTACAACATTTGTACATGGTGATTTTCTTTTTTTTTTGTTCTTGGTTGTGTTATAAAAAGTAGAACACAGGTCTCCGTTTTTTCGTCCCCTGGAAGAACACCTGTTAGTCCATTGTATTCTGAAGGATACGTATAGTTATGCACAAACAATACCAAGACACATCACCTTATTATCCTCATTGGCAAGAATTTCACTCATTGAAATGATATTTCTTTGCCATTCTCTTGTTCATATTCATGTATAGGGACTATTGCTATGTCTGTTAGTCCATTGTATTCTGAAGGATACGTATAGTTATGCACAAACAATACCAAGACACATCACCTTATTATCCTCATTGGTAAGAATTTCACTCATTGAAATGATATTTCTTTGTCATTCTCTTGTTCATATCCATGTATAGGAACTGTTGCTATGTATGTTAGTCCATTGTATTCTGAAGGATGCGTATAGTTATGCACAAACAATACCAAGACACATCACCTTATTATCCTCATTGGTAAGAATTTCACTCATTGAAATGATATTTCTTTGCCATTCTCTTGTTCATATTCATGTATAGGGACTATTGCTATGTCTGTTAGTCCATTGTATTCTGAAGGATGCGTATAGTTATGCACAAACAATACCAAGACACATCACCTTATTATCCTCATTGGTAAGAATTTCACTCATTGAAATGATATTTCTTTGCCATTCTCTTGTTCATATTCATGTATAGGGACTATTGCTATGTCTGTTAGTCCATTGTATTCTGAAGGATGCGTATAGTTATGCACAAACAATACCAAGACACATCACCTTATTTTCCTCATTGGTAAGAATTTCACTCATTGAAATGATATTTCTTTGCCATTCTCTTGTTCATATTCATGTATAGGGACTATTGCTATGTCTGTTAGTCCATTGTATTCTGAAGGATGCGTATAGTTATGCACAAACAATACCAAGACACATCACCTTATTATCCTCATTGGCAAGAATTTCACTCATTGAAATGATATTTCTTTGCCATTCTCTTGTTCATATTCATGTATAGGGACTATTGCTATGTCTGTTAGTCTATTGTATTCTGAAGGATGCGTATAGTTATGCCAAACAATACCAAGACACATCACCTTATTATCCTCATTGGTAAGAATTTCACTCATTGAAATGATATTTCTTTGCCATTCTCTTGTTCATATTCATGTATAGGGACTATTGCTATGTCTGTTAGTCCATTGTATTCTGAAGGATGCGTATAGTTATGCACAAACAATACCAAGACACATCACCTTATTATCCTCATTGGTAAGAATTTCACTCATTGAAATGATATTTCTTTGCCATTCTCTTGTTCATATTCATGTATAGGGACTATTGCTATGTCTGTTAGTCCATTGTATTCTGAAGGATGCGTATAGTTATGCACAAACAATACCAAGACACATCACCTTATTATCCTCATTGGTAAGAATTTCACTCATTGAAATGATATTTCTTTGCCATTCTCTTGTTCATATTCATGTATAGGGAACTATTGCTATGTCTGTTAGTCCATTGTATTCTGAAGGATGCGTATAGTTATGCACAAACAATACCAAGACACATCACCTTATTATCCTCATTGGTAAGAATTTCACTCATTGAAATGATATTTCTTTGCCATTCTCTTGTTCATATTCATGTATAGGGACTATTGCTATGTCTGTTAGTCCATTGTATTCTGAAGGATGCGTATAGTTATGCACAAACAATACCAAGACACATCACCTTATTATCCTCATTGGTAAGAACTTCACTCATTGAAATGATATTTCTTTGTCATTCTCTTGTTCATATCCATGTATAGGAACTGTTGCTATGTATGTTAGTCCATTGTATTCTGAAGGATGCGTATAGTTATGCACAAACAATACCAAGACACATCACCTTATTATCCTCATTGGTAAGAATTTCACTCATTGAAATGATATTTCTTTGCCATTCTCTTGTTCATATTCATGTATAGGAACTATTGCTATGTCTGTTAGTCCATTGTATTCTGAAGGATGCGTATAGTTATGCACAAACAATACCAAGACACATCACCTTATTATCCTCATTGGTAAGAATTTCACTCATTGAAATGATATTTCTTTGCCATTCTCTTGTTCATATTCATGTATAGGGACTATTGCTATGTCTGTTAGTCCATTGTATTCTGAAGGATGCGTATAGTTATGCACAAACAATACCAAGACACATCACCTTATTATCCTCATTGGTAAGAATTTCACTCATTGAAATGATATTTCTTTGCCATTCTCTTGTTCATATTCATGTATAGGGACTATTGCTATGTCTGTTAGTCCATTGTATTCTGAAGGATGCGTATAGTTATGCACAAACAATACCAAGACACATCACCTTATTATCCTCATTGGTAAGAATTTCACTCATTGAAATGATATTTCTTTGCCATTCTCTTGTTCATATTCATGTATAGGGACTATTGCTATGTCTGTTAGTCCATTGTATTCTGAAGGATGCGTATAGTTATGCACAAACAATACCAAGACACATCACCTTATTATCCTCATTGGTAAGAATTTCACTCATTGAAATGATATTTCTTTGCCATTCTCTTGTTCATATTCATGTATAGGGACTATTGCTATGTCTGTTAGTCCATTGTATTCTGAAGGATGCGTATAGTTATGCACAAACAATACCAAGACACATCACCTTATTATCCTCATTGGTAAGAATTTCACTCATTGAAATGATATTTCTTTGCCATTCTCTTGTTCATATTCATGTATAGGGACTATTGCTATGTCTGTTAGTCCATTGTATTCTGAAGGATGCGTATAGTTATGCACAAACAATACCAAGACACATCACCTTATTATCCTCATTGGTAAGAATTTCACTCATTGAAATGATATTTCTTTGCCATTCTCTTGTTCATATTCATGTATAGGGACTATTGCTATGTCTGTTAGTCCATTGTATTCTGAAGGATGCGTATAGTTATGCACAAACAATACCAAGACACATCACCTTATTATCCTCATTGGTAAGAATTTCACTCATTGAAATGATATTTCTTTGCCATTCTCTTGTTCATATTCATGTATAGGGACTATTGCTATGTCTGTTAGTCCATTGTATTCTGAAGGATGCGTATAGTTATGCACAAACAATACCAAGACACATCACCTTATTATCCTCATTGGTAAGAATTTCACTCATTGAAATGATATTTCTTTGCCATTCTCTTGTTCATATTCATGTATAGGGACTATTGCTATGTCTGTTAGTCCATTGTATTCTGAAGGATGCGTATAGTTATGCACAAACAATACCAAGACACATCACCTTATTATCCTCATTGGTAAGAATTTCACTCATTGAAATGATATTTCTTTGCCATTCTCTTGTTCATATTCATGTATAGGGACTATTGCTATGTCTGTTAGTCCATTGTATTCTGAAGGATGCGTATAGTTATGCACAAACAATACCAAGACACATCACCTTATTATCCTCATTGGTAAGAATTTCACTCATTGAAATGATATTTCTTTGCCATTCTCTTGTTCATATTCATGTATAGGGACTATTGCTATGTCTGTTAGTCCATTGTATTCTGAAGGATGCGTATAGTTATGCACAAACAATACCAAGACACATCACCTTATTATCCTCATTGGTAAGAATTTCACTCATTGAAATGATATTTCTTTGCCATTCTCTTGTTCATATTCATGTATAGGGACTATTGCTATGTCTGTTAGTCCATTGTATTCTGAAGGATGCGTATAGTTATGCACAAACAATACCAAGACACATCACCTTATTATCCTCATTGGTAAGAATTTCACTCATTGAAATGATATTTCTTTGCCATTCTCTTGTTCATATCCATGTATAGGGACTATTGCTATGTCTGTTAGTCCATTGTATTCTGAAGGATGCGTATAGTTATGCACAAACAATACCAAGACACATCACCTTATTATCCTCATTGGTAAGAATTTCACTCATTGAAATGATATTTCTTTGCCATTCTCTTGTTCATATCCATGTATAGGAACTGTTGCTATGTATGTTAGTCCATTGTATTCTGAAGGATGCGTATAGTTATGCACAAACAATACCAAGACACATCACCTTATTATCCTCATTGGTAAGAATTTCACTCATTGAAATGATATTTCTTTGCCATTCTCTTGTTCATATTCATGTATAGGGACTATTGCTATGTCTGTTAGTCCATTGTATTCTGAAGGATGCGTATAGTTATGCACAAACAATACCAAGACACATCACCTTATTATCCTCATTGGTAAGAATTTCACTCATTGAAATGATATTTCTTTGCCATTCTCTTGTTCATATTCATGTATAGGGACTATTGCTATGTCTGTTAGTCCATTGTATTCTGAAGGATGCGTATAGTTATGCACAAACAATACCAAGACACATCACCTTATTATCCTCATTGGTAAGAATTTCACTCATTGAAATGATATTTCTTTGTCATTCTCTTGTTCATATCCATGTATAGGAACTGTTGCTATGTCTGTTAGTCCATTGTATTCTGAAGGATGCGTATAGTTATGCACAAACAATACCAAGACACATCACCTTATTATCCTCATTGGTAAGAATTTCACTCATTGAAATGATATTTCTTTGCCATTCTCTTGTTCATATCCATGTATAGGAACTATTGCTATGTCTGTTAGTCCATTGTATTCTGAAGGATGCGTATAGTTATGCACAAACAATACCAAGACACATCACCTTATTATCCTCATTGGTAAGAATTTCACTCATTGAAATGATATTTCTTTGCCATTCTCTTGTTCATATTCATGTATAGGGACTATTGCTATGTCTGTTAGTCCATTGTATTCTGAAGGATGCGTATAGTTATGCACAAACAATACCAAGACACATCACCTTATTATCCTCATTGGTAAGAATTTCACTCATTGAAATGATATTTCTTTGCCATTCTCTTGTTCATATTCATGTATAGGGACTATTGCTATGTCTGTTAGTCCATTGTATTCTGAAGGATGCGTATAGTTATGCACAAACAATACCAAGACACATCACCTTATTATCCTCATTGGTAAGAATTTCACTCATTGAAATGATATTTCTTTGCCATTCTCTTGTTCATATTCATGTATAGGGACTATTGCTATGTCTGTTAGTCCATTGTATTCTGAAGGATGCGTATAGTTATGCACAAACAATACCAAGACACATCACCTTATTATCCTCATTGGTAAGAATTTCACTCATTGAAATGATATTTCTTTGTCATTCTCTTGTTCATATCCATGTATAGGGACTGTTGCTATGTCTGTTAGTCCATTGTATTCTGAAGGATGCGTATAGTTATGCACAAACAATACCAAGACACATCACCTTATTATCCTCATTGGTAAGAATTTCACTCATTGAAATGATATTTCTTTGCCATTCTCTTGTTCATATTCATGTATAGGGACTATTGCTATGTCTGTTAGTCCATTGTATTCTGAAGGATGCGTATAGTTATGCACAAACAATACCAAGACACATCACCTTATTATCCTCATTGGTAAGAATTTCACTCATTGAAATGATATTTCTTTGCCATTCTCTTGTTCATATTCATGTATAGGGACTATTGCTATGTCTGTTAGTCCATTGTATTCTGAAGGATGCGTATAGTTATGCACAAACAATACCAAGACACATCACCTTATTATCCTCATTGGTAAGAATTTCACTCATTGAAATGATATTTCTTTGCCATTCTCTTGTTCATATTCATGTATAGGGACTATTGCTATGTCTGTTAGTCCATTGTATTCTGAAGGATGCGTATAGTTATGCACAAACAATACCAAGACACATCACCTTATTATCCTCATTGGTAAGAATTTCACTCATTGAAATGATATTTCTTTGCCATTCTCTTGTTCATATTCATGTATAGGGACTATTGCTATGTCTGTTAGTCCATTGTATTCTGAAGGATGCGTATAGTTATGCCAAACAATACCAAGACACATCACCTTATTATCCTCATTGGTAAGAATTTCACTCATTGAAATGATATTTCTTTGCCATTCTCTTGTTCATATTCATGTATAGGGACTATTGCTATGTCTGTTAGTCCATTGTATTCTGAAGGATGCGTATAGTTATGCACAAACAATACCAAGACACATCACCTTATTATCCTCATTGGTAAGAATTTCACTCATTGAAATGATATTTCTTTGCCATTCTCTTGTTCATATTCATGTATAGGGACTATTGCTATGTCTGTTAGTCCATTGTATTCTGAAGGATGCGTATAGTTATGCACAAACAATACCAAGACACATCACCTTATTATCCTCATTGGTAAGAATTTCACTCATTGAAATGATATTTCTTTGCCATTCTCTTGTTCATATTCATGTATAGGGACTATTGCTATGTCTGTTAGTCCATTGTATTCTGAAGGATGCGTATAGTTATGCACAAACAATACCAAGACACATCACCTTATTATCCTCATTGGTAAGAATTTCACTCATTGAAATGATATTTCTTTGCCATTCTCTTGTTCATATCCATGTATAGGGACTATTGCTATGTCTGTTAGTCCATTGTATTCTGAAGGATGCGTATAGTTATGCACAAACAATACCAAGACACATCACCTTATTATCCTCATTGGTAAGAATTTCACTCATTGAAATGATATTTCTTTGTCATTCTCTTGTTCATATCCATGTATAGGAACTGTTGCTATGTATGTTAGTCCATTGTATTCTGAAGGATGCGTATAGTTATGCGCAAACAATACCAAGACACATCACCTTATTATCCTCATTGGTAAGAATTTCACTCATTGAAATGATATTTCTTTGCCATTCTCTTGTTCATATTCATGTATAGGGACTATTGCTATGTCTGTTAGTCCATTGTATTCTGAAGGATGCGTATAGTTATGCACAAAACAATACCAAGACACATCACCTTATTATCCTCATTGGTAAGAATTTCACTCATTGAAATGATATTTCTTTGCCATTCTCTTGTTCATATTCATGTATAGGGACTATTGCTATGTCTGTTAGTCCATTGTATTCTGAAGGATGCGTATAGTTATGCACAAACAATACCAAGACACATCACCTTATTATCCTCATTGGTAAGAATTTCACTCATTGAAATGATATTTCTTTGCCATTCTCTTGTTCATATTCATGTATAGGGACTATTGCTATGTCTGTTAGTCCATTGTATTCTGAAGGATGCGTATAGTTATGCACAAACAATACCAAGACACATCACCTTATTATCCTCATTGGTAAGAATTTCACTCATTGAAATGATATTTCTTTGCCATTCTCTTGTTAATATTCATGTATAGGGACTATTGCTATGTCTGTTAGTCCATTGTATTCTGAAGGATACGTATAGTTATGCACAAACAATACCAAGACACATCACCTTATTATCCTCATTGGTAAGAACTTCACTCATTGAAATGATATTTCTTTGTCATTCTCTTGTTCATATCGATGTATAGGAACTATTGCTATGTATGTTAGTCCATTGTAGTCTGAAGGATGCGTATAGTTATGCACAAACAATACCAAGACACATCACCTTATTATCCTCATTGGTAAGAATTTCACTCATTGAAATGATATTTCTTTGTCATTCTCTTGTTCATATCCATGTATAGGAACTGTTGCTATGTATGTTAGTCCATTGTATTCTGAAGGATGCGTATAGTTATGCACAAACAATACCAAGACACATCACCTTATTATCCTCATTGGTAAGAATTTCACTCATTGAAATGATATTTCTTTGCCATTCTCTTGTTCATATTCATGTATAGGGACTATTGCTATGTCTGTTAGTCCATTGTATTCTGAAGGATGCGTATAGTTATGCACAAACAATACCAAGACACATCACCTTATTATCCTCATTGGTAAGAATTTCACTCATTGAAATGATATTTCTTTGTCATTCTCTTGTTCATATCCATGTATAGGAACTGTTGCTATGTATGTTAGTCCATTGTATTCTGAAGGATGCGTATAGTTATGCACAAACAATACCAAGACACATCACCTTATTATCCTCATTGGCAAGAATTTCACTCATTGAAATGATATTTCTTTGCCATTCTCTTGTTCATATTCATGTATAGGGACTATTGCTATGTCTGTTAGTCCATTGTATTCTGAAGGATGCGTATAGTTATGCACAAACAATACCAAGACACATCACCTTATTATCCTCATTGGTAAGAATTTCACTCATTGAAATGATATTTCTTTGCCATTCTCTTGTTCATATTCATGTATAGGGACTATTGCTATGTCTGTTAGTCCATTGTATTCTGAAGGATGCGTATAGTTATGCACAAACAATACCAAGACACATCACCTTATTATCCTCATTGGTAAGAATTTCACTCATTGAAATGATATTTCTTTGCCATTCTCTTGTTCATATTCATGTATAGGGACTATTGCTATGTCTGTTAGTCCATTGTATTCTGAAGGATGCGTATAGTTATGCACAAACAATACCAAGACACATCACCTTATTATCCTCATTGGCAAGAATTTCACTCATTGAAATGATATTTCTTTGCCATTCTCTTGTTCATATTCATGTATAGGGACTATTGCTATGTCTGTTAGTCCATTGTATTCTGAAGGATGCGTATAGTTATGCACAAACAATACCAAGACACATCACCTTATTATCCTCATTGGTAAGAATTTCACTCATTGAAATGATATTTCTTTGGCATTCTCTTGTTCATATCCATGTATAGGAACTGTTGCTATGTATGTTAGTCCATTGTATTCTGAAGGATGCGTGTAGTTATGCACAAACAATACCAAGACACATCACCTTATTATCCTCATTGGTAAGAATTTCACTCATTGAAATGATATTTCTTTGCCATTCTCTTGTTCATATTCATGTATAGGGACTATTGCTATGTCTGTTAGTCCATTGTATTCTGAAGGATGCGTATAGTTATGCACAAACAATACCAAGACACATCACCTTATTATCCTCATTGGTAAGAATTTCACTCATTGAAATGATATTTCTTTGTCATTCTCTTGTTCATATCCATGTATAGGAACTGTTGCTATGTATGTTAGTCCATTGTATTCTGAAGGATGCGTATAGTTATGCACAAACAATACCAAGACACATCACCTTATTATCCTCATTGGCAAGAATTTCACTCATTGAAATGATATTTCTTTGCCATTCTCTTGTTCATATTCATGTATAGGGACTATTGCTATGTCTGTTAGTCCATTGTATTCTGAAGGATGCGTATAGTTATGCACAAACAATACCAAGACACATCACCTTATTATCCTCATTGGCAAGAATTTCACTCATTGAAATGATATTTCTTTGCCATTCTCTTGTTCATATTCATGTATAGGGACTATTGCTATGTCTGTTAGTCCATTGTATTCTGAAGGATGCGTATAGTTATGCACAAACAATACCAAGACACATCACCTTATTATCCTCATTGGTAAGAATTTCACTCATTGAAATGATATTTCTTTGGCATTCTCTTGTTCATATCCATGTATAGGAACTGTTGCTATGTATGTTAGTCCATTGTATTCTGAAGGATGCGTATAGTTATGCACAAACAATACCAAGACACATCACCTTATTATCCTCATTGGTAAGAATTTCACTCATTGAAATGATATTTCTTTGGCATTCTCTTGTTCATATCCATGTATAGGAACTGTTGCTATGTATGTTAGTCCATTGTATTCTGAAGGATGCGTATAGTTATGCACAAACAATACCAAGACACATCACCTTATTATCCTCATTGGTAAGAATTTCACTCATTGAAATGATATTTCTTTGGCATTCTCTTGTCCATATCCATGTATAGGGACTATTGCTATATCTGTGAAAAGAGGCCTCAAGTCGTCCAGAATAGTTGCTCTTACGTCATCCAGTTTTAATGAATTGAAACCGCGAAAATGATTTCCAAATATTTTATTTATAAATTAAAAAAATACCATCATTTTAAAATATTTTATTCCAAACTTCAGTAAAAATTCCTGTCTATTGTCTTAATCAGCTTCATATGCAGTTTTGAGAAAAAAAAAATGTTAAATATTTACCCTGAGGTTTCAGGTCATCTCAGCTGTGTTCTCCCGCTGGGGCTATCAGTACGGCCCTGCGTATAGCCTATATCATCATCATCATCATTGTCAACCATTATCAATCCACTGCTGGACAAAGGTCTCCCCAAGTTTCCTCCACAACGGTCTGTCTTGTGCCAGTCTCCTCCATGTCAATCCTGCATACTTTCGAATTTCATCCACCCATCTCCCATGTGGTCTTCTTCTGGGTCTTTTCCTGTCCCTTGGAATCCAATCTAAAATTTCGGCTGTCCATCGATGATCTGTCCTTCTGGCAGTATGTCCAGCCCATTGCCATTTCAGGGATTTAACTCTGATCATGATGTCTTCCACTCTTGTCATTTTTCGGATCCACGAGTTCCTCTTCTTATCTCTCCTGGTTACACCAAGCATGCACCTCTCCACGCTGCTTTGAGTTGTCTGCAGCCTTTGTATGTATCTTTTAGTTAAGGTCCACGTCTCTGCACCATACGTAAGCACTGGAAGGATGCATTGATCAAACACTTTTCTTTTAAGACATAATGGCATATTGCTCTTGAAAATTATGCTGTTTCTTCCAGAAGCTCTCCAGGCAAGTTTTGTACGCCGATTAATTTCTTCATCAATGTGACCCTCACTTGATATCTGCTGTCCAAGATAAACGTGCGTGTCTGTTATCTCTAGCTTTTCTCCATCAATCGATAAATCTTCATTTCTTGTAAAAGCATTGAACATCACTTTTGTCTTCTGAAAGTTCATTTTTTTCCCACTTCTTTACTCTTGTCAAAAAGTTCCTGGATCATACTCTGCAGCTCTGATGGGGTAGTTGCCAAAAATGACTACGTCATCAGCAAAACGAAGGTGGGTTAGATAATCTCCATTAATCTTTATCCCCTTGTTTTCCCAGCTCAGCGACTGAAAAACACCCTCCAATGTGGCATTAAAGAGCTTCGGAGATATGGTGTCACCTTGTCTCACTCCCTTTCCAATTTTTACGTGTGTTGTATTTTCACACAGCCTAATCTTTGCACTTGCATTTTCATAGATGTTATTAATAATATTAATGTATGCATCTTTAATACCGCAGGTTTTCAGAGCCATTGTAACTGCTGATGGTTTCACCGAATCAAAGGCTTTTTCATAATCGATAAAAGCCATGCACAATGGAAGTTCATATTCCCTCGCTCTTTCAATTAGTTCTCTCAGCACGTGGATATGATCTATTGTGCTGTAGCCACTCCTGAATCCAGCTTGTTCTCTCGGTTGAGCCATGTCCAGTGTTACCTTCAAGCGGTGTGAAAGAACTTTAGTGAAGATTTTATAAACTACTGATAGGAGGCTGATAGGTCTGTAGTTTCCGAGATCCTCAATGTCACCTTTCTTATGTAGCAGGATCATTGTAGCGGTGTTCCAATCCTCAGGAATCTTTCCTTCATTAAGGCATCGAGTGAAAATTTGGGCGAGTACTGTTTCGATTTCTCCACTTGCTTCTTGTATGATGTCTACAGTAATTCCATCTTCTCCTGGAGCTTTTCCTCGCTTCATGTTCTTGATTGCATGTGCAACTTCTGCTGGAAGGACTGGAGGAACTCTGGTACTGGTATCTTTCATGATGTCTGGAGTGCATATATCATCCCTTTCATATAATTTGGAGTAGAAATCTTTCACTCTTGTCAAAATTTCTGCCTCTATTTCTTGTTACAGAACCATCTTCTTTTCTCAGTGCCATAATCTGTTTTCTTCCCTTACTGAGATGTCCCTTTGCTATCTTTAGGCTTTGGTTGTTTTCAATTGCTTTCCTCACTAGTTCACAGTTGAATTTCCTTACGTCTTCAGTGATACTTTTTCTTACTGTCTTGCATAGCTCTATATATTCCACTTTGGAAGTCACATCTTCTTTAGTTGTCCTCATCTCTCTTCTTTTTTGCATCAACATTTTGGTTTTTCCTGATAATTTGTTCACATGCAACTTGTTCTTAGACCCAGCTAATTTTGTTGCTGTTTCCATAAGAGCTTTGGTTACTTTTCTGTTAACTTCAGAGATGTCCACTTCTTCCGATGTTAGGCCTTCTAAAGCAGATAACCTGTTCTTCAGTTCTAACTTGAAGGTTATATGGTGTTTTTTAAGGTTGGTTATGTCAATAGATTTTGTTTGTCTTATGAGCTTGCCACGTTCAAGTTTAGTGTTGAGGTGCATCTTACATCTCACCAATCTATGGTCACTACCTGTGTTGAACTTGTTTAGCACACTGCAGTCTTCTATGACGAATTTTTTGTTACACATAATAAAATCAATTTCACTTGTCGTCCCATTTGGATGTCTCCATGTCCATTTCCTGTGTGGCTTTTTCTTGAAGAAGGATTTCAAGATGAAAAACCCTTCTGCCTCTGCAAACTCAACGAGAGTATTTCCACGCTGGTTTCTGTTGCCCTGACCGAATTTACCTACTGAAGTTTCATTCTGTTGCCGTTGCCCTATTTTTGCATTGAAATCTCCCATAATTATTTTCAAGTGCTGCTTACCTTTATTATTTAGATGACAAATTTCCTCATAAAATTCTTCAATTTCTTCTTCAGGATGACTTGTGGTGGGTGCATAAGTTTGAATAATCTGAGCCCGGTATCTTTTCGAGAGTTGGATAACGAGTCGTGCAGCTCTGTCAGAGGAACTTTCAACTTCTACAACTTTATCCTTCAGTTTCTTGTTTATTATAAATCCAACACCACTAGTTCTGCCAGTATCTGTCCCACGATAGTAGAAGAGATGTCCACTTTTCAGTTCGATGAGATCTTCTCCTTTTCTCCTTACCTCACTTAGCCCCACTATGTCCCACTTGATCCTTTGTAGTTCCTCTTCCAATTCAAGAAGCCTTGAATCAGAAGATAGGGAGCGTCCATTGTAAGTAGCCAAGGTCAGCATCAGATGGCAGCCTAGTCCGGTCCTCCGGGGATTCTTAGCACCCTCTGCCTTCATGTCGCACTGGCCGCTGCCTTGGCCAGGTACATTCCAGCTGCCGGAGACTGAGGGCCAAGATTTAAGTTGTGGAATCATTTTGGAGGGGTTTGGCCATAACTCACCACGCTGGCCAAGCGGGTTGGTGAGTGTGGGATAGAATTTCCTCTAATCCCGATGGTATAGTTATACCGCTATGGGCGGTATATATAGATAGATTTCCTCACGGTCAGTGGTGTAGCCCGAACTTTCTTAGGGGCAGGGGTGTCTGTGGATTTCGTTCGTTAGTGAAAACCTCATATATACATACATACGCAATCCCCCTTGAAGGGTGTAGCGGACGCGTGAATCCCCCCTCCTCTCCTTGGCTACGCCTCTGCTTACGATGGGCATTAAACTCCTCTAATTCCGGACTTCTCTTCCCCTTCCCCCTTTTTTTTTGTTAAAATCAGTATTACCTTTGCTACTTTATGTCTACAAGTACATGGCTAATACACATATATCATCATGCCAATTAAGTTTCACAATTACATTTTACTTTGTTTGTAAAGGTTTTTACATCATTATGATCTGTGCGAAGATTCCACTATTAGACCTAAATTGGTAGAAAAATGAGATATAGAGTAACTAAAACGCTCCCGCGGAACATGCGGTTCTGTAGTGTAGTGGTTATCACGTCTGCTTTACACGCAGAAGGTCCTCAGTTCGATCCTGAGCAGAACCAAAAATTTCCCTTTTTTCGTTCAAATGCGGAACTGCTAAAGTACAGAAGTGCTGTTCTGTCGAGCAGAGATACTAACATTCTCTTACTACTTTTCAGCACTGTTCGAAACGGTGTTTTATTTATTTACTTTTAGCCTTGTCATCGTGTCAGGGCTTTGAACCAAATAAAGAGGAAACTCGAAGTACATTTCCATTTTATTTTTTCCTTTTTAAAATTTTGTACAGGTAGAATAAAGAGCAAATTTGAAGTACATTCCATTTTTAGTTTCTTTTTTCCTTTTTAAAATTGTGTACAGGCAGACATATACAGTATAGACTCTTTGTGTTACGACGTCAGCATGTATGTGCAGATCTCAACCCCCCCCCCAAAAAAAAAACGAACCATTGGCCGCAGATAGACAAGTAAAATACCGTTGGAAAGCACTCGAAGGGAGAAGGGAGCTATCACGTGATGCGAAGAAAAATGCTATTTAAACTAATTAACATGTTAATTAGCTCACTACCTCCACGTTTTTCCATGTAAGGGGATGTTCTTAACGTTAATTCTTAGAGTTATAAATGTAAAATCATATTAACCTGACTTCTGACCAAAACTTAGTTTAAATTCCTCTCATGGTGCACGTATTTAGAAATTTCCTAATTAAGATGGGATGGGATGTGCTACCACAGAGCCGTAGTGATGGGGGGGGGTAGCAGGGGTGGCCGCCCTGGGCGCCGAGCCGGAGGTGGGCGCTATCGAGACGTTTTTTTTTTTTTATAAATGTAAAAAAATGTGAAATTAATTTATACGCGTAATTAAAAAATGTATAAAATTTGAACTTCATTATGCTTTAAGGATAAAATGGTGACCAGATTAACGCACCTGGCAATAGTGTCAATAGAAAAAGATATTGCTAAAAATATTAATATGATCAAATAATAAATTATTTTGCTGCGATTAAAGCTCGAAAGGTGCATTTGTAAATACAAAATCTTTCTGTTAAGGCTTAAGCATAATTTTAAACAAATGCTAATTGTACATATTTTTTGAGTTGTTCATAAGCACTTGAGGTAGCAATTAATTTTAAATGAAAAATATTCTTCATTCAAACTATGTACAATGTTTTTTCTTTCTTCTACAATCCCTATTGAAGCTCATATAATCACCACAGGCTATTGAATAGGATTACGTATATAAGTTATTTAAAAAAAATATTATATAATGAGTAATATTTTATATAAAAATTAACATTTATTTACTATTTCATACAATTAGCAAATTATATACGGGACAATAATTGCAAATAACAATAAAAATCGCAATGTTTTTATTATACAGGTATTGTACTATATCTGCAAACAGGTATATAATAAAATCTGACACCGTCACCTGTTCCAGTTGAACTGGGGCAGGGAGGGGGGCGCCAATACCTCTAGCTACGGCTCTGGCTACCATACCTAGAACATAGGAAACTGAGAGTCAAAAATTCATCTTACCCAAAAAAATCTCATCTGAGGATGATGTCCAAGGTGTCCAGTGTCCAGCTCCTCCTCCTTTAGAAAGCTGCCTAAGCTCGCTATAACAATTCCTTCAAAAATCTTCGACATATTAACGACTAACTCCCTCTCTTTAAAGAAAAAATAAAGAAAAACGTTTTTTTTCCCTTAGCAGCTTTTTCAAACGCGTTCGATTTTGGCACGTGCCTCGGGAATAAAAAAAAAAAAAAAAAACGTTAGTCGTTATAGTAACCAAAGCAATCGGCCACACTTGTTTAACACGCATGCGTCGTCGGTGGTGCGCAGTTTAATGGACGTTATTTGGTGAACTCATTACAAGTATTTTCGCTCTGTGATTTTTCGAAAACATGGATGCGCGATTAAATATTTCTATCGACTTAAGAAGTACGTCGGAGAGAGTTTCCGCCTTTTACGCAAGAGGCTTGTATAGAGAAATGTCTAGATGGCATAAAGAATATATGGGCGGTCGCGAGTCGGCGGCTTTAATCGCGCACGCAACCTATCCTTGTGGGGTGAATTTCTGACAATCGTTGAAAATCCGCTGTGCATTGGACGAGCACGTTAAGTGACGGTCCACGGATAGGAATCCCCGGGTTAAAGTTCCTAACTAACCGCCCCCCCCCCCCCAATTTCTCTGTGTCCTCTATGTGCAAAGTCGTACGGTGGCGCCATCTAGTGAGCTTTCTCTCTCTGGCACTTACAAACTATCCTGTCAGAATCCCTAGATTCGCTGTAACTTTCTTCAGTTTCTGTGGTCTGCCCAAAAGGGCACAGAAATTAAATGAAGGAAGAGCACGTATATTTGAAATGTATATTTCAAATATACATATATTTGAAATATATGCACACAAAAATGAGTTCATATATTTCAAATTAGAAATACCAGATACATTCACAATTGATTCCCTGTATGTACTCAAAAATGAGTACGTGTCTTTTTTCAAAAATGAAACACAAGTACTCTGAGTTATTATAAAACGACTACATTTTGCTTATTATTAAGTTCCAATTTTTAACAGTGTTGGTCGTGGTTTTACATTTTGAGTGACTGTTCCAGAAGTTGGCGTTCGCTAATCACTGCGAACTTCACCATATTCAGAATGAGAGCGGTTTCTCGTTGGCTCCAGGTGAAGTAATCAAAGACGAATTCATTCATAAGGAGGGAGTTCTGAAGTTCTGATAAGAACTTTTCAGTCAACGCACTGAATGAAGTCAGGAAACACAGTGAGAATAAAATGGCAAAATACGCGCTGTTACGTTTAACCAATGACGTTATTTCGGAGCTCAATAAGTAGGTAGAGATTCTATAGGTGAACTTCAGGGGTACTCTGCTAATTCACACACTTGGGCCGTGGGTGGCCTGGTGGTCAACGTTCGTGACTGCCACGGAGAAGATCTCTGGTTAGATCCCAGGCAGGTACGAACGCTCGAACCACTAAATATCCGCCGTGCTTCGGCTGGGCACGTTACGCCGTCGGACTCCGGGTACTGAACCCCGGGAAATAAATATGGGCGTCTTCCTCTCCCTTTCTACCACGCTCCGGTGTCAATTTTTTATTCGGCACTTTAGCCCAAATCTCCTAGCTTCTATTTCTAAGGGTTGTTTAAGACCTGGAATCAGACACTCCCTTCCTAAAATCCTCTACCCATTAACTGAGTTTTAAACTCTTTAAAAAAGAAAAAAAAAAAAAAAGTCAGACGGTTACGATTTGACGTTTTAGTTCCATGTCTGCCCACTAGCGCACTGTTCTATTGAAATCTTCGAGGCCATATTGTTCTCTTGAGTCTCTATGGAAGATTTACCTCTGAGTCTCCTGCTTTGTGCCATCCAAAGCCTCATGCTTCAACAATATTTTATTTGGAGCAAACATGGACAGGAAGATACAGATGGCCTGTGCTTAACAGTTACCAAAAGATAAACAAGTGGATGACCTATTTACAATGACAATGAGATATTTACATTATGTGGATGCACTATATACAATGTAAGCAAATTCATAACACTGACAATACTGGACTGATGGGTTGACTTACTCTATGTACAACATATGTTCGCAATGTGCATCAGCAGAGTGCCATCTCTAATAGGTGAACACCAGTACAAGGTATAACTATAAATTTGACAGTGCAAAAACAAACATGTATATTTTGAGCAATCTTGAAAAAAAGAAGAAAAGAGAAGAAAAAGAGCAGAAGGTTTATACTTTTCAGTATCTGAAAGATAAGCGAATAAATGATCTATCCACAATGATGGTGTGAACTCTATACAAATTGAATGCAATATCTCTCTTGTGAAACGCTGTCAAATTACAAAAAGAACTATTACTTAGGCTTAAACAAGTGCCTCAATCACAGTGCTATAGATTAACTTGTAATGAACAACAACATATGTACACAACATGCAACGGCATAGGGAAGACACTAATCAGGAGTTACAATTCCATGGTACAACTGTAAGTTTCAAAGTGCAAAGAGTAAAGTATATTAGTACAAACAGAACTTGCGTTTTACAGAAAATTTATACTTCGAGTACAATACAAATAATGAAAATATGAAACTGACTCTTAGTACAGCAAATATGCAATACAGCGCAGAACATTATCTAATAGACTGATTAATTCCTGCTAGGCGCATGTGACATGAGAAAAACCAAACTGTGTAATATTAACATATAATTGAAATACTATCAAAGCGTTTGCTCCGCACCCTGAGCATAAAACTTAAGACATGTAATCGTGACCCAACATGCGAAATGTGCCAAACATAAATTTTACAGTGCAATTAGGAAAGTACATTAGTATATACAAAACTGAGCTTTTGGCATAGCAACTATACTTCAGGTACAGTACAAATAACCGAATGATGAACAATTACCCCTGCACTACAAAAGTGCTAAACCTTGCAGAACATGGTGCAATCGACTGATCATATCCCCTTATGTACATGTAACATGATCAGAAACCACATGCAGCCCTGGTGGCGCAATGGTCTAAACGCTGTCTTCTGATCATTCGTCCGAGATGAGTCCGGGTTTGAATCCATGTGACGTATGGATGTTGTGTTTTTCTTACGGCATTGGCCCTTCCCTGGAAACAGTGCTTCTAAATTAGGAACAGGCGACTGCTTATAGTCCCCAGAGTTGCTCATTGGAGGGAGGGGGGGGTCGAAACCTGGGGTCCACTTTGGCGGAAACCAGCGGTCATACCTTCGCCAGAGTGGTACACGACACTGGCTTTCTTAATAATTCGTCCGAGTTCGAATCTTGGATGAGGCATGGGTGTTGTACTTGTTTTATGGCACCGGTTGTCCCTCCGCTCTCCCTTTTTTTTTTATTGAGATTTAACGACCACAGTGAGCAACTCCAATGGGCTATAAGCAGTCGCCTAATTTACGGTAACTGACTCCAGGGAAAGGAGAGAGCCAGTGGCGTAAGACAAACACAACATCATGCCTATCTGGGATTTGAACACAGACCCATCTTGGACGAGAGATCAGAAAACATCGCTTAGAACATTGCGCCACTGGGGCAGCAAACCAGTGGTCTTAAATTAATGACGAGGAAACGTAGCGTATCGGAAAACTTGCCCCCTCTCCCAAAATATTTTCGAAGCTCTTTCGTGAAACTCTGTTATGCTTCAATCATTGAAAATTTAAAATTTCATGTTATAAACTAGGTTTTATGGGCATTTTAATGATTCAAATTCTTTGGAATGTACAGGTGCTTTCTGTTAAACCAAAATTATTACACTTTATTGCGTGTAACACAAATGCACACGTTGTAATTAAAATGATTGCCCTAGTTTTATACCATTACAAAGTACTACTAAACACTTACGCCATATTGAATCATATCATGCCAATTTTACTCTTAGAGAGCTAAGAGTAACATGCCTCAGAAGACACGTACCTGCAGTGTGACACTGTATAATGACTTTTTCCGATTTATACGAATACACACAAGTAAGTAAGCAAATAACTATAAAGTAATTAACAATTGTGGCTAGAAAAAAGTAAAACTAATTACTTTCGAATATGTAAAAAAGAACACTTAAAATAACGCTACAACATTTGCACATGGTGATTTTCTTTTTTTTTTGCTCGTGGTTGTGTTATAAAAAGAATAACACAGGTCTCCGTTTTTTCGTCCCCTTGAAGAACACCTGTTAGTCCATTGTATTCTGAAGGATGCGTATAAGTTATGCACAAACTATACCAAGACACATCCCCTTATCCTCATTGGTAAGAATTTCGCTCATTGAAATGATATTTCTTTGGCATTCTCTTGTCCATATCCATGTATAGGCACTATTGCTATATCTGTGAAAAGAGGCCTCAAGTCGTCGAGAATAGTTGCTTTTCCGTCATCCAGTTTTATGAACTGAAACCGCGAAAATGATTTTTAAATATTTTAATTATATATTAAAAAATACCAACATTTTAAAATATTTTATTCAAAACTGCAGTAAAAATTCCTGGCTATTTTCTTAACCAGCTTCATATGCAATTTTCAGAAAAAAAAAAAATGTAAAATCGGTTTCCTGAGGTTTGAGGTCATCTCAGGTGTGTTCTCCCACGGGGGCTATCAATACGGCCCTGCTTATAGCCAATATATAGATAGATTTGCTCACGGTCAGTGGTGTAGCCAGAAATTTCTTAAGGGGGAGGGGTGTCTATGGATTTGGTTCGTTAGTGAAAACCTCATATATACATACTTATCGCTTTAAATTCCTACGCAATCCCCTTTGAAGGGTGAAGGGGACGCGAGGACGCTCCCTCCCCTCTCCTTGGCTACGCCTCTGCTTATGGTGGGCATTAAACCCTTCTAATTCCGGACTTCTGTCTTTTTTTTTTTTTTTTTTTGCTAATATCAGTATTACCTTTACCACTTTATATCTATAAGTACATGGCTAATACACATATATCATCATGCCAATTAAGTTTCACAACCACTTCTTTCTTTGTTTGAAAAGGTTTTTACATCATTATGATCTGTGCGAAGATTCCACAATTAGACCTAAATTGCTAGAAAAATGAGATGAAGAGTAATAAAAACGTTCCCGTTAAGCTTGCGGCTCTGTAGTGTAGTGGTTATCACGTCTGCTTTACACGCAGAAGGTCCTCAGTTCGATCCTGAGCAGAACCAAAATGTTTTCTTTTTCGTTCAAATGCAGATCTGCTAAAGTACAGAAGTGCTGTTCTGTCGAGCAGAGATTCCAACATTCTCTTACTACTTTTCAGCAGCGTTCGAAACGGTGTTTTATTTATTTACTTTTTCTTTGTCCTTAGAAGGCTTGTCATCATATTAGGGCTTTGAACCAAATAAAGAGCAAACACCAAGAACATTTGCTTTTGCAGTTGGTTTGTTGTCATATCTGCGTGGCAGGTAAGAGTGGCTCTTTTCCGTGAGGGCATATCCGATTTCTAATCCCCTCACACAACCGCCACTTTCTTTTAACCTTTGTCCTTCCTTTTTGGAACTTTTGATTAAGGAGGAAGAGGGAGAAAAGTTTTCCGGTTTTAAAACATACAGCAAATCTCCCCCTTTCCTTTTTCTTTAAAAACGTAGATGGTTAATATATATGAAATACGTGGAGATAATGTAAATGGACGATGTCATCGCTCTTTCCACGTAATTTTTTAAAACAACGCATAGCGACTGAAAAATTGTATTCCGGCACCGCTGGGATCGAACCCCAGATAACTAGTCGAGTGCGTTCGAATTTACGCTGGGATCGAACCCCAGATAACTAGTCGAGTGCGTTCGAATTTACGCTACAGCGCCAACAATTCTCAGCGCCATGCATGGTATATCAGTCAGCATCTGACTACACGAATACGTATTGATGGTCTCAGCAACTGAGATGGCGTCATCTGGTGGCATTTAACACAACAGCTATTTAATTGTAGCCGATAAATTCAAAGGGCGATAGAAATGGTTAATATATATCAAATACGTGGAGATAATGTAAATGGACGATGTCATCGCTCTTTCCTCGTTATTTTTTAAGAGCTGCTCAACGTTTGATGAATATAGATTTTTGCAAATTTCAGGACATGCTCGACAGAACACAACGAAAAAGAAATGGTGTTTGTACACTACTTTTTTTTTAATAAATAATAAAACAAATAAATATGTGTTACCATTCATCGTTATCTTGTAGCAAACTTTTCAATATATTACGGGTAAAGTACTAGAAGATGTACTAGTACAGTAGATGTCAATACATTACGGGCAAAAGTTGTTCTTTTTTTCGAGTTTTTTTCTTTTTCTTTTTTGCACAGGCAGATATATACGGTATGGACATTTTTGTTTTTCGACGTCAGCAATGTGTGTACATAGTGAACATGGAATACAGAGTGAACCAGGAACTCAGCGAATCACAAAGACAACATCCATGCCTCACCCTGAAAGACAAAGACAGCATCCATGCCTCACCCTGAAAGACAAAGACAACATCCATGCCCCACCTGAAATTCCAACCCCGACCCCTCCGTTAGGCGAATGACCAGAAGCCATCGCTTAGACCACTGCACCACCTGTGCTGGCTTTAAAAACCTACAACTCTGGTTCTTCTCACGATCGAACGTAGGACCTTCTGCGTGTAAAGCAGACGTGATAACCACTACATCCTACATCACGGAGGCACAACAGCTTTTCTTTGTTGCATGCGAGGTTTAACGACTATCGTGAGCGACTCATTGCGATGTACTTTATAAGCAGTCGTTCATCCGTAATTTGAGGAGACATGTTCAAGGGAAGGGAGATATCCAGCGCTGTATGAAAAGCGTACCATCCACGCCTCTATTATCGCACCCTCAACTGTGGACGTGAACCTCTGTGTCGGCAGTTCGCCACAATGGAATATTTATAGATCATCATAATTTCCAAAAATTGCATAAATTAATATCTCTCGGGATTTTACAGCTTTGACTTTGGATTACCTTTTAAGAATTGAATTCCGTGGCCAAAGTTGTGGACATATTAAGTGTTGCATTTCGCCTAAACCGTAGCGGAGTTTCCACCTAAATTAAGGTGCTTCAAAAGTCTGAAGACAGCATGCCTATAGCTATACAACACACACACACACACACACACACACACACACACACTCATACATAAAATGCACAAAATAAAAAGGATGACGGCAGATGCAGAAATCTACGACGCAAAGGGTAAGGTTAAAATTGGATATTTATTCGGAATAAATGGTGCTTAACCGGTGAAAGTGAGAGAAATTTACTTAACGTTAATTCTTAGAGTTATTAATGTAAAATCATATTAACCTGACTTCTGACCAATACTTAGTTTAAATTCCTCTCATGGTGCACGTATTTAGAAATTTCCTAATTAAGATGGGATGGGATGTGCTACCATACCTAGAACATAGGAAACTGAGAGTCAAAAATTCATCTTACCCAAAAATCTCATCTGAGGATGATGTCCACGGTGTCCAGTGTCCAGCTCCTCCGCCTGGAGAAAGCTGCCTAAACTCGCTACAACAATTCCCTTCAAAAATCTCCGACATATTAACGACCAACTCCCTCTCTTTAAAGAAAAACGTTCTTTCCTTCGCAGCTTTTTTGAACTCTATACTGCGTTCGACCTTGTTACTAGTCTCGAAAAAAACAAAAACAAAACGGCAGTCGTTATAGTAACCACAGCAATCGGCCATACTTGTTTATCACGCATGCGTCGTCGGCAGTGGGCAGTTTAATAAGCGTTGTTTCGTGAACTCCTTACAATTTTTTTTTTTTTTTATGTTGGAGGTTTAACGACCACCGTGAGCAACTCAATGGGCTATAAGCTGTCGCCCGTCCCTAATTTAGGGTCACTGATTCCAGGGAAGGGATAGAGCCAGTGCCGTAAGACAAACACAACATCCATACCTCACCGGGATCCGAACCCGGACCCCTTTCGGACGAATGATCAGAGGCCATCGCTCAGACCACTGCGCCACCGGGGCGGCCAAGTGTTTTCGCTCTGTTGTTTTTTGAAAACCTGGATGCGATAAAATTTTTCTATCGAGTCAAAGTGGTTCCACCTAAAATCTCTGTCCTATGTTTTCAAAGGTAAAACTTCTATATATATTTTCTTCGCAATTAATGTATTCCCAGAAATGAAAATTTACACATCGATAAAACTAACTTTAAGGCCGCTAGAGGGCGCTCAATGCAGATGATACCGAATTCAAAATATATTTTGTTCCATATGTCTGTTTCTTAACATTGGATTGAATTTTTTTTTTTTCCCTTTCGAATCCATTTATGTCAAAGACTATCTTATTTATAGTCACGCTAGGTGGCCTAAAAGTAAATTGCGTTTCCCCCGATATCTCTGCTTCTGAGACTCCGATTTCAAAAATTCTTTCTGCAGCGGATACTGCTCCTGATGAGAAATCGCTTGCATGTAATTTCAAATTTTTGGTAAAAAGCATGGTTTGGCCACCAGGGTGCATAAGTGTTAATTTCTGCTTCTGTTGTATTTGCAGCAAAATCTGAGCTTCTTAAATGTCGATAAAAAAAAATTGGTTCGTGAACCGATGCCACTCATGTTGATCAACCTTCTCGGAATATTTTCTTCTTAGAATAATGCATGGTTTCTCTGCCAGGATGCGTAGATATATATCTTATTTTCGTCAATATCTCTGCTTCTAACATTCCCATTTGAAAAATTCCTTCTTCTTTGGAGGGCGTATCCGCTGCGAAATGTTTCCCATATAATTTCAAAAATTTCTTAACGCACAAGTCTGCCACCAGAGGGCGTAAGTTCACGTTTCCGTTTGCATCAATATCGGCGGGATTAAATACCCGATTGAAAACTTCTTTGTTTGGTCAGATACTATTGTTTTCCATACCGGTTCCATTGACTTTGAATAAGCTTTGATAAATTTAATTCGCGTGAGAACCGATTCAAGAGACGTGCTTATTACAAGCGAAAATTCGGTATCGTCTTTCTTGTTTGTGTTGTTAACGCATTTTCTACACTTTCTCAATACCACCACCACCTATGCTGACACCACGCGGATTTCTTTTTTAAATTAAAGTGTTGCAAAAACCTTTGATTTTTTACGCTGTGCATTTTATCCGCAGAACCTAAACTCATAACTCAAAGGTGAATACAGAAATTTCCGTCCGATAATCCTACGGATATTCCATGTGCTGAGAGAACTAATTGAAAGAGCGAGGGAATATGAACTTCCATTGTGCATGGCTTTTATCGATTATGAAAAAGCCTTTGATTCGGTGAAACCATCAGCAGTTGCAATGGCTCTGAAATCCTGCGGTATTGAAGATGCATACATTAATATTATTAATAACATCTATGAAAATGAAAATGAAAATGCAAGTGCAAAGATTCGGCTGTTTGAAAATACAACACACATAAAAATTGGAAAGGGAGTGAGACAAGGTGACACCATATCTCCGAAACTCTTTAATGCCACATTGGAAAATGTCTTTCAATCACTGAACTGGGAAAACAAAGGAATAAAGATTAAGGGAGATTATCTAACCCACCTTCGTTTTGCTGATGACGTAGTCATTTTTGCAACTAGCCCATCAGAGCTGCAGAGTATGATCCAGGAACTTGCTGACAAGAGTAAAGAAGTGGGATTAAAAATGAACTTTCAGAAGACAAAAGTGATGTTCAATGCTTTTACAAGAAATGAAGATTTATCGATTGATGGAGAAAAGGTGGAGATAACAGACACGTACGTTTATCTTGGACAGCAGATATCAAGTGAGGGTCACATTGATGAAGAAATTAATCGGCGTACAAAACTTGCCTGGAGAGCTTTTGGAAGAAACAGCATAATTTTCAAGAGCAATATGCCATTATGTCTTAAAAGAAAAGTGTTTGATCAATGCATCCTTCCAGTGCTTACGTATGGTGCAGAGACGTGGACCTTAACTAAAAGAGACATACAAAGGCTGCAGACAACTCAAAGAATCATGCAGAGGTGCATACTTGGTGTAACCAGGAGAGATAAGAAGAGGAACTCGTGGATCCGAAAAATGACAAGAGTGGAAGACATCATGATCAGAGTTAAATCCCTGAAATGGCAATGGGTTGGACATACTGCCAGAAGGACAGATCATCGATGGACAGCCGAAATTTTAGATTGGATTCCAAGGGACAGGAAAAGACCCAGAAGAAGACCACATGGGAGATGGGTGGATGAAATTCGAAAGTATGCAGGGGTGACATGGAGGAGACTGGCACAAGACAGACCGTTGTGGAGGAAACTGGGGGAGACCTTCGTCCAGCAGTGGATTGATAATGGTTGACAATGATGATGATGATGATTATTACGGCATTTACCGCAAATGTCGAAATTCAGGTAAAAAAAAAAAAAAGCAAAGATTAAATCGTTTCTAAAGTAAGGTGGTATATTTTTATTAAATTAAATAATTTTTTCTAATGTATTAATAAGTCGCATTTTAACAAAAAAAATGTAACACTTTCAGGGGACAAGGTTCCTTAGGCCAACCTCTAAATACGCCCCCGCCATGAGGTACCACTTGGTCAATAATTCTCTGTTATAGGCTGCTAATTTTTAAATATATTTGTATATGGTTTTAAATATGTATTTTACGAATAATTGAAAATGCACTTTAATACGCAGGAGATATCTTTATTGCTTCCCAATATTTCAGGGCCGCCCCCCGGTGGCGCAGTGGTCTAAGCGATGGCCTCTGATCATTCGTCCGAAAGGGGTCCGGGTTCGGATCCCGGTGAGGCGGCATGGATGTTGTGTTTGTCTTATGGCACTGGCTCTCTCCCTTCCCTGGAACCAGTGACCCTAAATTAGGGACGGGCGACTGCTTATAGCCCATTGAGTTGCTCACGGTGGTCGTTAAACCTCCAATCAAAAAAAAAAAAAATATATTTCAGGTGCTTACCCCCAGGTATTTTTATTTGCATCTTCACTCTTGAGTATTTTGAGCCACCCCCATAAAAAAAATCCCCTTCCGTGAAGGTTCGTATTCATGGTTCCTAGTATTACATACATGGAAGAGTGGCGCCACCTGTGAGCAAGTATCATAACTACATCGAACTGAAGTTATTGATTTTAATATAAATTTAAATATATTACTCTATTAAAAATTAGAACGTTTCTTCGATGTAGTGATAAGGAAGAGTGGCGCCACCTGTAAGAAAGAATCATAACTACATGAAGTATTATTGATCTTTAATATAAAATTAAATATATTACTGTATTAAAAATTACTAACTTTACTTCGGTGTAGTGATAAGGAAGAGTGGCGCCACCTGTAAGCAAGTGTAACTACATCGGAGTAAAGTAATAGATCTTCAATATAAAATTAAATACAGTACTATACTAAAACTTAGCTACGTTTCTTCGATGCAGTTTTAAGGAAGAGTGGCGCCTCCTGTAAGCATATATCATAACTACATCGAAGTAAAGTTATTGTTTTTTAATATAAAATTAAATATATTAGGCCTACTATATTAAAAATTAGTAACTTTACTTCGGTGTAATGGTAGGGAAGAGTGGTGCCACGTGTAAGCAAGTATCATAACTACATCGGAGTAAAGTTATTGATTTTTAATATAGTTCAGGAAAGTTTTTTGCGAAAAACGCCGATTGTATTTTCTAAGTTGGTGTAGCGGAAGCATATCCGGCGCGTAACTGGAAGAACCTGGGTTCGACACCCTG